>OX104065.1:5950131-5975513 GCA_944474145.2 Dicrocoelium dendriticum | reverse complement strand
ACTCTGCGGGCTGGTATCATTCGTCTGATGACACGCTTCTACGTGCACTTTAGGCAAGTTGAAGCTGTCCGCCAACAGGTCAAATGGAAGCTTGGCGGATTCCGTTGTTTGGGGCTGACACATTGTTGGTCGCAGTTGGTTTGCATGGCGTACCCATACCTGCGTTCCAATCAGCACGTTGTAAATGACGTTACCGCGCTTCTCCTGGATCGTGCCTGACGTCAATTTTGCGTGTCCATCCCGGTAAGCACATACAAGTACTGACTGACCCGGTTTAAACGAACGTCGCTTAGCACCATACCGCCGATTCAAGTCACGTTGCATCTTGCGGTTCCTTTCACTAGCTGTGGACTCTGAGGACGGCCGAACTGCATCAAATGGCATGCGAATTTTTCTCTTCATCATTGCCTCAGCTGGTGATATTCCACCCGGCGTTTGTGGATTTTGTGTAGATCGATACAGAAAGAGGAAGCAGTCGATCACCTCCTCTATGTCTCCATCACTCCTTGATTTGAGGAGAGCGCGTTTGAATGTAGACACAACCCTCTCCGCTTGGCCGTTCGATTGTGGGTGGAATGGTGGAGACCGCACGTGTTTGATGGCGCATCGTTTGCAGAACTCCGTGAATGTGGCTGAAGTAAACTGTGCTCCATTGTCCGTCGCCAATGTTTCAGAGCAGCCGAACCTGCCGAAGATTTGTCGCAACCTCGAGACTGTTGCGCTGGTGTTCGTGCTGCTCATGAGGGACACTTCGGGCCAATTGCTGCAAGCGTCGACCACTATGAGAAAGTTCTGGCCATTGATTGGGCCTGCAAAGTCGACATGAACACAGCTTCAATGTTTAGTTGGTTTAGGCCACAAGTGGAGTTCAGTCTTCGGCGGTCCCCCTGAAGCGGCAGCGCAGTTGCCAAGACTTCTAGTTAGCTGCTCCAGCTGTCTGTCCATAAACGGCCAATACACATAATTTCGGGCAAGCGCTTTCATTCCATTGAGCCCTGGATGTCTTGTATGGAACTGCCGCAACACTCTTTCTCGCAACGCCTGCGGGATAACTACTCTCTCCGAGAACATGATGTAATCGTTCAAGATGGAGAGCGAATGTCTTCGCTGATAGAACTGCTGCATTTCGGCAGATGAACACGAATGTGGCCAGCTGGTTCTGTGGAAGAGTGTCACATTCAGGATTGGGTCTCGAAGCGTTTCGGCCCGCACAGCATCGGCCGTAACTGGCAGACCATGTAGTGCCTCGCTCACCAGGAATTTGACATCAGGTTCGATCTCAACTGAGGCAATGATGGTGTCCTCGTGTTCGTGCTGCGGGGAATCAATGAGACGTGACAACGCATGTGCCTGGCCCATCGAATCCGTTGACTGATAACGGATTTCAAAATCACACCCCAGCAAGGTGAGTACCCATCGTTGGAGTCGATTGGCTGTATAGGCAGGAATTCCCTTCTTCGAGCCGAAAATGGCCAGCGGCGGCTTGTCATCTGTCAAGACTTTGAAGCCGCGACCATACAGCGTCTTGTAAAATTTCTTCACAGCAAAGACTATGGCCAATGCCTCCCACTCGATCTGACTGTAGTTCCCTTCGGCTTTCGTCAGCGTCCTGGCGGCATATGCGATCGCCTTCTGAGATCCATCTGGGAACGTATGGGAAACTATGGCATCCATCCATGAGAAATCGCGACGCGTCCTGTGGCAAGAACAATATCTCGGGACAGGTCATAGTGAGTCAGGAGTAGGTCTGAAGCCCAGCAATTGTTACCCGCGGGCGGCCCGCCCAATAGCGAGCCGTCCGAAGTTAGCTTCTCTCTGTCTGGAGCAGCCCGGAGAAGATTGTTGGTATGCCGCTATAGCCGATTGGCTAGCCAATGAGAGTAAGCCAATGGTATGGTTTCACCTTTAACTGGACTAATCAAAATGACCTTCCGTGAAGCCCTCCAGTTAGCACACTACTTGGTCAGCTAACAAGCGAGTTATTGTGCATCTAGTAGTTGCTATCGTCAGGAACTTTTACTTATGTCTTTCTCTCATGAACTATTTAGTTTGACCACAATATTATACCTTGTACATCTGTCTCCAGAGTGCTCCATACAAGTTCCGCCCGAGGTCTTCTGATTTGGAAGGTGGCTGCATAGTGACCAGAGTGACTGCATTGGTAATCCGTACGATCGGCGGAAACATAACAGCAATGACTTGATGCGCGCGAACACAGTCTGGTATTCTGGCGTCCAATTCTCGGTTTGGCCCTTGCTCAGCAACTTTTTCAGCGGTGAACGCAGGCGATGCAGTTCGGGCAGAAAAGCCCTGTTATGACTGATTAGGCCACAGAATGAACGCAGCGATTGCAAGTCGGCAGACGGGGCCATCTTGTGAATAGCTCGGATATTTCCTGGATCAGGGCGACGACCGTCTTTTGAGATAATGAAGCCGAGAAACATGATGGTTGGTGTAAAAAATGTACACTTGTCTTCACGGATACGGAAACCAGATGACTGGATGTGTACAAGTACTTCAGCGAGCCGCTCAAATAGTTCTTCTGTCGTCTGACCCATTAAAATGATATCATCCAGGTACGCCGCAGCTCCAGAAACTCCCGCGAGCATGGTGTCCATCAGCTGCTGGAAAATGGCTGGTGCTGTTTTCACTCCAAAACGGAGGCCGTTGTACTGGTACAAGCCGTGATGAGTGTTGATGGTCAGCAATTCTTTTGAGCTTTCATCAACATCGATCCGGAGATAGGCATTGCACAAGCCGAGCTTGGCGAAACACTTGCCACCATTCAACTTAACAAAGATAGCCTCTATTTTCGGAAGAGGGGTATTGATGATCGTCCAGTGCGGTATTCAGGCCAGTCGAAAAATCGGCGCAGACACGCACTTTACCATTCGACTTTCTCACAGCAGTGATCGGCGCAGTCCACGAAGAGTAGTTCACTGGTGTGATGACACCGGCTCGCTCCGGTTGGTCCAGATCCTGATCAACTGCTGCCATGACTATATACGTGTTGGCCTTTATGCTGTGAAGACTGGCTTGATTCCTTCGCGAAGGCACAACTTTGCTTTGAACTTAGTGCAGTGACCGAAACCATCTACAAACAAGGCGGCAAACTTCTGCTTTTGCTTTCACGTCATGTCTTCTATCGACAATGATGTATGGACTGGATCGGTTTGTACTCTATTGCAAATCTGACTCATTGGAAGTTCGAACAGTTGTAACTTTTCCATTCAGTCAAGCTCAAAGAGGTTTAAGTTTGGTCGGTCAGACAAGTGACAGGTTCGGGCCTGTTCCACTCCATTGAGTGCAATTTTGCAAGTTATTTCTCCGACCAGTTTCAGCACTCCACCGGATGCGTTATGGGCGAGTTTATTGGAATCAACCATCTTCGGCCTCTTTATGTGTTCCCAAGTGTTCTTGGAAACGATCGTTATATCTGATGCCGTATGGAACTGCAGCCTGGTTGGGATTCCGTTGAGTAGCACAGTGATAAATCGGCGGCGTGTTCTAGAATCGCTGTGAAACGTGGCAATCACCGATAGTGATCCTGCGTCAGGCTTCCTGAAGTTCTTCTTTCGGTAGGACTGCTTCCCATTTCTTTTCCGAGACTGATGACAAACGTCTTCCTTGTGACCGCCTTTATAGCACTTATCACGAATGTGACGCTTGGATGGACAGTATCGTGCGAAAGGACATTCACCACATGACCAACAAAGTGTAGGCGGCTTGTTCGGCGTTCTGTTGAACAGCTTGATCGAGCCAGCCTTTCTTGCTTTCTGCACAGCATGAACAGTATCGGCAATGAAGGGGCGACTCTGCTCAATATTAACAGGTGGTTTGAAGTAATCAACCGTTTGCATTCGCCTACAAGAGACTTCAATGTCAAATCTGGATCTTGATCCAACTTAGCAAGAAGCCGAGTGCGGATTTCCGCGTCGTATGGAGACTGTAAAGCCCTGACAAATATGAGACGCTTAAACTGGTCATCCGTCAAACAGCGTAACTTGAAACGTTCACGTTCACAGTTAACCATGTCTGCTAGTGCCCCATAATCGTCTGTATCACGCTTAACAATTTTTAGACATTGGTAGCGAATGCTAAACAAAGACGTCGACTCACCAAAAGTTTCTTTGAGTGATGCCACTGCTTCGTTGATAGTGATATCCTTCGGCTCTTTGGGCAAGATGTGGTCAACGAATCTTGTATCTTCATTAGTACCGAGCTTGCGGAGCAAAAGACGCACTTTCCATGAATCATCCTGACGGCTGAAATCCGTCTGGAACATGTCCTCCCAACGTTTGAACCACGCCTCTAAAGTGCATCCGGAATCAGCATCATGATGAAGTTCATGGATTGCATTCGTAAGAAGATCAAGTGAAACAGCCTGCGTGTTCCGTGTAGCTGCTCCGTTTGACTGTCTGTTCAAGCACTGCGTCAAACTTTCAATCAGTTTCATTTGTGCTTCCGTCTGTGATTGTTGCTGAAGAAGCAGATTTTGAAACTGTTCGGCGGAAAAGGTTGTAACATTTTGGTGCTTGTCCGTCGCCAATGTTAGATCTTCACGTGTTTTCGCTATTCCGAGGGAAACCTCCAAAAATTTCTCCGCAAAATTCTAGCCCAGCCGAAGCAAAATCAAAAATCCAGCGATCTTAAGCACGCAAAACGTGTTAACAAACACGCTGCCAAACGTAGCCAAAACGCTTAACAACTACGCCAGACTTATGGGAATTATATAGGGGGCTCAATAACCTTCGGCTTCTAGAAAAGGAAGGTCAACTGGTAAAGTTAGCA
This sequence comes from Dicrocoelium dendriticum, assembly GCA_944474145.2. Lineage (NCBI taxonomy): Eukaryota > Metazoa > Platyhelminthes > Trematoda > Plagiorchiida > Dicrocoeliidae > Dicrocoelium > Dicrocoelium dendriticum. The sequence continues at coordinate 5,970,722 of OX104065.1, read as the reverse complement.
TTTTCTCTGCCAAAAATCCGTATGCTGGCGAGCACGTGAAGAAATGTAAGGTTCCAAAAACTTCGAGATCAATGCGTGATAGAAGATAATCGATTAATTGCTAAAATAGTGATTTTCATTTGTTGTTCATTTTCCGGAATGCTTTCGGCGTACGTTGTGGAGAATCAGTGTATATTGTTTCTGCGCAAGCCGTTGCTATCTCGCACATCGATACATCTGTCTCATCGTTGTGTCTGCCCTGATCTGGGTATTCTACACCGAGAGGAAGAGGAAGCCGGACATACTTCACTTCGTAGGACTTAATACCGTTGCCCCTTGCTAACGGGAATGGGCTGATGGATAATCCCAAGTCCTATGCCGCAGTCGCGAATGCCAGCACCTCAGCAAAAGTGAGGATAACCATAGCTTAGAACAAAGCTTTGAAGACGATGCCCTCACTCCCTAAGGTGAAATCAAACACCCAAAACGCAGAACTAAAGCTCGTCCTATATGAAATAGCGCAGCTTGAGCAACTGGTCAAAGAGTGGAAGTGTTCACAGAAGCCAACATCACCGGGACGAAACAAGTGGCCTGCTCGCAACCGCTGCGTGATAATCACAAACGTCCTAGAATCCAACAATGAGATCATCAGCTGAAAGGTTACTCGACTGACCAAGCCTTCCTTAGACAAATGATCTCCATATTGTTTTGATAAGAGTGAACAAGTAATAAACCTAATCTCTGCTTTTTGCCTTGGCAGAAAACAAGAGGACCTAGTCCAAGTTTCGTCTTCTGAAATATCGTCTGTAGGCTGAAGAAAAATGGCAGCGCGTCTGGGGATGGATCCCGCGCCTCAAAGGTGAAACCTCCTGCGTTCTGAAAGACTTCTCCTCAAAGAGCCAAGTCCGAATGAGGCAAGCTGTCTACGAGCTGCGAATCCGACGAGCAAATGGAGAAACAGATCTATACATAGTTGTTTTTCGCATAGTAAGAAAAACTCGGAGAGCTTGATGGAGGCCAATCCTCCTTCTTTCCGGACCTCAAACATAAAGAACGGATTACGGGTAATACACGCGAACCTGTGCAGTCTCAGAAACAAGCTAGATGGGATTGCTCTCTGAACAGCAACCAGGCCTACTGGCGTTCACCGAAACTTGTCTGTCATCTGATATATCTGACTCGGAGGTTCATGTTTCAGGATATCAGCTGCTTCGATGCGATCGCTTTGGTGGGAGGTCTGGAGGCGGAGTAATCCTCCACGCAGAGAGCTACCTCAAGACCCGCATTGTCCAACTCGCCTCACAATCCACGATCAGAGGACACTGCGTCGAAATTTCTGGCGCAATGACCAGCTCAGATTTAGAACGGCTGCAAATAAGATGGACTGGTGTATTCCGCAATCCTTGGAGCTTGATGACGCATGGGAACGCCTACGATCTATGATGATGCGGCTCATTGAACACTTTGTTCCAAACTGCAAGAGCAGACCACCATCAAAATGACCCCATGGATTGATAAAAAGTAAGATCACTAATGTAAAAACGACAGAAACTATGGGACCGTTTCAAGAGCACAGGACTAACATCAAGCTACTTAGCGTACAAAACTGTCAAAAACATATGCACCCTGAGAAAACGAGACAAATGACTACAGTATGAACATGGACTGGCCATGGAATCCAAAAACTGTCCCAAGAAACTTTTTGCTTACTTGAAGCGGAATGCCAAAACAGGTAGTGGAATCCCCGCTCTGTCCTCTTCTAAGGAAGGTACCGTTCTCTACAGCGATGATGAAAAAGCAAACCTGCTGGCTGCGCAATATTCCTTGGTCATTCAGTGGACATCTTCATTTGCTCAACTGGTGTTTGCCTTGCGAATTATTTCTATATAGACCTAGGTTGAAATTACACCCTGAGCTACGGGCGTTAAGGTTTTTCGGTAAGTCTTCTTCTCTCGCTTGTTGGTTGTTCTTCGTTCCGTCATCCTTGGGATTGCAAGGCAGCGAAGCACAATTCAAATGGCTGAGTATATTGCTGTTGTTAATGATGATAGATCGTAGGAGGGTATCCGTGAGACCGTAGGGAGATGGCTATTAAACGGGCTATACGGAACAGACGCCATCTCATTTACGCCCCGATCTGGAGCAGCAAGGATTACTAAATTCGGCCTGACGTCCAACCTTTGACATGTTCTGGTATGAGTAGTTTGGAGGCATTCTATGGATCCACCCAGTGTAGTTCACTCGGTCGATATGTACACAAACTTTCACAGCAATTTTAGTTGCGGTCACTTTGTAACGGATGCTGATACGAGTTTAGTTCCTGAAATTAGAGCGCACCTTTTTACACTCTTTGTCTGCGCTTTTCAAGCACGTTCTTTTCAATTTCAGAGTTCCTGGGTCTACTGTCAATGGACAGATAATGTTCAAAATTGACAGACCTCACCTGTGCGGTCGGTGGAGCAGCAACCAAGGTAATTAAAACTAACACGACCTATTTCCTCAACTCGTCTAATGTTCTTTTCATTACTTTGTGCTGGAGCTTGGTTTGTTTACCTAGGCAGTGTGCTATCGAAGAATGTCTTGCTCCGATTTGTTTGGCTGACCGTCGCGAAGTTGTTATTACTTCTTTTCCACGAGCTCTCATGCCATTGTATGAAATCTCTGTGAATTCCTTGCCTTACGGCGAGAGCAGATCATCTGCATGCGATTAAGCTTGGCCGAGGCAGTGAACACACTGACGTGCCCTATCATCTAACATCAGGACCGTTTTTCTGTTTAAATGTGATCAATTGGATCCCAAATACGCAGTTCTTTTCATTGGCAATTTCATCGGAGAACTTTGGGGTACATTTGTAGCGGAAAAGACTTCACAAAAACGCTAACGAGAATCTCATTGGGCTACGGTAAGAGTCAGTCCGTATTCCGGTTAGTTCTATGTCTTCCATGTGTCCGAAGCTAGCCGTATGCCACAATAAGAAACGCAATCTGAGCCAGTAACACTTTCGCCTACCAGACACCGAGCAACCACGCCGAACAATCACGACGAACGTACGCGCAGCTAACCGAAGCGAGAACGATGAACAAAATTCGAAGTAGTATTGTTCCGATTTAAATAAAACCACTGTATAATAAATAGTGATAGATAAACAGGTGAATACGATTAAAAATGTGGGCATTTCGAAGCGCTACACATTTTCTCTAGCGGGATATGCTACTGTAACATGGTATTCCTGACCACTGATAATATGCTAATGATGATTGCTGATTGGAAGCAACAACTATGGATATCTCTGTGTAGCTGCATCTAATATCTCTGGGGGAGAAAGACCTGTTTTGTTGGAGTACGCTCGATATGTTTTATATCGGCAGTGTTTTTTCAGGAATTTCTTAATTTTCGACAACGATTTTTCCTCAACTACGTGCTGCAGCAGGTCGTTCCATACATTCACCGCTCTCTGTTCGAAACAGAGTTGGTGAGCAACCCGCTTCAAATCCGGTACTACAAACTTGTACCGGTGTCCTGTGCTGCTTGTTGTGCGCAGGCACAGCAGCGGCCTCAACATGGGGTATTCACCAAGACGCGGTGCGTCATGATGAAGTCAACCTGCAGGCGACAGTAAGCTAGGGTGTAAAGCCCTAGTTTCTTACACTGGTCTTCGTACGACACCTCATAAATTGGGAATCAGCCTGGTGACCACTTGCTGCACTTGCTCAGTTTCTTCTACCTCGCCCCGGATGATAGGACAATACGCGGGAGAGCCATACTCCATCATTGGTCGTATTATTAAGACCAAGGGACGAGTGACAATCTCTTCGGACCGAGTGCTGAAGCTGCGCTTGAGCGTCCAGATCATACGAAGGTTGTTTTGGTAAAGCTTATTCGTGTTGTCCATGGACTTGATGTCGTAGCGTGAGAGTACACCGAGGTCTCTCAGGAATAGTGCGGGACGCAACGGTTGACCCGCCACACTGAAGATTGAACTGTGTTCATGAATTGCGACTTGACCGGATTGATCGGAAGGTTGACCTCCGCATACCATGTGCAGAGGCGGTCTAGGTGCTGCTGAAGCAGGTCGCAGTCATTGGGTGCGCGGATTACTCTACGCTTTCAAGTCATCTGCGAACAACGCACAAGGTGAACGGCGTGATTAAGGCACATCCTTTATATGGATCGGAAACAAAATCGGCCCCAGTACAGTGTCTTGGCACACACCACTACTTGATGGATACCAGTCGGTCAAATGGTTGTTAGCCTGAACCCTTCACTTTCGACCAACAAGGAAATTCTTGATCCATCGGTGCATCGAGCCGCCAAACCCACACACCCTCAGCCTGTCGAGGAGCACTTCATGGTTCATCTTGTCAATACTGGCACATTGCCTGAAAGCCTCAGGCGTCGCTTCACTTGGGCGCAGATCCTCTTGGGAGCAGTTTTTGCGGCGGCTTTAAGCTGCTCTTCGGAGCTTTTGCGCTTTTTTGTTTTCGCGTTCCTGCAGTGCTTTCGCCGTACCTTGTATGCCTGGCAATCCTCATTAAAACCATGTAACATGAATTTGTTCCATAGTTTGCGTCGTCGTCGGGCCAGTTTGCTGTACTCCTTGTCGAACCAATGTGGCTAGACTGGCCCAACTTTCTGATACTTGAAGGGTACAAATCGGGCGCACGACGACTTCACTCACTCCTTAATAATAGTCGAACGGGTTTCAACAGACGAATCCTCTGGTGACGAGCAGTCCATCTGGCTCACTGCTCGAGTGAAGCCATTAAGTCCGCCTCCTAATAGTTTCATGCTGGCTTCAGCAGAAGAGATTACGGCAGTGACAGTTCCAAGCTGGCTATGATCATCGAGTGATCACTCGTTCCCAATGGCTCCAAGACTTGAATGTCATGCACACATTGCTCACAGCAGGTAAAAAGCAGATCTAAGCACGATAGAGTTGCACGCAGTTATGCGCGTCGGCTGGTTGATGTGCTGCGTGCCCCCATTTTCAAATATCAACTCCGCAAACTTCCTCTCGACTTCACAATGGTAGGGGAAAAGTTCAGCCTCAGGCCACTGTATTCGGAGTAAATTGAAATCGCCCATGAGTAAGAACAGCGGACGACTCATTTGTTTGCGGACATGTGACAATCGGTTCAAGCAGCGGCTCAGTAGACTGCGATATACCACGCCCACGAGCATCTCGCAGCGTCTGAGGTGAATCGAAAATTAACGACCTAGTGTCAACTGAAGAAATCGTGGGCGTTCAAGCTGAGCTTGTTGGAGTGCTTGCAATTTGTTCCAGGCATAGATTCGCTAGCGTACTGGCTGGTGACTGTTTCTCTGATTGTGGTGCAGGACAAATCGAGCTGCACGTTTCAGTGCACTTCGCTCTACTGATCCCCTTGCCAGGCTTTTCTGCTCCATTCTACCCAACCTTAGACTGACATTGCTTACAAATAGTCTTCAAAGTCGTGCTGAACGCCTTGAATTACGCGAAATTGATCCACAGACAGACCAGTGCACGAAATATGGAACTTCACGCTGCATAAACTGCATGTACTCGCATTTGCGCGATGTGCAACGACTGCAGCAAATACCACAAAGTATCCGCTTTGCTATTTCAAAAATATGCACCGATAGATACGATTAAATCCGCATACTGTACTATCATAGAAACTGCAATTAGCTAGCACACGTATTTATGATGAAGTAATTCCAAATCACTAATGTGAATGAATTGCACAAATATTTATGGGATAAAACGACTGTAGCAATGTAAAAAACGAGGTAAACTGGCCTGACGAGGATGCGAACAAAATACGACTTGGACGGCGCTACAGGCAGTCGGTGATGAGGATGATAATAGTATAGGCATCATCATCGTCATTATACGCGTTGGCTAGAGGTGGAAAGCACCTCAGCTACTGTGCCGCAATACATAGCAAAAAGGAGAGAAAAAATGCAACAGGTGCAAGCCAGCTGAGCTACCGGTAACGGATAGGCATCGTTCCGGTGAGCTACCAGCAGGCTAATATGCAACAACAAATTACTATGCAAAATTATATAGGGCTAAATAGTGAGATGGTGGTTGGAGGAGGAAGCTGAGAGGGGTGGGGTGGGACAAAGAAACTCACAACACGAACACCACTGAGGTCGGCTCCTAGCCATATCAGCAAGTGTATCCAGCCAAACGTGTTCATCGTCTTTCGGACCCCAACCAGGGAGACGTGAAGCTCCAACCGAGGTCAGCTTCGAAGTGAGTGCCTCCATTCCTCTTGACCAGATCATCGTTTGGCCACCCCTCCTCTTCTCCCATCCACACCCCCGGCGCGCAAACAACACACGTCGCGGGAGTCGGTGGGCTGACATGCGTAACATGTGGCTGAACCATCGAAGTCTGGTGCGTGAAATGACGGTGCTGAGCGGTTCATTTCCTTTTCCTGTACCGTAAACAAGGCGTCGAACACGCTCGTTGCTCTCGCGGTGTTCACACCAGATGTGAGCTAAATTACGAAGGCACCGGTGGTCGAACGTAACTAGGCTCTTCAGGTCCGCTGCTTTAAGCGGCCAGGTTTCACAACCGTACAGTAGGGTCGAACGTACCGCTGCATTGTACGCTCTACCCTTCAGGGCAAGTGTGATGTCGCGCCGGCACCATAAGTGGCGAATGTTAGCAAAAGCGCCCCGAGCTTTTGCTATACAGTTCGTGATCTCATCTTCAATTCCACGGGCGCTGATACAACTTCCCAGTAGTTGAATTTTTGAACGACTTCTAGCTGATCCCCACCAAGGGTCAGCGTAGGAGGCGGTCCACACCAATCTTGGAGGAACGCTTTGCACTTCGATGGTGCGAAGCAAAGCCCGAAGTGACGGACAGCTAGTGCTAATCTGTCCGGTGCCGCTTTACACGTTTGTGAGCTGTCACAGATTAGGACAATATTATCAGCATACTCTAAGTCAAGAAGTCGTTCTCCTGGGAGCATATCCACACCTTCCAAGTCGTGTCCCGTGAACGCGATTTCCATGACAATAGTATAGGCGGTGCTATAAGTTGCTGTTTATCACCCTGCAGGATCACCACCCACCCGAAAACCACAACTTTAATATTCACCCGAGGAACTAATCTCGCTAGACATGTTAGACAGGTCGAAGATTTATTCCTAAGCATCTAAACTCCTTTGACACACATTGTGAATGTGGATCTCAGTTAAAAATGCGTACCATAAATACTCGGGGCGGTAGCTGAACCATAACCCAGTTGCTGAATGGGATCACTGTGAGACAGTGGTAACGAGACTGGGTCTTAACGTGGTGCGTCGGTTTGCGTACCTCTTTGACTCGTTCAGGTATACTGGTGCCCCCTGGCCTGTTGGGAGCTTCTCCTACCATGTTGTTCAATGGTTGGAGGTCAGAGGAGCTCAGTCTCCTGGTCCTCCAAGTTGGGAGTTTGAAGTTAGATGGTGTCTATTTCTATAAAACTAAATCATTGCCAACTCTCGCTGCCTTGCGGATAGACTTTTGAGCTAGCGGCTTTCGTTGAGGACCCTAATCGTCCTATCTATGGTTGGGTGCCCTGGAAGTATCAGGCCACATACAACCATGATAAGTCTTCCAAACTTTAGCCATTTCCTGCATCGGCCGTCGCGCAGATTATGAAGGATCGCCTTATCTGCTGCATACAGTAGGGTGCATAAGCGAAAACATGCTACTGCTGGTACCTTCTTTCCCACCTGGATCACTTACTTCCCTCCCGACCCCCATTACAAAACTCCCGTCTTTAAATCTCAGCTTAATCAACAGTAGCCGCAATGCCACTAGAGTCGAGCCATCTGCAACCATCTTCTCGCATCACCTACTGGACACCTATCGACAAGAGTCTCTTATAAAACCAGACAGTCCCGTTTCCCTGGCGGCGTTCAACGTTCACACTCTAAGACAAATAGGTCTACACGCTGCACTCGCACGCACCTTGGACACACCAGGTATTGACGTGTGTTTTGTAATGGAACTAGGATCAATGCCCCTTCCTTGGTTGCTGAATTAACTGCACCCGGCTTGTCTTGTCGCTATCTGTTGCGCGGATCCGGAGATGTTGCCGCGGCAGCCTCTGGTTAAGCTCCAAGGTGGAGTCTTCGTTGGTTGATCAAATTCCTGGGAACAGCCGTTTGCGTGCAGCCCGTTTGACATCGACCAAGGTTGATCCACGAACTAGTACAAGACGCTGCTTGTCTGTGCTTTCCGCCCGTGCTCCCACCGACTGCAGCCCCAATGCTGCCAAGGATGCCTTCTATCACGAGCTGAACACGCAACTGCACAGTATTGCTGGTTCAGATCTCGTTATTCCTGCAGAGGGTATGAATGCGCTAGTAGGTAGTCTGGGCTATTCAGAAACTCAGCTAAGTGGAAAGTTTGCACTTAAATCTGACCGTACGGACAATGCGAGCGTGTTATTGATGTGTACAGAGCACGGGTTGTTTCTCGGTAACACCGCTTTTCGACACAGTGGACGCCGAAGTGCCACTTGGCGTCCACTGTAGCTGACCAGCAATGGATCCAAATAAATCACATTACCAGAAGTTACAGGTGGTCTGGTTCCATCCTGGACCGTTGCTCATTCTGGAGTACTTGCGGCGACTCTGATCATGTCTTGGTACCCTGTCGTTTTTCCACGAACTTTACCGGGAGGTGTACCAAGCATCTCCCTCGACTGGTAACCGAGAACTTATTTCAGCCAACGTCAAGCAAGCCTATCTAGATGCCCTGCTTACTGGACATTCGCTCTCTTATCCTGCTGACGCTGAGCTTCAGCGGAATAGTATTTCGGCCGCTATGCACGACGCAGGAGCATTTGCTTGTGGTGCTATCAATCGTCACTACACCAGTCGCTTGATATCTGGGAGGTCGGTGAATCTGTTGGAATTCAGAAGAAACCTCCTGACTGGCTCTGAACACAATGTAACTAGGCGAACTATTACGCGCAAATTGAAGCGAAGTCTGCGTGCTGACAAGCAAGCCTAGTGCACCAGTCGTGTTCAAAAAATGATGAAGGTAGGAGCAGTAGGCGATTATTGCTAACTCTTCTAGCTGATCCGCACCACTGGTTCCAAGAGACCAAGCGTCAGTGAAACAACCAGAGACTTCGCGGATACACTGATTCACAATAAGGAGCGCCGTGTGGCTCGTTGGGCGGAGTACTTTCTAAATCAATTCATTTGTCCCCCTGCTTCCGGAACTTCCTATTCAGGTGACGCAGAATGAGCCATGGACGGTTAGTTTGGAGGCTCCATCGGAGGCTGAGGTCCGAGAAGCGATCACAGCCCTCAATCGTTTTCTTGCTGCTGGCCCGCATTCCCTCCCACCTGCACTTTAAAAATGGGGGACCTCTCTGTTCGAACGTGTCTGGAAGGCTAACTTGAGTGAATCGATTACAAGGGCAATATACAAGAAGTGCAATCGCATAGACTATGCTAACCACAGGAGTATTAGCCTACCACCGGTGGTGACAATTACTGGCTTTAATTCTCGTTCGTCGCGTCACAGCGGTATGGTACTCCCGGATTAGAAAACAGCTTGCAGGCTTCCGCCCAGGACGGGGCTGTGTGGACCACATTTTCCCTCTGCGACAGGTGCTAGGGCAGCGCAGGCGGGCAATAGCTGTATTCCTCGACTCCCATAGTGCTTTCGGTTCAGTCGATCGATGCATTCTTTTCGAAATACTTGTGCAGAAAGGTGTTTTAATGTAGTATGTGAACATTTTGCTTATCCTGAACTCGAACACCACAGGCCGCGTCAGGGTCTGCAGTGATTTGTCGGATGCCTTTCGGATAACAAATGGCGTTCGTCAGAGTTGTCCGATTTCCCCCATTTTTGGTTATTTTCGCCGTGAGCTCTATTTTGGATTGTGCCCTTGACTAATCTTAAGATGTAGGCGTTGAAGTGCTCCTAGCGTAAGGCTAGTTGATCTTTAGTTGCTGAGTTGTTCCCCGAGCTTGGCAATTTTTTTCGAATGTTTCGTCACAAGTCGAAGTGACGTCATCAGTTCAGATTTGGATGTAGTTTGGTCGCGAAAACCCGTACCAGACAAATCCAGCGTTGGATACCACCAGTTACTGCGCCGGTCCTTTTTATAGGTTGTCGGCTACATTAGATCCACGTCATCCTGATTGGCTGTTCATCTGAGTATTCAATGACATGGATTGATTCTCATTGGCAAGAGGTATAGTATTCCGACAAGTTGAGATCCTCGCGGTTGCTTTGTCTACTTCCGTTTGCTTTTTTCTGCTTGGTGGTTCATCAATGGGCTCAGGGGGTAGATTGATTCTGATTGACTGCAGGTATAGTGTTCCGATGTGTTGAGATCCTCATGGTTCCTTCGTCTTTTTTGGCGTTTCATCCTGACTAGTGGTTCATCAATAAGCTTATTAGGGTAGATCGATTTCTGATTAGCTGCCGAAATAATGCGTCGGAATGTGGAGATTCTTACGTTTTTATTGGTTTGTGAGTTGTAGAGTCTGTGATAGATTTGAGATGATTATCTCGGCTGTTGTGCTGGTATCGAATTGTTTTGGTTCGAGCAGCATCCTGGGGTTTTTCCGATTTCTCTTTGTTGGAGCAGTTGGTATACGTGGTCGATGTCTAAATGCATGTTGATTGAATTCTTCGTGGAAATCAAGCTACCAAAAATTCCTTTTCTCTTCCTGTCTTGCCTGGTGCTAATACTTCTCTTTTGGTCCAACCAAAGTGGTGTCGTTCACGTGCACTGTGACTACGGATGATGCATAATGTTTTTCGCTGGCTCTTTTTTCTCCGCGTATCTTGGTTGCCAGTTGTCTTTCCGTTTGGCCAACCTTGTGCTTTTCGCTGTTTCTGCAATACAGTCTATATTACCACGTTCTGTTGTCCATGCGCTTTCGGTTTTTCTGTTGGCTTTGACAGGCTATTTCTCAAGGTCGAAGTTGGTTTATGTGCCACGACGAAATGATGCTGTTTGAATAGTCTGGTTGTTATTTCGGATACGTTCTTCATATATATATAGGGCGCAGACTGTTCGTTTGGCGTTGTTGTGGTTTATGCATTTCTGAATGAAAATTCGTGCATATCCGTTGAGTTGGAAAGTTTTATACAGGTGTTTCTCTTCTTTTCGCCTTGCATCCATCGTACTGTAGTGTGATCACACCCTGCGGACTAGTGTCCTCAACAGCTCACTTTGTGGCATTTCGGCTGGTTACTGTTTAAGTTCAGAATTTGGTCCGTGTGCGTGTCTTTCCTCTAAACTGATGTTTGGAGCTCTCATTCTGCGGCTCTGGTTACTAGTACGTCCAGGAATGGAAGCTGGCTTTCTTCTGTTCCATTGCAAACTAGATATCTTCTATGCGCAGTTTAGTAGTTGTTGTGTGACTGTTATCTGGCTGCGTTCAATTATCAATTCAATTCAAATCAATTATTCAGTTCACTTATCAATTATTATCAATTATTATCGTCGATATACCGGACCCATAGTTACGGATTCGTGCGGGGAATGATCTCGCCCTCCAATTTCTGCATATCCGTCTCCGCGAGGAATTCTCTTACGAGTGATCCCATTGATGCTCCTTTCATTTGCTCATATATCTTCCCGCTGAAAGAGAAGTAGGTTAACAGACACTGTTGCAGTAACTTGCATACCTTTTCGGTCATCATGGTTAGTTGTTCACTGTTGTTCAGGCGTTCTTTGATGACTGCTGTTGCTATCTGCAAGTTGACAGACGTCAAGAGGGCAGCCACATTGAAAGATATCATAGTTTCATCATTATCTATTCGCAGGTCTTTAAGCTGTTGTAGAAATTGCTATACATTGGTTATGGAATACTGCGATCCACAGGTCAGATGTGTGAGACGACTTCACATTTCTTTCTCCAGATTGTAGGTGGGTGTCCACGGGATTTACACAATCGGCCGAATCGGCGCACCACCATCTCTGTGTACCTTTGGAAGTCCGTAGAACTGCGCGATGTTCCTCCTTTGTGATTCGGTTCGATTCCTGAATCTGTTTCAAGATTCTGTTTATTTTGTTTGTCACCTGCGAAGTTGGACCGGCGTTGATGCACCTGTAGGTTGTTCTGTCGTTCAGGAGGCGCATAGCCTTCTCAGTGTAATCCTCCCTGTCCATTATGACGATCGCCCGTCCCCTGTCAGCTGTTAGGTTAATGATAGTTTCGTCAGACTTCATGAATTTTATTGCTTCTTTTCCTTGTCGGATTCGCGTGTTGTGTTGGTTGTTGCGCGTTATAGCTTGGACAGTTGCATATTTTATTTGATTCTGAATCTCCCCATCTAATCCATTGGATCGTAGAACGCTTTCGGGTGCGTCAGGAAGCCTGTAGTTGTTACACCTCTGAAATTTGGTCTAATTCCTTGATGAAAACGTGCTGTTCGTCTTCGTTGATTGGTCGACTGGTATTTCTGTTTTTACAAGAGATCAATTTTGATAACTTATAGAGAAACGCGGTATGCTTCTTCATCTTGACGTTTCTCAACTGACGTTCAATTTCGGCGTCGAATCGTTCTGTCAGCGTTTTTCCAATTGTTTGAAGGCAGGCAGATCGATGCTCGTTCAGACGTCCTTCCTATTTCTTAAGACCATTGTGAGCGCCAGTGGAAATCACTCATATAGTACGCTTTCCGAATTGTCGAGCAGCTGATCACGATTGCGGATAATTGATCGGCGGTTTGTAACTGAGGGAGAAGATCCTTTGGTAAACATTCATAAAGGAATTAGAGTTGTTGTCCTGCGGAGGAATGTTTGCAACCGAATTGCCAAGCTCCTTGAACAATTGAGCAACTAACTCGTCTACTTGAGATACCAGTACTCAAAGCTGGTTGATCTTGATTATGCGGAGGATATCGTCTTGCTTTTTAACCATGTTGGGGCTGTGGAATCAATCTTGAATAGCTTCATCAGAGTGGTCTCAATATTTAGCATGCGCTTTGCACCTTTAGTACGTGAAACTCTGTTACAGGACCACTAGTCTTCTGATGACTTCTTGACTCTTGATGGCGAGGAACTCGAGGTAGTCGACCAACTCACTTACCTTGGCACATATATCAGCAACAATGGGCGCATGGTATTTGAAGTCAATTTACGCATTGCTAAAGCAAGAACTATCCCTTTGTATCTGCGTCATCTGTGACGTTAGAAAGAGGTTTCTGTCGGTCTGACAGGCCGTGTTCATGGGGCCACGGTGAGGGCCGTTCTACTTTATCGAAATGAGACTTGACTCTTTCGATCTGAGGGCCTGCAGTGCCTTCAGGTCTTTAACCATCGTTGTCTGCGAAGTGTTGCTGTTGTCGGATTGCACTAGCATGTCCGCAACGATAATATGGGTTGGCGAATGCTAGCTAGCGGTAGGCATGTCAGTATTTTAGAACAACAGATAGCACTGAATCTGTAGCGTTGGCTTGGACACGTAGTACATAGGTGACATCACAGTTTACCGAATAGGGCTTTGTTTTGTCTTCCAGATGGGGAGTGGCGCAAGGCCCGAGGTGGACAAATGTTTACTTGGCAGCGGGAAATGTAGTCATTGACCACCAACCTTGGTGCCGTCCATCTATCTCGCTTTCCAGGCTGGAGTCCACGTAACTCGCCTTGTACTTGGCTTGAAACTTTACAGGGCATGGCTCGCAGTCGACACCAGTGGCGCGTGTGCTGTCCTCTCCTAGTCGGATTGCCTGGTTAAATCGTGTTTGGCGCTGCGCTGTTTGCAGGGTAATGGCTGGTTGTGACGCGGAGCGGTGAATGCCACAAGGAAGTTGTTTCACTGATGCTGCCTTGTCTTTGCATGATAGCGAGTTGTTTATGATGATATGTTGAAACAAGGTGTAGGTGCCTTGACCCTGAGTGTTACCTTAGGGTGTTAAGGTTTTCCGGTAAGTCTCCCTTTTCTCTCTCTCTTACTTACTGTTCTTCGTTCCGTAAGTCCTTGTGGTTGTATGGCAGCGTAGCAACAGTTGTATTGCTGTTGGTGATGGTGATGATGGTCACAACGACTACGCGCTCAGCCTATTGTCTGTACACAGCATTCTTTTGTATCCACTAGTAATGATGTGGATATCGGACGAATGGACCTCATCAGTAATCGCATGAAGCTCTGTCAGATCTAGCAGATCATTTGGAACTGAAAACGTGCAATAACGCTCGTCACACGCGTGGGTAAATGTTCGGGCAAACAGAAAACTCCGATTTAGCGTGGTACTGATGCGAAAAGATCAGTGACCGACTGGTGCATTTTGAGATTTTTTTGCCCTTTATTGTTTTCTTATGTACACAACTGCTCAATACCTCAGAGTTTGTCCGCATACTATACTCCGTTCTCAGTTAGGCGAATGCTGTTGAAATACTTCATCGGTGGCACTCACAATGTAGCTTCAACAACACCTTGTCTAGAAAACAGATGTTGACAATTTTTGCACGGAGGCAATCAGTGGGTTAGGCTTTGTGTTTCGCTTTTCTGGTACGATTCTTATGTTTAGCATATTGTTTTGGCCTTCTTTCAATTCCCTTCTTGATGAAGCGCTCGCGATTGTTGACGGTATTTGATTACATTTTTCGAATTTTATACTGTGACGCAAATGTATTGGTTAAGGATTTAAATTCTTTCTGAAGTACGCTAGCTTTTTGCAGGTAAAGTAGAGCACCTTCTGCGCTGTGCATATCAAGAGCAAGATAGTGCATGTGTTGTCACTTGAAAACAAACGTGTGGACATTGCACAATGGGTAAATTGGCAAATGTGTTCACTTTCTGCCGTAACGTACACTAAACATTCTTTGTTCAGCTTCCAAATATTGTAGTGTTTGTGGGTTAGACATGTGGCCCACTAGCAAATTATGGCGTGCCTCATTGTGTGTTAAATTCGTAAATGAAGCCCATTGGAAAGTAAAATGGATGGAATGGTTTGAACAGATTTAACGCGTTCGTTCGATGTTGAGATCGATCTAATCAAATGACGTCGCCACAGGACTAACAGACCTGCGCGACGAAACTATTTGGGTTAACAGAAGAGGCAAAGTCAATAAAAACAATACCCGGTTTTCCTTTATGCTCCAAGGGAATAGGGGACCGAAGAACGCGCATCACCGATGAGCCCCAATAAGGCGAAACGCGCGTCCGGTGCTTTTCCAGATGGGGTTGTGCTATGTACGTTGTGAGCTGTCGGGACGAATACATTTAAATTACAAATAACATCCTCCGACTCGCGAGTAATATGAAATGTTCCCCTCCTAGTTTCAAATGCTGTGAACATAGCATCTGCTGAGAGGAAGTCATGATCTCGAACGCCAGCTACTGTTAAGAACCTGCGTGGCAGTGCAAGGTACTTCGTACTATATCCCAGTTAGCTTGCGAATTATGCAGCTTAACGATCGTCCCCCATAGCTCAGTGGCATAAGCTGCTGGCTAGTGCGCACCAGCCTCTAACAGTCATGGGTTCGATCCCCAGTAGCGGACCGAAGGATGCACACCACTGATGAGCCGCAATAGTGCGAAGCGCGCGTCACATGCTTTTCCGGACGGGGTTGGTGCTACGTAGCCTGTGAACTGCTGCGACGAATACGTTAAAATTGCATTTGCATTAAAATTACAACTAACATTCTCCTACTCGTTGGTGATTCATTCATTCATTTGTTCGCCGAGCTTGACATATTGTTTGCAGTCGATTGTTGCTTGGTTGTGAAAATCGCACTAGACAAATCAGGGATGAATTCATCCCTAGTCATGCGACCACGTTTTCTACGTTTACCTCAGACTCTGTGTGTTGTTTTTAAATTGGCAAACTACTGATATACGTAGGCATCATCCAAAAAATCTTGACTATAATCTGATGTTCCATTTTCATCACCCAATAAGCTGGCGCACTGAATTTTACTAAAACATTTCACAATTTGGTTCCAATTGACCTAACATTTCGTGTTCCAAATTGCGAATCATACACAGTATTTCGGTGTAGTTGACAGTCTTCTGTCTGCTATAGGATTCATTCATTTTCACAAACTTTGGTCAACTGATCGATTTTCTGGTCTTGTAACTAGGTTCCGCCGACATGTTTATGCTGCATTCCGTTCGTAATGAAAATATATCAGCTGTCAGCCAGCGTGTCTCGGCCTTTGTCTTCAAAATATGGATGAAGTACGACGATCGCAGTGATCTTTGAAACAGTTTGACCAAAGTAGTTTTGAAACTATTCTTGTACTGCTGGTATGCCCACATTGAGGTTCGGCGAAAAGCAACCGCCGATTTAAATGTCCCGCCAGTTCTTTACTATTTAGTCCAAACTTGACTCGTCGTCTCTTCATATCACAAATCTTTATTGGCTTACCACATAGCGATGGCTATCGATTTCGTTAACCTGTTGAACACACGATATGTGCGTAATCCACTTGGTTAGTAGATGGTCTGTGAACTGTCCTAATGGTCAAAATGGTCTTCATTGCTTAACATTATTTGTATCCTCTCCCTCTCTCTCTGTCTTTCTCTCCTTGCGCCGCAGCGGATCCCGCTGATGGGCTCTTCGTTTTCCGGCCTTGACAAGCATGGTAACTGTTACAGTTTCGGAGTGTTTCCCGTGTCAAATTCAGCACAACAAATCCGTCCATCGATTTCGACCCATCCTTCTGGTCTGACATGCAACGCTTGCAGACAACAAACGGATGTGTCCACAGCATTTAGACAGCGTCCGGCTCATTCCTATCAGCATGGGCACAACACTAGTGACATCACTCTGTCAACACTCGGCACTTCTGTTACATCGGCGGAGGTGTTGGATGAACAACCTGGTCGGGCCGACTTTACTTGGCGGTTACGACCGGAGCGACTGCATCAATCGGCTTCCTCGCCTCGCACATTATTCACTCAAGAAGCCCTCCAATCACAGGTGCACAGGGTTGGCATTGTCCACGCATCCCAGTGCGAATTAGTTGATGACAATGCACAAGGGCATGGCGTTCAGCTGAGTGAAAAGTGCAGTTCGTGGACCTCCGATATTGTTAATGCCTCTTTGACATACACCACAGGAGTTGCCAACTCGGTCAGTAGACATGTTGCGCAATTTCACAGTCTTATTCAAAAATGGTCAAACTCGGAAATAGCCCAGTTGTGCTCACAGTTCGACTTCTTAATAAGAGTCAAAAATGCTTCCTTCGCATCCGCTGATGCCAGACCAAAGTCCCCGACGCTAGAGGTAGGTACGCATAAAACTTAACCATTATCCGAATATACATACTCTCAGCCGGTTATTTGTAACATGTTGTACTATGAGCCCGAATGTGTTAAGTTATTCCAGATGTTTATTTCGGATGTCATATGTTCTCATAGTCTTTCGTCACAGTTGTACTGGTTTGTGTAGGCCTCACCATCTGGAAAAGCTTTGGCCGCTTCTTTATTTTGTCACCCGGTGTCAGTGCGTATCGAATTCGAATTCTCCGGAGTCGAGATCCACAAACGATCCAACTCAAACCGTCTATTAGTACTACTTTGCACCGGATAAGAGCGCTAGACCCCTTTGCTTCGTCACTGCTCTCAGTCTAGCGCATTAGTGTACGCTCGTAACAAGCCGGTGCAGGTATAGACCCCAAGAGAGCTTGATGCATTAACGTACAAGCTCTCTGGACAGAAAGGACAAAATCCTATACACAGTAGCAGCGTCACTCTTGCTGCTAGTTCTCTTTATCTGCTCGTACTTTAATTAATACAAACGCTCTGGCAGATTTTCCAGGGACATTCCGTCCTGTTCCACTGTCGGTTTTATTCAAGGAGCATCCCGATGGCGGAAGAAAAGGTGGGCAGACTGAGGGAGCGATGGGGAAGCAACTGTCCCCGAATTTTCTGAACAGCCATTTAGATTTCCATATGATTTAAAACAGTTTCCATTTCATAACTTGAAAAGCAATTCACTGTGGCAATACATTATGCCCTCTGTAGTTAGACTTAAGTATATTCCCACAAGCATTCTGAACTCGGTTAGTTACTTTTCTTCCGCGATGCTATCTCGAATTCATCAAACTAATCTGACAGATTGTAGACGTAGCGTACTGTCTGATTCCACTGGTTTTTACTGTGATAACTATTAATTTTCAAATGGCTGTTTTCGTCGCTTCCCGCGCGTAACACTAAAGTTTCCACTTGTCTTCGCTGTGCTTTTTCAAAATAGTATCTTGCTTTGCTCTTCATCTAGACAATGGATAAATATCTTTTGAATTATCGTTGACTTACTTGACGGTCGCACCTGTTTTGCATTTCGGTAAATGATCTGTTGACACTGTTTTCAACCTCGCTTGTAACACTTGGCGAACGTTGATCTTTTACTTATCATGATATAAGAATTTGAACATTTCCTGAAGTAAGTCTGCAGTTACTCTAGTGGTTCTGTCGCTGCACTTACACGCATACCGTCAGTATGAGAACGGTTGAAATCCAGACACGCCTCTCTCTAGGTGAAAGGCACTATACTTACCTTTACTCTCTGCATGATGGTCTCAAGCTTTTTATTGCTGTCCGTCGCAGTAGCATATATTTTGCGAGCATCTACGGAAAATAACACAGGCTTTGATGCACTCCACCCTTGCTCTTTTTGTCCTAACCGTTGTGCCTATCTCAGTTTCAATATACAGCGGTCTATCATGCTTGCGAGCAAGGAGTACTGATTAGATAGCTCCTATCACTCGCCCTGCTTCACACAGTTTAAGCAGGTCACTCCAGATAACTTCAACATATCATCGCAGGAGTTCTACTTACTTTGTCCGCGCCGCTAGGTGACCGGTCATTCTGTTTAACCTACAATGCATTCGTGATCTATTCCGCCAATTGTAAACAGAGTATATGACTAAGTAACAAACAAACTAACCAAGCCTACCGTACGATTAAATAGCTAGCTGTCTTACAATATTGATCACATCCTAAGCGTAATCACGTAACAGATGAACACCATCCAAAAAGGCACGCTGCAACAGACTCGTGCTTCCGATTACATCACCAAAGGCGAATTACTGCATGTTTCGAGGTTTGTATTCATCCGCAGCTGTGGGGACGAATCCTCCGGCGCACCGACCAAACCAAGAGTCAGAATCGATAGAAATATCCCTATGTAGTTGCAAGAAAATCTCGAATCTTCAATGAGTAAGATAAATTGACGAACACGGCTTATCAATCACGACGCATTTAGCCAGCAAAGTTCATCAAGTCATTGCTGTGGTCATGCAGAAGCAAAGTTTCCACATTCCAAAGCTGCGCTAGGCCACGGTTATCGATCGAGGGCGGTTGTCACTCGCAGTACATCAATCGGCAACAAATTGGCCACGGATCGATCTCATACGACCTTGCGTTATTGCAAATATTATTGGTTGCGTATACATGACCGGAGGTCATACATGGCAACCCATACCCTCTAGTCCTCTTAAATGGAAGTGTATGAGGAAGATTTTAGGTACAAACAGATTAGGTGTCAATTAGGTGAAAGCGTGAATGATTGCATAACTGGCTGATAAGACACCTCAATTTTGTCTGCTTCGGTTAAATAAATTGCCCATGTATTGAGGCGACTTAAAGTGTAATCCGCGACTGTGACGCTTGTATGACGTTGCGCGGTTCTTACTTCACTTTTGCAAGCGACGTTCGTTGTAATCCAAGCGGAACTTTGTCCAAAATATTTCAAGAGAAAACGAAATTCACCTACACAACCAACTTTGGATGAGACGATGCGCCATGCATGAGGTGGACGCTGGCTTCCTAGATGGTTGATTTCATGTCATGGATCCGGAGAGACTCCGTGCACCATCGAGCGGCATCAAATGTGACACAGTATTTGGCTTCCCCAAGCAAAGTGTGGAACTGGCGGTTGAACTGTTCACTGAGTTTTGTTGCAAGCGTTTCATCACTAACCGAGGAGAAATTATCAGTGCATTGTTGCCTAGCGTGTAGCATCGTAACGTAGTGTAGAAAAGCCTCTCAATCTTAGTTACTGGTTTTTGTTTCTATAGCCAAAGTGTGGAAGTGTCAGGGTGGACAGTCTAATCTCCCAATTTGGATGGTATCAAGAGAGGACTCTTTATCGGTCTCCGGGTATACCTAAATAAATACTGTTGTGCGTTCGCCAGCTTTGAAGCACATCTGGTTCGGTCAACTCAGAGTAACCTATGTCTCTTGTATTTTAACTTTTAGGATGATTTGAAATCCTTATGTGCCAACGGTTGGTGCTGTAATCTGCGGCTTTCATATGGCGGATCCCTTCATGGGGTGCATTCCTATGTTCTGGCCGCACGCTCTACGACATTTTTCGAACTTCTCAACGCTGTTTACAGTCTTCCTTTTCCAGCTCGCATATCCGCCTGTCCTTCATCCATATTAACTCTCGTTCTGCCAGTTTCCCTCTTCTTTTGAGGAGCACCTTGCAGATGTTCCTCCACACACTTCTCCTGATGTACTTCCAACCACCATCAGTCAGCGTTGTTGGGTGAAATCGGCCCCGTCCACCCCTGAGACTGAACCCAATCTACATAGTAACCAAACTCCCCCTTCGAAGTCAAAGTTTAGGTCACCGGCGAAGACGCTGAGCAATCGCTTGCTAGCCTTGTACTCTGGAGCCGACACACTGACTGACG
>OX104065.1:5900467-5950116 GCA_944474145.2 Dicrocoelium dendriticum | reverse complement strand
GATCTTCATCCAACCCTCTTGAAATTCGAGTACCCTGCCCTGTTGATGAAGTAAACGAATTAATAGCGAAATCGTGGGAGCAGGAAATTGTCACAACCGACTGGAGCCGCTCGGTTATTGTCCCGATCTTCAAAAGACGCTCGCGTTCGGAATGCGAACAACATATAGGAATCCGTCTGACAATCATCGCCTCCAAATGACTTGCCTCTTTAATCCTTTACAGACTGTCTGGCGCTCGTGAAAACCAGACTGGTGCGAAGAAAGCCGGATTCCGTCGGGGTACATTGAACTCATCTTCACTTTGCGTCAATCGTTGGAGCACCGTCACACATATTGTTAGCCCACCGTTGGTGTGTTCCTCGACATCATGGGTGCTCATGATTCGGATGATCGATGTGCCCATTGGGACTGTCTATTCAGGTGGGTTGTGTCTGCGAAATTTGTAAATATTATCCGCACATTATACACACGTTGCATGGGCAGTGTGAGGGTTTACGGCAAGCTGTCGCTACCCTTCAGCAACTTTAACTGTGTGAGACAAAGATACCCGCTGTCACCTCTCCTCTTTAACTTCGCTATTGGTAAATGCGTAGAACTCGCATGCGCAGGACAACACATAGAAGGTGTGGAGCTACTCCTAGGAGAACGACGCCTTGACTTGGATTAAACTGACGATATTGCCCTCATCTGTAACAGCTCCCAGACGTGCTAAGCTTCACTGGACAGACAAGCACTGGCTGACAGCCGCTTCGGGCTTTACTTTGCACCATCGAATTGCAAAGTTTTGCTCTAAGATAGACAGGGATCGCCTCATGCGCTGAGACTTTGTGGGGATCAGATAAAAGTCTTCCGTAAATTTAACTACCTGGGAAGTTGTATAAGCTCCCTTTAGATTGAAGGTGAGATCACGAAATGTATAGCAAATTCTCGATGTGGTTTTGCTAGCCTACGCCACCTACGGCGCCGGCGCGACATCACTCTCACCCTAAATGGTAGACTTTGCAATGCAGCAGTACCTTCGATCCTAATGTACGGTTGTGAAACCTGGCCCCTTAGATCAGTGGACATAATGTGGCCAGATACGTTCGACCACCGGTGCTTTCACCATTTGCCTCACATATGGTGAGAAGACCACATGAGCAACGAGCGTGTTCGACACATTATGTTCCAGGAAAGGGAACTGAACCGCTCAGCAACGTCATTTCACGCACCAGGCTCAGATGGCAAGGCAACGTGTTACGCATGTCAGCCAACCGGCTTCCGCGATGTGTGTTGTTTGCTCACCAGCGATGTGGATAAAAGAAGCGAAGTTCTGGCCAAGCGATGAGTTGGTCGAGAGGAATCAAGGCCCTCACTTTGAAGCAGGCCTCGGTTGGAGCGTCACAGCTCCCTAATTGGTGTCTAAAATATGATGAACACCTTTGGCTGGATACCCGTGCTTACATGGCTAGGAGGCAACCACAGTGGCTTTCATGCTGTGATTTTCTTTGTCTTTCCCCATATCTTTTAGTCTCCCTTCCAAACACGACCTGATTTTGTAGCCTAACAGCATTTCACGTTATATTTTTTGTTGCCTTACAGCCGGCTGGTAGCTTTCCGGAACGAAAACTATCCGTTGCTGGTACCTCAGCCGGCATGCAACTGTTACAGTTACTTTAGTTTTTATTTTAGATATGGTGGCACAGTACCAGAGGTGTTTTACACCTCAAGCTAACGTGCATAATGCTGCTAAGGATGATGCTTTATCTTGAGAGCTAACATGGTCTAGGCTCCCATAATGATAAGTATCCTTCCCGCAAGCACTAACCTTCGTTACAGCACTCCAGGGAGATTGACTTGGCGCCTACCAGCCATGGACACAAATCGGTCGTATCGCGATCAGTTACTGCTGAAGAGGTCGTGTTCAGCCTGCCTCACAATTTGGAGCACGAACGTGGACTAAGATCACGTTTTTGTGTGTACCCACCATCGGGTGCGTTTCCGCGGACGCCCGGAACATCGCTGTGAAGGCACTGACGCCACCAAACTGGCGAAGTTAAGTGATTCGAATGCGTATCAAACTACCTTAACATCCATGTTGATTAGCCTACCACGAAACACGACCGATCATCCCTTTACTAGCAGCAGGCATGTCTTCATGCTGCAAATTAAAATGCCAATCTGGATTTTTGGATGCTCAGGAAAGAATACAATGTGCCTCGCAAAAAATCTGAGGGCAAAACTGGGCACTAGCCTAAAGAGAGCCAGCGAAGCCTATTGGTCTTATCGTGCAACGGAAATGGAAAAAGCCGCTGCCGTTGGTAATCATCGTAAGTTATTCCGTCTGATGGGGGAACCAGACAGCATGGGACGTGGTGTTAGCGAGACTATGCGCGACTAGAGTGGACAGACAATCAACGACCTGCCAAAACGCTTGAAGTGTTGGGCCCGACGAGTTGAAAGGCCGTTTAACTATTCGGGATTATCGCTTTCATCGTCGGCATTAACTTCATTCTTCCATGAGTCGTTTCAATAGATCCGCCCTCACGTGCAGTAGTTGAACGTGAGATCAGAATGTTGAAATTGCATATGCCCCAAAGGGCAGATGGAATTCCCCTAATCCTCTATAAATCCGGCGGATCTGCTCCAGTAGTTGACTTACACGGGTTGTCAGTGGACTTTTGGGACAGGGAAAAGTGCCGACAGACTGGAGCCGCTCCATCATAGTCCCAGTTTTTCAAGGGAGGCTCCTGTTCGGAATGCGGAAAGCATAGACGGATCAGTCTAGTCTCGGTTGCTTGTGGATCTTAAGTAAGCCATAAGGTCTCGGAATCACTTCTACTAGATATGGCATATTCAATTGCTTGGGTCGTTCGTTCTCCAGAGACTGACTAGCACACGTGAAGAGCAAGCTTGACTTCGTCGAGGTCTGAGCTGCACCGACCACATCGCTTTGCATCAATTGTTGGAGCACCACCATGTTTGTTGGTGACCCAACGTTGTCGTGTTTTCTACGTAAAATATGCCTTCGATTTGGTGGAACGATGTATTGTTTGCGTCTGTCTGCTGTGGAAAGATGTGCCCAAGAAATATGTAAACATTATCAGAGTGCTATATTCACATTTCCCGGGCAGAGTGCAGGTTAATGGCAAACTGTCGCCGCCCTTTCGATATCTCCAGCAGTGTGAGACAAGGTTACCTGCAGTCACCTTTCCCGTTTAACTACGCCATCGACTAATGCATGGAAACAATATTCGCTGGACAGGATCAGGAAGGTGTGGAGCCATTTCGCGGTGAGCGACTTCTTGACTTTTGGTAGGCGGACGATATTGCCCTAATTTGTGACAGCTCCCAAACATTCCAATCAGCACTGGACGGATTAGCACTGGCTGTCAATCGTTTGGGCTATACTGTGCTCCACCCAAATGCAAAGTCCTACTCCAAGATGGGCAGGAACCCATCACTGCGCTGATCCTTGGTGGTGATCAGCAAGAAGTCGTACAAGAATTCAAGATCCTAGGCAGCTATATTAGTGTCCGTGGGATTGAAGTTGTGGTAACGAACCGTATACCAAAAGCTAGAGTTGCTTTTACAAACCTCAGCCACCTGTGACGCAGACGCGACATCGATCTCTATATGAAAAGCAGATTTCACAATGCAGCCGTCTTTTGAACATACTTATTCGGTTGCGAATTCTGGCTCATCAACTCTACAGACAAAATGGCTAGTCATGATCGATCATCGGTGTTTCAGCGCTCCAAAATACATCTTCACACCCTCAGTCCTCTTGCTTCATTTCCTGCCCCGGACTCTCGGTTTTAGCATGTACACTTAGACCTAGTAGATCCATTGCCTCCTTTACGCTTATTCCTATACATTCTTCCATGTGTCGACCGCTTCACCAGATGGCCAGAAGCTATTCCCGTAACAGATTGCACAGCTGAGACTGTTATCCGGGCCTCCTTGGAACGGTGGGTCTTGCCCTACGGATGCCCATCCACCATTATAACTGACCGAGGTCCGCCTTCGGAACCTTCACAATACGATACGTTCCGCAATATTTAGGCTGCCGCCGCATTCATACCACAGCGTATCACCCAGCAGCCAACGCGTTAGTTGAAGGTTTCCATAGACAGTTTAAAGCCTCGCTCCGCGCCTCCTCCCACCCTAGCTGGAGCAAAAACAGTTCGCCTGCACTCTTAGGCATTCGCAGCAGCATCAAAGCTGACTTGCAATGTGCACCAGCAGAGCAAGTTTACTGCACAACACTAATGTTGCTTGGAGAATTCGTTTCAAAACCCGCATCGTCGGGTGTGCCTCCGCCTAACTTTGTGTCCTCTCTAGGTCAACGCATGCGTTCTCCATGCCCAACTCCGTCCCGTGAACAGACTAGAGATGTGCAACTGCACAGAGGACTCTCTACCTGCACTCACGTCTTATCCGCATTGATGCAGCGCGGCGCCATCACCAGCCTCCTTACACTGGCCCTTTCAGATTATGACTACGAACATCCAAACATTTCACTAGACCAGAATGGTCACCGAACAACGGTGTCCATCGACTGCCACAAACTGGCTTTGTTTGACAAACCACTTGCAAGCCATCCTGCGGCTACCACACAAGCACCCGCACTTGTGGTGACATCCCGAGCACTGGATATCCCAAAATCTTTCGTTCCCCTTGACCGTCAACCTATCCCGCCTCAACCCCAGACAACCAACCGACGAGGTATGAAGGTCAAATGTCCGGTCCGTATTCAGATTTTGTAAACGGTTGCCATTTCCATTAACACGCCATTTTTCTGTAGTTGTAATCGTGCGTCTCATCCACAAAAGTTTAACAAAATCGACAAAAATCCAATTATGTTGAAAACTTAAAGTATACATTTGCATTTAGCATGCATGCCAAGTACCCATTCTGACGCCGAGCCACTTACCCGACTGTTGCCCGCCCCTCTGAATCGTACCTTCCATAAAGGCAACCGTCGGAACTGCAAAGACAACCCTCGTTTGGCTCGCCAATCGGCTCAAAGCAACCCCGAGTGACTCGCCCGGCGACCCAGGGCACCCTTCCTGTACCAAGGAACGGTAAATCGCCCTCGGCTACAGACAGCCACGAACGGTTTGGACTCCAAACGCCTAACTCGGCGTTGCCGACGAGGAAGCCGGATATCACCGTGGGACGAAGACAACCGGATTTCTTCGTGGGACGATTACGCCTGGATTTTATCGTGGGACGAAATCCGTGGACTGAAGTGCAATGGGAGACGTGACACCTCCCAAGCGCACTGTGGAGTCTGCAGCGAAACGAAGGTCCTGTCGGCTTTTTATCTGGACTAGCATTTTTGGCAGTCCGACCAGCCCGCCACGACGGCCCACCGAGGATGCACTCTGGTCCACGCGATCATCATAAATAAAAACTAACCAAAGCCTGGACCCAGCGAACTCTGCCACACACCCCATCTTTAAAGCCCTAACTCAAGCCCATGCAACTATTAACACCCATCCACACCTTCTGTTTGCCCAAACTAACAGCACAATCAAAGGCTTCCATCCTACAGCTTTCAAAGGGGAGGCCCTTGTAGTGTACCGGAAAACACGCTGTTTTATTACTTTTCAACATTGGATTTTACGGTTGTTTTGACCTTCAAAACGTTCACTTGTTTTACTGACTGCACATCCGTTGACACATCGCGTTTTGGTGAGTACTTGCTGTATCGTTCCTTGCTCCGGTTGGTTCTGCTCCTATTTTTGTAGCCTGTACAATATACGTTGTTTACAGTGGCCTCCGACTTCTGTACCGTTCCGTATTTGACACGGCGTAAGTGAAATTCCGTACGGACTAACTTACGCGGCTCCACACAGCACGATTCGTGTTTCTGCGATAGTTCATATATAACTTTTACCGTTGGGATGATGCTCATACATAATGCACAGAACAACAGAGAGCCCGGATGCCTATCGTGTACCAACAGTTGGACTACTGTGAACTAAGAACACTGCATGAAACATCTCGAGGCAATTGGAACCCTGGATTCCTGTTCGTACATTTTCCTTGCATGAGGAAAAGCCACTTACCGCTTTCATTTTTGTAGGTTCTTTGAACTGGTCGGTACGTCCCATTTCGTGGCAATCGATTCGTTCAGGCCACTGACTAAGCGCGTGTGGCTAATTGCCGGCTTCGTGCACTTTACAACTCCATGTTACAAGGGCAACAATTCAGTAGCAAGTTGGGATGCTTTACAATGCCCTTTGACCAGGTTTAGGTGACTGGTTCGTTCACTCAGCATTCAGCCTGAGGTGAAAACAAAGCGACTGAGCGATAAAGGACACAGACTGTTCAATAGCTACTTCACCTGGCGGTCAAAAATTGTGGTTGGTCGCTCGTTGTATAGGTCTCAGAGCTGGTTTTCGTTTGAGACCACAAATGTTGCTGTGTGGCTCAGGATTTGCAACGTTGCTCATGTGTTTCTGTTGGAAGGGTTCTAAAGCCGCAATGTGGAGGTAATATTTTATCTGCATAGCTAGATCTGAAAGATGTAGTGCACTAAATAGCGCAGATTAGACTGGACGGATTGAGTGTAAGCACAAATGTATTTGGTGAGAATTTTGATGGTAAATGCGGTCTGAGTACGGCGCCGGATAAAAAGCTATCACAGGGCATTGTATGTCATATTGTGTTGAGCCTTGCGGTGCACAGTCAAATTTACCTCAAAAATAGCTGTTGCTAAAAGGACTTTCAAACGCCTTCAAACAAATTCGCAAGGTGAGTTCAGGTTATGGACTAAATGACGATTGTCCTGTTGTATTCGAAGATTCATTTGAAGCTAAATTATCAGAAGTTGTTTTGGGTGGTGAAGTGTCTGGTAAACTAGAACAATGGATGTAAACATGTAAAAAGCTAAGGCTTAACATATTCCGTAGGATAGTCATGGTGAAGATTAAAAAGTATATAAAATGTTTGCCAGCAAATTCATGTTCACACCAGTGGACTCGTCACGGTAATTGTTGTGGTTTCCGCCGAATGTACAAATAACCTGCTTTTAACGCGCAGCTGACCGTCGCCAGAAACCTGTTGTGGTTTCCGCTGACTATGTGGATGCGTTTCCAGAATCGGTTGTGCCAGGACCGACGGTTCCATATTCAATGAGAGGATAGCGGAAAAAATAAGTCAGAGGCAGTTATTAAACACGACAATATTGGACATGCTGATTAATATGAATGAACACAAATCAAACGCTTCAAGTTCAGGGTTCAACTTGTTGCTGACCCCGCATAGATTTGCGTCCTAGCTCTGTTTGAGTTTGATCACTAAATGTAGGTGGATCCACTCTTGCGCTGGCGGTAAGCTGACTCCCCGTAACAGTATGCGTAGCATAAACTGTATATCCACTGTAATTCCATAAGGAAGGACGACTAATGGGATGTGGATGAGTATCGCTTCCCCCTGTTGAACATCGGCAGACGGTGATAATGGCTTAATACATTCTGTCAGTTATTTGGCATGGAAATCACTGACAGACAGTTGTGTTTAACCCTGGGCACTGAGTCATGTGAGATGGTACAAGGAAATGAGTGCACCGTCAACTTGGTCTATGAACTCCGCCAGCGTGGGGCAAAACGTCGAAACGTCCTTGCTGTTGCCCAAATGTCAAGGGTTAAAGTACGCGTTGATGCTGCACCCATAGCCAACATGCAACTGGTGATGGTCGCGAATCCCTTTACTAGATACGGAGAACAGCGATGATTTAAGCAGCTGAGGAAATCCGATTCGCATCAGCAGTTTGGGTAGACGTGCGACTGGACGCGTACAGGCGATCAAATATGGTGCAGTATGTGACCAAGAAGCGAAGTGGATGCATCTATCTGTCTGACTGTGAGGCGCAGCTGACAAGTCTACAAAGTACGCAACATCAACCAACACATCGGATCTGCCCACCCCACGCCACAGCCGCCGCTTGATCGATGAGTCGTTTCCATGCTTGTTTAGACCTGCGTCAATCCGCGATTCACCTCTGAGTACGGGACAGTTCCCAACCACCACAAAGTCCGGACCGCGAGATTAGACTTTGGATCGTCGCGGCGCTTCTGATTTGTTGGTTGGCAAACAGGCCCTATGGGTGGAAACTTGGAAAGGTAAGTCACCCGACCTACACGAGCATTGTTACCACAGAACTCATGCTGGGCTATAACATAGACTAGATACTTTTTCTCTTCCCATTCGGAAGACGAATGGTTGCCATTCACACGCGGAAAATGAGGAAGAACAATGTTTAAATCCGGGTAACCCCGGTAAGCAACACCGCTGAGGCCACAACAAGTTCCGAGGAACCTGTGCCCTGTTGCACACATTCCCTGTCGTCTGGGACACACGAGCAGGTAAATGAGTCAAAAAGACCAGTGACTGAGGGTTCAGTTAGTGTTATCGACCTTATCTCTCCACTGTCAGCCGGAATATGGACTTTGGAGAAACAGTTAGCCGAACAAAATAAGAACTAAAGTTGACTGACTCATTTGGGGATATCCTTATGTCCGTTTCATACATAATACAGGCTCCAGCTACTCCAGAGCCGAAGCACAATATTAAAGCCATGAACTTCCAAAATAAAGTCGGCTATGAGGTTACCCAAAGATGGAGAAGAGGAAACATTTTCATCGCTCTTAACATAGCTGACAATAGCCCCATCGACAACATTAGGTATACGGTTTCGAGAGCATGCAACATTGCTGCGACCGATATTAGTTGTAGAAGATTGAGGAAAACATTTTTACGTTTTCCTTTTCCTACTCTGTTCAGATATCGTAGCGAAAGCTTTGCAAGCACTTTTATCATAAGCTAAAATCCTTTGAGATCTGTTCCGAAATTTAGCAAAGTTATTCCTTTCGAAGACAGACCACCTTTGCAACGTGAACGTATGGGTGTCAAACGATTTGTTCCCTGAGCAGAAGCAGCGACATCCTCTTGTGCGTCTCCTGGAGTGTCAAGAAGCAGGTCATTCAAAAGCGTCCATATCTATCTTTTCAGAAACACAGATAATGGTGACAAAGTCAATCTCCACACAACGATGCTAACGTTGTCGGCAGCGTAGCGGAAGTTGATGCTCATCCACCACACGACATCTGTTCTGTGGACGTAGGAAGCAGTGTAGATTTAATCAATGCATCACGTTCTGACAAGACGGTAGGGATTGATAACAACCCCCCTCATGGTGATTAAAACAGATAAAATCAAAAAACATCAAGTGAAACCGTCACTAGCTACAGTGAAGATGCATAACGATCCATTGGCAATACGATTACACATAGCAGCGGTGGACACGGCCCACAATATTATTATTATTAATATTATTATATACACTTTAGCTAGAGGCGGGAAACACCTCCGCTACTGTGCCGCAATACACAAAATAATAAGGGGTGAAAATGCAGCAGGTACAAACCAGCTGAGCTACCGGCAACGAATGGGCATCGTTCCGGTAAGCTACCAGGCGGCTAGTATGCAGAAAAAGAATTTACTATGCAAAATTATATAAGGCGAAATAGTGAGATCGTGGTTGGAGGGGGAGGCTAAGAGGGATGGGGTGGGACAAAGAAACTCACAGCACGAAAGCCACTGAGGTCGGCTCCTAGTCATGTCAGCAAGTGTGTTCAACCAAACGTGTTCATCGTCTTTTGGACCCCAACCAGGGAGCCGCAGCGCACCAACCGAGGCCAGCTTGAAGGTTAGCGTCTTCATTCCTCTCGCTCAAGTCATCGCTTGGCCACCTCATCGCTTCTTCCATCCAAACCCCAGGCACGCAAACAACGCACGTCGCGAGAGTCGGCGAGCTGGCATGCGTAACACGTGTCCCAGCCATTTGTGCCTGGTGCGTGAAATAACGGTGCTGAGCGGTTCATTTTCCTTTCCTGTGCCGTAAGCAAGGAGTCGAACACGCTCGTTGCTCACGCGGTGTTTCCACCAGATGTGAGCCAAATTGCGAAAGCACCTTTGGTCGAACGTAAACAGCTTATTTATGTCCGCTGATTTAAGGGGCCAGGTTTCACAACCGTACAGTAGAGTCAAAGGTACTGATGCATTGCAAAGTCTACCATTCAGGGCGAGCGTAATGTCGCGCCATAAGTGGCGAAGGTAAACAAAAACGCCGCGCATTTTTGCTATTCGGCTAGTGATTTCTACTTCAATCCAACGGGCTCTGATACAACTACCCAGGTATGTAATTTTTGAACAATTTGTATCAGATCCCCACCACCGGGCGGTCCGGGCCAAGGTTAGAGAGACGCTTTGCACTTTGAGGGTGCGAAGCAAAGCCCGAAGTGACGGACAGCCAGTGCTAATATGTCCAGTGCCGCCTGGCACGTTTGTGAGCTGACGCAAATTAAGCCAGTATCGCCTGCATACTCCAAGTCAAGAAGCCGTTCTCCTGTGAGCAGATCTACACCATCTAAGTCGTGTCCTGTGAATGCGATTTCTATGACTACGTCAATAGCAAAGTTGAAGAGGAAAGGTGACAGCGGGCATCCTTGTCTCACATCATCATCTTCATCAACAGCAGTACATCAGCCATTTGAACTGATGCTTCGCTGCTATGCAACCAGGAGGACCTATGAAGTAAAGAATAAGAAGAGGGAGAGAAGGGGGACTTACCTGAAAATCTTAGTGCCCTAAGCAAACATTCAGTGTCAAGGCGCCTACACATTGTGTAGACAACATACCGTCACAAACAGCTGGCTATCGTGCAAAGATAAGGAGTCATCGGCGAGACAGCTTCCTTACTGCTTTCACTGCCCCTCGTTATAATCAGCCATCACCCCGCAGATAACTCTGCGCCAAACACACATTAAACAAGCAATCGGATTAGGAGACGGCAACAGACGCACCACTGGTGTCGGCAGCAAAGCATGTCCTGTAAAGTCTCGAGCCAAGCACAAGGCGAGTCATGTGGACTCCAGCCCGGAAGGCGAGACGGACCAACGGCACCTAATTTGGTCGTCAGTGACTTCATTTTCCGCTGCCAAGTCAACTTCTGTCCCATTCGAGCCTTGCGCCATCCTACACCTGGTAGACTAAACAAGGCCCTCCTAGGTAAGCGGTGACCAGGCATACGTAACATGTGTTCGAGCCAACGCAACTTATTCAATGCCATCTGTTGTTCTAGGGAGCTAGCATGATTATCACTACCTAGTACTCGCCTACGCACATCATCGTTGCGGACACGCTGGTGCCATCCGACACCAGCAATGCTTCGCAAACAACGATGATCAAAGACTTGAAGGCGCCTCAGATCTTCAGACCGAAGGAGACAAGTCGCACTACCATAGAGCAGAACGGCCCTCACTGTGGCCTTGTATACACGGCGTTTCAGACGGAGGGAAATTGCATTCTGTCGCCAATGATGCCGCAAGTGCAAGTAGGTAGCTCTGGCCTTTACAATGCGTGAGCACACGTCAATTTCTATGCACCCATCATTGCTGGTGCAGCTGCCAAAATAAATGAATTGTTCAACCACCTCCAGTTCCTCGTTAGCAAGCGTCAAGGGGTCGTCAAGTGGCTGGTGGTCCTGCAGCAACACTTTGCATTTTGAAGGTGCGAAGTGCATACCAAAAAGTGGAACTACTCTGGACAGGCTATTCAGGGTTTATTGGGCCGCCCCAACATCGTCGAAAAGCAAGACGATATCGTCCGCATAATGTAAGTCAACTAACCTTTCACCAGGCAGCATTTCAACGCCTACATTGTGAGATTCCGCAAGGGAACACTCAATGATAGAATCCACAACGAAATTGAACAGAAATGGGGAAATCGGACAACCCTGACGAACACCACTTGCGGTCGGAAAGCTCTCCGATAGGACACAATAGACGCAGCCGCGGCCGGTAGTGTTCGAGTATAAAAAACGAAGGATGTTCACATATTTCGTGGGAACACCTTTCCGCGCAAGTATTTCGAATAGCATCGATCGATCGACTGAACTGAGCGCACTCTTTAAATCGAGGAACACCGCTATTGTCGGACTGCGGAACGCGTGGAGCTGCGCTAGCACCTGCCGCAAAGTGAATATATGGTCTATACAGCCCAGTCCTGGGCGGAAGCCGGCCTGCTCTTCCCCAATGCAAGATTCCCGTTCCGCAGTGAGGCGCCAAACGATAATCGAGGTCAGTAATTTTGTCAAAACTGGCGTTAGGCTAATACCCCTGTGGTTCGCACAATCTGTGCGACTGCCCTTCTTGTATATTGCCACTATAATCGATTCACTCCAATTAGCCGGGACACGCTCTTGCTTCCAGATACGTTCGAATAGGAAGGTCAGTGCCCTGCAGAGGACTTCATCTCCATCCTGTAAATAGTGCAGGTGGGAGGAAATTCGGGCCAGAGGCACGAAAACGATTGAGGGCTGTGATTGCGTTTCGGACCTTGGCCTCCGTCGGAGGCTCTAAACTAATCATCCATGTCTTGCATTACCTGAGTAGGAAGAGGTTCGGAAGCAGGGAGCCAGCTGAACTGATCTTGAAAGTGTTCCGCCCAACAAGCCATACGGCGCTCCTTATTGTGTAGCAGCGCACCTGCGCTGTCTCTGATTGTCTCACTGACGCTTTGTTTTCTGGGACCAGTGGTTCGGAATAGCTGGAAGAGCTTGCGGTAATTGCCTACTGCTCCTGCCTCTTCCATTTCTTGAGCCCGATTGGTCCACCAGGCTTCCTTATCAGCACGTAGGCTCGGCTTTAGTTCACGCCTAATAGCCCGTCTGGTCACATTATGTTCAGAACCAGCCGGGAGGTGTCTTCTAGATTCAACTGGTTCACCGACCTCTCGGATATTCAATGACTAGTATGGTGACGATGGATAGCGCCACAGGTAGATGCTCCTGCGTCGTGCATGGCGGCCGACATCCTATTACATTGAATCTCAGTGTCATTAGGACAAGACAGCGGAAGTGCGGTATGCAGTGCGTCTTGATAGGCTTGCCTGAGGAGACGCTTGGTGCGTCTCCCGGTAAATTTTATGGAGAAACGACAGCGCACCAAGGCATGATCAGAGTCGACGCAGGTATTCCAGTACGAGCGGCAATCCAGGATGGAACCACGCCATCTGTAACTTATGGCTATGTGGTCAATGAAGGTCCATCGCTGGCCAGCTACAGGGGGACGCCAAGTGACACTTCGGCGCGCACTGTGTCCAAAAGCAGTGCTACTAAGAAACAACTGGTGCTCCGCACACAGTTGCAGCAGACGCTCACTGTTGTCAGTTTGCTCGTAGTTAAGTCCATAATTACCACCCAGTTGAGCTTTTGAAGATCTCAGACGCCCTTCTTGTGCGTTCATATCCCCTGCAAGTACTATAATATCTGAACTAGTAGTACTGCGTCCTAGGGTGTTCTGTTCGTGATGGAAGGGGTCCTTGACAGCATTAGAACTGCAGTCGGTGGGAGCATAAATGCAAATCACAAACAAACAGCGTTTTGCATTACTTCGTGAATCCACCTTAACTGATGTCGTCAAACGGGCTGCACATAAACGGCTGTTCACCGGAATCCAATCATCCAACGAGGGCTCAGCCTTGGAGCATATAATGGTACCTACACCAGCTTGACCCGTCAGTGCTGCATCGGCGTCTCCGCATGCGTGCAACCAATAACAAGAGGATAAGACGGGTGCAGTTAATTCAATAACCCGGTTAGGGTCATTGATCCTAGTTTCAGGCACACAATACACACCAATACGAGGTGCGATAGGAGGCGAGTAATTTAGAGGCGACGGAGATCAGACTGATTCCTCTATGGTTGCCGCATTCCGAGCGCAAGCCGTCTTTGAAGACGGGAACAATAACGGAGCGGCTCCAGTCGGTTGGGACAGTCTCCTGCTCCCACAGTTTCACTAGTCATTCATGTAAAGCATCAACAAGAGCAGAGCCTCCGAATTTGAAGAGGGCTGGAGGAAGATCATCTGGTCCCGCGGCTTTGTTTAACTTCAACAGTCCGATCTCACGTTCGACTTCTGAGCGAGAGGGTGGATCCAAAGGAACAGCCCACGGAGCAGGGCGTTCACTGGCCGGCGAAGAATCGAACAATACTAGCCGATTAAATTGCTTTTCAAAATGCTCAGCCCAAAGATCCAAACGTTTTGACAAATTGTGAATGGGCTGTCCACTCTCGTCACAAATTGTTTCACTATTACCAGGCCTCCTGCTGCCAGTTTCCCGTATCAGACGGAATAACTTACGATGGTAGCCAAGCGCAGCGGCCACCTCCATCTCAGACGCACGATGAGACCACCAAGATTCGCGGTCTCTCTTTAGGCTGGCGCGGAGTTTTGCCCGGAGTTCTTTGCGAGTTTCATTGTGCTCGCTCCCAGCCGGGATATGCCGGCGAGCGTCGATAAGTTCCAGGGACTGTGAAGAGACCCAATATCCATGTTGGCTTTTAGACATACCACATGAGGATTTGCCTGCTGCTAGTAAGGTCTGGTGAATATGAGACCAGTGACCATCAATTGTCTCCCGTGAGCGATTGCTCAACTCGCATGTCAGCGTACTTTGATACGCATTCAGAACAGCTGGCTTTGTCAGTTGGCTTGTGTCAATGCGCTCACAACGTCGTCGTGGGCGTCAGCCAAAGCGCATCCGCAGGTCAGCACATACAAGTGCATGATCTGTGTCCACACATGTGCTCCAAACGGAGCGACAATTCTGGATGCAGCCTCTCCATCGGTAACTAATAGCAATGTGATCGATCCGCGTCCAAGGCTGGTTCGAGGCTGGTGGGCGCCAAGTCACCCTCCGGCTGGTGCTGTGTCGGAAATTAGTGCTCGCAAGAAATAAGCGAGCATCTTCGCACAAATGAAGTAACCGCTCAACGTTATCATTACGGGAGCCTACACCGTGCTGACCGCCCAGATGCATTTCATCAGTGGACAACTTTCCAACTTGTGCGTTCATATCCTCCGCCAGCACAACACTGTCCGTGCTTCTTCTGTGGCGACGGAGCTGGGTCAGTTGGCGGTAGAAGTCGTTCTTTACCAAATCATCGCTACAGTTTGTGGGCGCGTAGGCAGCGATGATGAACAGACACCTATTAGTCTTGCGCGACTTCGAAGCTGTAAATGAGCCAGCCAATCGGACCGCACACATACGGCTACTGATTGGAATCCAATCAACCAGAGCAGCTTCAGCCCGGGGACTCAGGGCAATGCCAACACCAGCTTGGCCGGTGCTCGAAGCTGCATCGTCACCGGATAGGCGCACTGAGAAAATACTGCTTGCGTCACCTGAAGGGGATCGCAGAGTGAACACAGAGCTCGAGTCTTGCAGACGGGTCTCTGATAAGCAGCAGATATCGATCGAGAGGGTCTCCAATGTTCGGGCAAGTGCAGCCAGTTGACCGATCTGTAGTAGTGTGCGTACATTAAGGCATGCCAATCTGAAGGAGGATCGAGGGCTCCAAATGGAAGCCGATGAACTAGAATGGACAGCTTGGTTGGACATGGGCTTGACGACAGGAGAGGAGTGATGCTCCGCGTTCACATGTGAGTTAAGATTAGAAGATAACTACCTAGCAAAGCATGTTGGGGAGGGCCAAGCAACAGGGGGTGGAAAACTGGGGGGATATAAGTGAAGTTGGAATGGGACGGTAAGAGTGAAAAAGCGTAAGATGGGGAATAAGAAGACGGGAAGAAGAAGACGGGAAAGCAGCATCCAAACCCCTATCCACCCTGCTCGATGCAGAAGATAGGGCACCGTTGATTATCCTCTGCGGTGGCCAGAGCATCAGCAATTTGTTTGAGATAATATTCATGGTATTGCGTGGGCAGGATACTGTAAGTTTGCCAAGGCCTAGACAGGAGAAGGATTAGGGTTCTCAACCAAAGCCTTTGGTTCAAAAACTTGACCGCAAGGCAACGGGTTTGGCGTTGGGCTACAAGGAATCCGTTTTAAGGAATAAGGCTCCACCCTCATTCCAACCCCCAACCTGGAGAACCAGGAGACTGAGTTTGTCTGGCCTCTAACCATTGACCAATCTGGTATGAGTGACTCTGAAGGTGCAAAAGCACCACCCAGCATGGCTCAATGGATCGTTGAGGCACACAAACCATCGCACCACGGTAAGGTCCAGCCTCATTGCGATGGGATAATGCTCATACATAACGCACAGAACAACAGAGAACCTGGATGCCTATATTGCACCAACAATTGGACTACTATGAACTAAGAACACTGCATGAAACATCTCGAGGCCATCGGAACCCTGAATTCATGTTCGCACATTTTCCTTGCATGAGGAAAAGCCACGTACCGCGTTCATGTTTGTAGGTTCTTTGAACTGGTCGGTACATCCCATTTCGTGGCAATCGATTCGTTCAGGCCACTGACTAAGCGCGTGTGGCTAACTGCCGGCTTCGTGCACTTTACAACTCCATGTTTCAAGGGCAACAATTCAGTAGCAAATTGGGATGCTTTACAATGCCTTTTGATCAGGTTTAGG
The DNA here is from genome assembly GCA_944474145.2 of Dicrocoelium dendriticum. Lineage (NCBI taxonomy): Eukaryota > Metazoa > Platyhelminthes > Trematoda > Plagiorchiida > Dicrocoeliidae > Dicrocoelium > Dicrocoelium dendriticum. The sequence goes on along the minus strand of OX104065.1, from coordinate 5,933,663 downwards.
TGACTGTTTCGTTCAGTTTGCGTTCAGCCTGAAGTGAAAACAAATCGACTGAGCGATAAAGGACACAAACGGTTCAATAGCTGCTTCACCTGGCGGTCAACAATTGTGGTTGGTCACTCATTGTATAGGTCTCGGAGCTGGCTTTCAAGGCCACAAATGTTGATGTGTGGCTCATGTGTTTCTGCTGGAAGGGTTCGAAAGCCGCAATGTAGAGGCAATATTTTATCTGCATAGCAAGATCTGAAAGATGTAGTGCACTAAATAGCGCAGATTATACTGGACGTATTGAGTGTAAGCACAAGTGTAGATGGTGAGAATTTTGATGGTAAATGCGGTCTGAGTACGGCGCCGCATAAAAAGCTATCACAGGGCATTGTATGTCATATTGCGTTGAGTCTTGCGGTGGCACAGTCAAATGCACCTCAAAAATAGCTGTTGCTAAAAGGACTTTCAAACGCCTTCAAACAAATTCGCAAAGTGAGTTCAGGTTATGGACTAAATGACGATCGTCCTGTTGTATTCGATGATTCATTTGAAGATGAATTATCAGAAGTTGTTTTGGGTGATGAAGTGTCTGATAAACTAGACCAATGGATGTATACGTGTAAAAAGCTAAGGCTTAACATATCCCGTAGGATAGTCATGGGGAAGATTAAAAGTATATAAAATGTTTGCCAGTAAAATCATGTTCACACCAGTGGACTCGTCACGGTAATTGTTGTGGTTTTCGCCGAATGTACAAATAAGCTGCTGCTACCGTGTAGCTGACGGTCGCGAGAAATCTGTGGTAGTTTTCGCTGACTGTGAAGGTAAGGTTCCAGAATCGGTTGTGCCACGGCCGACGATTTCCTATTCCATGAAAGGATAGCGGAAAAATAGGTCAAGGGCAGTTATTAAACACAACATCAGACATGCTAATTAATATGAATGAACACAAAGCAAACGCTTCAAGTTCAGGGTTCAACTTGTCGCTGACCCCACATAGATTTGCGTCTTACCTCTGTTTGAGTCTGAGCACTAAATGTAGGTGGATCCACTCCTGCGCTGGCTGTAAGCTGGCTCCACGTAACAGTATGCGTAATTAAAACTGTTTATCCAATGTAAGTCCATAAGGAAGAACGACAAATGGGGTGTACATGAGCATCGCTCCCCTCATGTTGAACATCGGCAGACAGTGATAATGACATAACACACGCTGTCCGTTATTTGGAATGGAAAGCACTGACAGACAGTTGTGTTTAACCCTGGGCACTGAGTCATGTGGGATAGGACAACGAAATGAGTGCACGGTCAACTCGATCTATGAACTCCGCCAGCGTGGGGCAACACTTCGAAACGTCCGCGCTGTTGCCCAAATGTCACGGGTTCAAGTGTGCGTTGATGCACGACCCTTAGCCCACGTGCAACTGGTGATGGTCGCGAATCCCTTAACTGGGTACAGAGGACAGCAAGAAGTCAAGCAGATAAGAAAATCGGGTGCGCATTAGCAGTTTGGGTAGACATGTGACTGGACGCTTACAGACGATCAAATATGGGCAGTGTGTGACCAATAAACGAAGTGGACACATCTACCCGTCTGATTGGGCTGCGCAGCTGACCAATCGGAAAAGTATTCAACGTCAACTAGCACCTCGGAACTGCCCACTCCATGCCACAGCCGCAGGTTGATCGATAAGTCGCGTTCAACCTTGCATAGACCTGAGTCAATCTGCGATTCAACTCTGAGGATGGGACAGCTCCCTACCACCACAACGTCCGGACCGCGACGGTAGACGTTGGATTGTCGCGGCACTTCTGATTCGTTGAACGACAAACCGGCCCCGTTGTTGGAAACTTGGAAAGGTAAGTCACTCGACCGACACGAGCATTGTTACCCCAGAATTCATGCTGCGGTATAACAAATACTAGATAGTTTTTATCTTCCCATTTCGAAGAAGAATGACTGCCATTTACACTCTGGAAATGAGGAAAAACAAGGTTAATAACCGGGTAACCACGGTAAAATATACCGTTGTGGTCACAACAAGTGTCGAGGAACCTGTGCCCTGTTGCACACATTCCTTGTCGTCTGGAATACAAGAGCAGGCAAATAAGTCAGAAAGGACCAGTGACTGCGGGTTCAGCTAGTGTTTTCGAACTTATGTCTCCACTGTCAGCCGGAATATCCTCATCATCATTATACACCCTAGCTGCAGGTGGAAAATACCTCAGCTATTGTGCCGCAATACAAAAGACAAGAAAAGGAAAACAAACAGTGGCATGCCGGCTGGGTACCCAGTAACGGATGGACATCGTTCCGGATAGCTAACAGCTGGCTGTCGAGCCGAAGAAAGAGAGTTATATTATGCCTAAAGAGTGTGATCGTGATTGGAGGGTGATGATGAGAAGGAGGGGATGGACAAAGGAACTCTCAACACAAACGCCATTGGGGCCGGCTCCAAGTCATTTCAGCAAGTGTGATTAAGCAGACGTGTTCACCGTCCTTAGGACCCCAGCCAGGCAGTCGGGATGCACCAACCGACGTCAAATTCGAAGTGTGTGTTTTCATCTCTCTCGACCAAGTCATCGCTTGACCTCCCATCCTCCTCCTCCAACCACACCCACAAGGCGCAAACAATGCACATCGCGGAAGTCGGTGTGCTGGCATGTGCAACACGTGGCCCAACCATCGGAGTCCGGTGTGTGATATAATGGTGCTGAGCGTTTCACTCGCTCTTCCTGCACCAAATACGCGAAGCCGAACACGCTCATTGCTCACGCGGTGCTCCCACCAGACATGAGCTTTGCTGCGAAGGCAGCGATGATCGAATACGACGAGCCACTTATATCTGTCGAACTTATGGGCCAGGTTTCACAACTATATAGGAGATTTGAACGGACGGCTGCGTTATAAACTCTGACCTTCAGGGGAGAGTAACGTAGCGTCTGCGCCACAGATGTGCAGCCGGAATATAGACGTTGGAGAAACAGTTAGCCGAACAAAATGAGAAACTAAATTTGTTTGATTCATTTGGGGATATCCTGATGTCCGTTTCATACATACTACAGGCTCCTGCTAATCCAGAGCCAAAGCACAATACTGAAGCATTGATCTTCCTAAATGCAGTGATCTCTGAGGTTAGCCAACGAGGCAGAAGAGGAAATATTGTCATCACCCTCAACACAGCTGACAAAATCTCGATCGACAACATTAGGTATACGGTTTTGAAAGCATGCAAAGTTGCTGCGACCGATAGTAGTTGTAGAAGATTGAGGAAAAAAATTTTTACGTTTTTCTTGTCCAACTCATTTCAGGTCTCGTACTGAAAGTCTCGCAAGTAAGTTTATCGAAACCTACAATACTTTGAGATCTGTTCCGAAATGTAGCAAAGTTATTATTTTCGAAATCAGGCCACCTTTGCAACGTGAACTTCAACGTATAAGTGCTAAATGATTTCTCTTCTGAGCCGAAGCAGGGATATCCATTTGCGCGCCTCTTGGATTGCCAAGAAACCGGTCATTTAAAAGCGTCTATATCTAAATTTTCAAAAACGCAGACAATGGTGACCAAGTCACTCGCCGCACAAGTGATACTAACGTTGTCGCCAGCGTAGCGGAAGTTGAGATGCCTATCCACCACACGACATCTGTTCTGTGGACATAGGAAGCAGTGTAGATTTAAGCATTGCATCAGGTTGTGACAAAACAGTAGGAATTGATATCAACCCCCGCATGGTGATTAAAAGAGATAAAGTCAAAAATCATCAAGTGAGACTGTCACTAGCTCCAGTGAAGGTGCATAGCGACCCATTGGCAATACCATTACACAAAGCGGCGGTGAACACGGCCCACAGTATTACCAGTATTATTATTATATTATTATATACACGTTAGCTGGAGGTGGAAAATACCTCCACTTCTGTGCCGTAATACACAAAATAATAAGGGGTGAAAATGCAGCAGGTGCAAACAAGCTGAGCTAGCGGTAACTAATTGGCATCGTTCTGGTAAGCTACCAGCCTGCTAGCATGCAGCAAAAAGGTACTATGTTATATTTTATATATGAGACGAAATAATGAGATCATGGTTGGAGGGGGAGGCTTAGAGGGATGGGGTGGACAAAGAACCTCACAGCACAAATGCCAATGAGGTCGGCTCCTAGTCAAATCAGCAAGTGTATTCAGCGAAACAATGAACAATGATTGAACAATGCTTTATTACGGGACAAAAAGCACGTGATTGACACGTCCCGTAGGATGGTTGAGGTGAACATGATGAAATCAAAATATATCTGGGTCACCTACCGAACGTCTGCCGTGATGAATAGTTTGATAATTAACATCACTGTAAAATTTAAACAAAACTTATCAAGCGTAAGCGTTCAGAAAGACACTGGGGTGCAGCGATCGTTGTCGTAAGGAGTGAGAAAAGTAAAATATGGTCGCACACCTAGGTTCATTTGATACGTAAATACTGTTGAAAACATGCTTTGGAGTAATGCACAATGAAGGTGTTTAGGTAACAAAATGCTGGCAGCTGAGAGCAACATCTAATCATTTTTTGAAAACATCCAAGGTAGGAGAGGATAAAACTGAGTCTGGGTGTGCGTTCCAGGGTTGGCAAATCCGAAGGGAAAAGTAATTCCGCCGACACTCTAGACGGCTATATCGTTCCTTCAACTTTAAGCAGTTGCCCCTGAGCTGCGTGTTGTGACTAAGTTTCAGCAAATGGCGGCATACGTGGTTGGGGTCACTCATTATCTGATACGCTAATATGAGATGGCTTCGCAGCCTACGATAGCGTCCGCTGAGAATTCCCAGCAACTTCAGACTTGGGTGGTAAGAGTGATAGGGCAGGCCCTTTACATTCTTTGTTGCTGTTCGTTGTGGTGCCTCTATCGCTTCTAGGTCGCGCTTCAACCAAGGTTGCCAAGCTTGGATAGCGTATTCAACATTCGGGCGTACGTAGGAATTGTGCATCATTGGGAAGATTGATGCGTCAAATCTCCCGATTGCTCTTTGCCTCTGTTTGCAGTTACCTCAGCCTGTTTTAAACAGTTGAGATCGCTTTGTACGATCACACTAAGGTCAAGTTCCTGGGAGCTATTCTGCAATCCGTTTGTCCCAAGTAAATAGGTGTAGTTATGTGTATGGCGTAATTGTACAACTCGACATTTGTCTAGATTGAATGGTAGGGCATTTTGAACTGACCAGTTCGACACTGTGTTAAGATCGCACTGGAGCCGTACGTCGTCCTCCAGTCCTCTGATCCTTCACCATATCTTGATATCATTAGCGAAAAACAGAAAATCGGAAGCAATTGATCTCGCCAAATCGTTAATAGACACCAAGAATAGACGAGATCCAAGAACCGAGCCTTGTGGTACTCCACACGCCACATGGATTTCATCAGATATTGATTCTCGGACTCACACCACTAGCCGACCTTCTTGTAGAAAATTGCTAATCCAACTCAGGATTGGATCGCCAGTGCCGTAATTCCGAAGCTTGTGAAGGAGAATGCGATGGTTTAAGCGATCAAATGCTTTTAAAAAGTCCAGGTAGATGACATCGACTCCTACTCCATCATCAACAGCTTCAGTTCAGCCATTACGTGTAACTAATAGATTAGTATTACACGAATGCTTTTGACAAAAGCCATGTTGCTCTGGGGCTATTAAATTGTGGCTTTCCATGTATTCCATCAGCACATCTACGATGATTGATTCCGTCACTGGAAAGTACAGGAAGTAGTGTTCTTGGACGGTAGTTGGCAGGATCAGTGCGGCTACCTCCTTTATGGATAGGAGTGATGACCCCTCGCTTTCATAATGGTGGAATACGATTCTCTTCTAGACATCGCTGATAGAAAACAGCCAGTGGTTCTGCTAGATCACTAGCTACCGCCTGTAGAGCCTTTGGTCGGATGTTGTCAGCTCCGGGAGAACTGCGGATGCGCAAGAATAACAACTTTTTCAACATAGTTTCTGCAGTGAAGGTGATGTTTTCTAAACCAGATGGTGAAGTATTAGAAATGAGAAGAATGTTTGGGCTCGTTACCTGCTGGAAAGTTTGGGAGTAATGAAGCCGTAGGAGATCAGCTGCTTCCATTGCTGATCGCATGCACCCATCAGCCGTGACTAGCTCTGGAACCCCCGCTTCACCTTCCGAAGACAGTTACCGTGCCTGTACAGGAGTTTGCGTTTAGTGCAGAATCCCTTCATTAGCTTCAGCTGATGAGTGAGCTAGTCTTCGTGGATCAGTTTCACATGAAAGTTACGATGTGTCACATATGCAGTCCAGGTTTCGGCATTCAAGCAGTCCTGGTAACCTCGCCATGCCAAATCCCTCCGGGACATACATTTACGTGTTCTACTCCTCAGAAATGACTTATGCTTGTTTTTGGGTTTTAAGGACTTCCGTTCCGATGCGTGCGCAACCAGTGTGCTAAACATACTTGTAAATGTTTCCCAGGCAACATCTGGGGGGCGTTCGGTTAAGAAAGTCCAAGCTTAGATAATACATGGTAATGCGTGACAGTATGCACTTTATCCTCTTCCTTTTCAGGGCACTCCGCATAGCACACATAGTCAAAGAGTAGAGTAACATGATCACTACGACCCAGTGGTGTGCTTGTAACTATCCCGTTAACCATGAGTCTTTCGTTAGTTAGCACAAGATCCAGTATCGACGGCTTGTTAGCAGTTCGAAATCTGGTGGGAGAGGTTACGTGGTTGTATAGAGGGTGGCTAGCAATTAGCTCTTGCAAGCAGGCTTTAACCTGCATACCTTCAGTTGCCGACGTTTCTACGTCATGCACGTTAAAGTCCCCAGTGATAAGAATGTGGTTGTAGGACTTGTTCAAACCAATCTGAAAAACGTGGTTCAGTTTGGAGTCCATTTCCGACGTTGAGTTTGGTGGGCCATAAATCACGGCTAGTAGACATGTGTCGTTGTTTGCAACCACAGGCGGCATCAAAGCGAAACGGGAGCTCGGATTTCCGGTTAATCGATAACTTCACATCGGAGGTTTGTATTATAGTAAAGAATCACACCGCCATCCCTTCCGGTTCTATCAGTCCGAAGCAGCGACATACCGGGTAAATTGATCTCATAATCGGTTACCTCAGGGTTTAACCATGTCTATGTAATCATGACGAGGTCCCGCGGTTGTGAGGCATGGAGTTCTCTAAGTTCGGCCAACTTGCTTAGAAAGCCTTGGGCGTTTGTGTACATACAAAATAGTGTTTTTGTTGTTAGGAGTACATTGATGGATGTCAACTTTGTGTTAGTTTTTAAGCCGACCATTAGGTCGCCGGCCATTAATCGTTTTTGGCTTATGTGTTTCAGTCAATTTGCATGGCATTATTGAGCGTTCCTGAACAGTCGTTTCAGTCGTGCTGTGCTCTCTCCTGTTGTGTGCTGTGTGCGCTGTTGTGTCGGTCTCTCCGTAGGACTGTGCAAATAAAGAACTTGTAGCGTTTGCAAGTTCCATTGAATTGCTTCCGACTTTTGGTCGTTCGCCTACTGCTTTTAGCCGTATCACTGTTGGCAACCTAGCTCGAAACTTTAATCAGCTATCCAACAGAACTTGCGTCATTCCCTCGGAGTGTAATACTACTTTCATTAGCCTTGGACTGCAGCCCTTGTAGTAAGTAGATGACGGAACCCTTTTCAGGGATTTGGCAATAACATTGTCAACAGAGAGTGCTTCGTGGGTGTAGCACCACTGCTCTCGGTCATGTGTTTGCGCATCGTGATCAGAAGAAAGCAGAAGCTCGGGAACACCAGGAACAAATATTGTTTTCTTGCTATCTCTATTAGCAATGCCGCGTTGGTCAACTGCTTCTTTTGGGCGATCTTTCCAAGGTAGATCAGGTAATATGCGCACTCCGCTCGGTGATTTACGAAGACTAACTGCTGAAAGCAGGACAGCCTCTGTCTCATCTGCTGAGTTTAGTGTTACTCGAAGAATTCGAGGTTCACCAGAGTGCACTGAGGTCGGGTGACGCGCTACGCGTTGCAGCATTGAAGGCTCAACCGAATGCCAATCGCCTCACAGATGGAACTCCACTGGTTGCCAACGTCTTGCAACTTGCCTTTTATTGTGCCAGATTTGGATTCGGGAATATTGGTGCACACGAGAGTTAGCACAGCGTGGTTTTGTCTAGCGAGTGTTGGCTTTATTCTTTTTGCCGGCAATTCAGGTTGTTTAGAGGGCACCACTGGAGTTGACGGTGAAAGCTGCTTTGCGTTGCGCGTGCTCGGTACTGAAGATGGACCTATGTGTGTCCCTCCCGGTGTGTTTGTCAAGGCAATCGATGCGTAGTTTACCTGCTTGTTATCTGCACCGGGTTTCCTTCGGCTCTGAGCTGTCGGTGTCATGGCTGAATCCTCAACTGAAGCGTCTATGGTTGGAGATTTAGAAGCTGGCTTGTTTGATGCTTGCCCGCTTATGGGAGTGAGGTTACCTAGTGGATTTAGAGTCACAGACGCTGCAGTGCGGTTGGATCGTCTAGCTCTTTTCTTCGGTTTAGACCCAGAGCTTACTTTGGCCGGGTGAAGTACTATCGTGGCCATATATACCTCCGTGGGATCGATGTTAGTATTTACAAAATGCGCGATTATTCCAGTCATGCTATCGCACTTCTTCTTGAGCAAAGATAAACAGTTGACAACTGGGATGACAACATGTTGGGCAAAACCAAATCGTGTCAGCAACTTGGTTTCTCTGTCTCACTTCTTGGACGGGTTTGCCTACACATTACGGACAGTACGATCTAATGCAGCTAGAACAGGTAATACTGATCTTAAGGACTTTACTGCAATTGTCCGCGCAACATAGACGACTTGGAACCATTGGAATGCTAGTCGTCCTCTTATTGTTTACATCAACGCCTCTCAAAGCGATCACCTTGATGAGTGTACTTTGCGAAAGGGGTGACGCACGAACAGGTCAGAACACGCACATCAATTGCGAGTTGTTCAACCGCACCAAGGTCAGGTGGTAGAGGCAGATGGAGGTCGTAAAGCGCAGGCTGTCGGGTTCAGCCATCAATGGACTCGCAGTGAAAGACACACACCCAAACAAAGCGGCAGCGTGTGTCAATCGGCCTGACTTAAGCGACGATGCAGGTGGAGCGCTGATAAGCGTCCCTAGAGCTGCTCAGTTGATAAGCGGAACAAAAAGGAAGTCAGGAAGTAATCAGAAAGGGCTAAATAACTTTTACAATCAGAATTCTTATCTTAGCACCTGTAAGCTGCTCGCAACTGATCCGATTGAGACCTCTCGGGTGTTTTCATTATGGTATTGGATAAGATGAAAACATGGGGTCATCGATGGAGACAATTCATGGGGGTTAGGCTATAGATTATCCCTTACAAGATGCTTTTGTGGTGGCGTCTACGCTTCCCATAGTGCAGTTATAGGGCGTATTTATCCGTAGGAGAACTCTAGCAGATCAAGTGATTGCTGAAGACTAAAGCCATCTTGTACTGGGATTTCTATTCCTAAAACATAGAAAATGAGTGCGATGGATTCGGCTAAAGTCTCTTAGATGTTAAGACGGTAACGACAATGAATGTGAATGCGTTGTGAGCGCAAGGTGCTTAGATGTCATGCACTACATCGTGGGCGTCCTCAAGCTACGTCTGGGCCAGTTTCGAAGAAGTGATCTTGCGAATAGCAGATATTACTTTACTTTGTATATTGTCCACGCAAAGGAATCTTTGTATCTCCTTCCTGAATACCTGCAAGTTTTGGATTTCTCGTAGTCTGGAAGGCAACCTGTTCCATATATTCACCTACACAACTAAGAAGAAACGAGATCGCAGTCCCTTCTTTGACCTTAACGCGGTAATGGAATGGCACTTGTTTAGCAGTTTAGATTCAGATGTGCTCCTTAGTTTAAGACAAGTGCTATTATTGTACAGCTTTTAATTAGCTTACGTAAGAAGCACAGGATAGGGTAATGCGCCTTTGCAAAAGGGGCTGAATTTTAACATTTTCGCACCTTTATCGGTAGCGTAGCGCTTGCTGTGATGGAGTCAACATCTTCGTAAAGCGCTGCTGAGCATTTTCAAGCGGAACACGGTCCGATTTCCGTAGATGGCTGCATATATAGAGCAATATTCCAGAGGTGGACGGAAGTGGCTCTTATAAATTTTAGGATTGCATTTGCGGTTTTTCTGTGACGGCGTATGAAGAAAGATAACCCATTACTCTCGCCACTTGATAATGAACCTTCTTTGCAAAGTTGAGACTCATAGAATAGCGCAAGCCGAGACCTGTTGTCATGGCATTCTATTTGATAGTGTTGCCGTTTATGGTTAGGGACCCAGCGGGTAAAGATAATTTGTGGATCATAACGACAGATTTTTGAGTGGAGTATGTCATTCGCCAGTGTTCGAAGCGCATTTCAACTGATTTAAGATCCTCACAGCAACAATTAATTGCGGATGATCCATCAACAGGGGGAATGACGTATACAACTTTACGTCGTCAGCGAAGATGAAGTAGCGACCGTGGTGCAAACTTCTACAGAGGTCTTTAATATAAATAAAAAATAGGGTAGGACCAAGAACGTCCCCCTGCAACACACCACTAGAAACGGAGGTCAGAGTGGATACTGTTTGCTCAATCTTAACAGACTGCATGCATCCTATTAGCTAGAAACTCAGCCAGTCTAATAGGGAATCGTCTGTCCCGTAAGCCCTTAACTTTTGCATCTGGCGCATGTGTGGTACCGTGTCAAACGGCTTTCGCATATCAAGGTAAATAATTACAACTAAAAGATTAGAGTCAATGGCCTTGGTGACTAAATTGAGGCAGTCTGGCTGACAGGTTGCACAAGACCGGGCACTTAGCAGTACGTGCTGTGATGCATTTATGTGCTCGCCTGCATAAAGGTAAATCATGAGGGAGCTTTTATTCAAGTTCCACATCACTCGCGAGATAATAGAAGTGGGGTTAATAAGGCAATAGTTACCAAGTTCCTGTATGCTATCATACTTATGCCGAGGCATAATGATGGAATGTTTCTAAGCGGTCGGGTGTGGATCTTTCCGCATTGATAAAGTAAAGAGTTCCAAACGAAGAATAAAGATATCTTCACCAACATTCTTAAGTAGACGGCGTTATTTCGCCTGCATCAGGGCTCCAGGATGACTCGATGGTTGAAATCGCAGAACGGACACTATTTATGTCAAACGGTAGAGAGAACTGGGACTTGCTACCGGGTACTTGCTGGGCCTGAAATGTTGAACCTATTTCAAAACACTGCGACTCTTTAAAGTGTAAACTGAAGACATCCGCTAAAAATTGCGTCACTGAAAGTGTCGTTGGGACTAATATTTAGGGTAGGGATCTGTCGTCCATAGTTAAGTGTCCGAGAGCGCAGCAGCCAGCTGAGATTCTTAGCTTTGTTCGCACTATTTAGTGCGGCTATTGCTTGATTGGTTTGCTACTGCTTAGATCTGGTAGAAAGCTGAGTTGCAATCTCATTCGCTCTCATGTGGTGGGCAAAATTGACGGTTTCGTTGTCGGATCGTCTAAGCTAACGCATTCTGTTGTGCATTCTGGTTTGTGTCACACTTTTAGACCAGTGCTTTAATAAATGTGACATGGGAGCTAGCGAGTCGAGACAGTGGAGCATTTCCTCAGAAAGCGGCTCAGCCGAGCGTTCCACAGATTCAGATAAAACGAATTCATCCCAATTTCTTGATCCGAAGAATACAGCAAATATTGTCCAGTTAACGATGTACACCGGGCGGTATACTACGACTGCGTCTGTTTCTGTCGGGTAGGCATTATGTCGCTTTAAGTAAACCGAGCAATGCACTAATCTGTGCTCACCACCCTGAAACACCCGGCCAATTGACCTTCGCGGTGATGGAATGCCGAGAGAAAATATTAAGTCAAGAATATGTTTTGCCCTGATTGCAGAAGATACACGTTGCGTCCAGCCGCCTAAATTGATACGTGCTGGTAGGACTGCATACTTCGTGATTGCAGCAGGTGGGAACCAGTTTAAGTCAGACAGGTTGAAATCTCCTGCGGCCAGTTTGTGTTCTCACGAAAGATTTGATGCCTACGCAAAGGTAACCATAAGTGCGTTGTCACCCTTATTTGAGGCATCAGCTGGTCTACAAACACACCCAAATAGTACCGTCGATCGTAGGTTATCAGCCGTTATCCATACTGAATCCATCGCCTCAGCTTCTTTCATGATTTCGGAAGTTTGGAATCTGGTGATAAGTGCAAACCAGGTCGGTGTTCGAGAACACACGGGTGCCGCGCAGGCCAGCCGTGACGTCCTGAATGTGAGAAGGGGATAGCAGTCGGGAATCATGACGTTATTGAGCACGCGATATGCACCACATGGACGCTAGTCTACTGCCTTTTGTGGCATAATGTGGCGCGGCTACGCCCACGACCTAGTGGGTGGGTTCGAAATGATTTGGAATAATGGTAGTTCGGGAGGCTTGCTAAGTTGTTGTGGAGTTCTTCTAGCTGGGCAACTTGATTGCAAACGTTGCGTCACCATTCTAGGTGGCATCTTCCGTACAGGATTGATAGCAATTAAGCAGCAGTAGCTGATAGAAAGCAAACCCAATAATGGATGGGTGGAGGATGCCCACTTCAAGCATTTGCTCGAATTCTGCGACTGCAATTTTGAGCTTGTCATGGGTCATTCGGCAGGCTTTGGCAGAACCAAGCTGACCTTTGTAACGATGTAAGGTTTTACAGCATCACTGGTGAATGGCAAGGGTGCTATTGCACGGAAGACTTGCAGGAATTTGGCACTAAGCGCCTGACCGATAGGGGTGCTCGACTGATTGACGTATACAAGTGTGATTGATTCAATGTTGGTCAAAGTACCTATAATTGCTAGGTTTGTCTGACGACGGCGTTGTTTCGTGTCAACAAGCAAATCAAAGTGCTGCAGAAAGTCAAGTTCACAATTGGCGGCTGGACATCTGCGACGAGAAAGAGACACTTAATGATGGCGTAGGTTCAAATTACGCGTGCGCGAGCGTTGACCTTGCCCGCGAATGGTAGTGCCGTATGCTGTGCGCAATAAACTGGGCGCCTCTTTCACAACATCATTGACATCTAGTGGGAGGACGCTGACTTCTGCGCCGGTGTCAACGAGCTGGTGTTCTACTGTACTACGATCGGTGACGAAGAAACGGTGTTTGCGGCAGCCAGCAACGTCCTTCGCCTCTACGTGCTGGTCGGCCCGTTTCCCTGCGTGTTGCGCAGGAAGGAACAGTACGGGCGACACGAACCGCCTTGAGGACCAAATCGCCCGTAGTACCAGCGATAGGTCGAGTTAGGTGGCGATTTCGAAAGTGTTCTGGAACGAGTGCGACAGCTGGAAGGATTTCAAAGGTCCGAACCGGCCGGTGTTATGTTCTCTAGTCGACTGGCAACTGCAGCTATTGCGCTGTTAGTTCTTCTACCTCCGTACTGGAAGTAGACTGAACCTGAGAAGTTTGGGCGTTGCATTCCTAAATACGGTCGGCAATGTCGGCGAGCTTGGAACGAGACGCATCATTTGCATACAGGTGGTTAGGTATCTCACTTGGCAGTCGACGATGCCACATCTGTTTAAGGAAAGAGTCGCCAAGAGAGGGGCTTAGCAAGAGTCTGCATCCGGGGCAGGAGCTGAGAAGGTTTTCGATAACCTAGTTTGGTTTCGTTAAGGAGGTGCGTAGTGCGAGCGTGGTGTGCTGCGCCGCTTCGCCATAAGAGGACAGACTTAAACGCCTCGTAGGACTTCTGATATTCAGGAAGTTATAAAATGTTGTCGAGATCATCGACGACTTGTGGAGGAAGCGCTCCGACAACACAGTAAACTTTTACACTGTCGGAACTAAAGCTACCCACCAAAATGGGTTTCTAGCTGAGTAAACCACGACTAAGGATTAGAAACTCGGAAAAGTGAGATAGAGATACTGCAAGCAATAAACTGATTGTCCGAATCTGGGTGCATGATCCATATGACCAAATAATATGAAGCCAGTGAAAGCGAACCCAAATAGTAAAAGTTAAAAGTGGAACAGTAGATGGTGAAACTTACCGGAGCTGAAAAGTAATAATCATAGAAATCTCCAGACATTTTTTCGGCGTCCTTGAATATGGCGTGTCGATCGTGCGCTATATATCCGATACGAGGCTAAACGTCCTACTGTAAGCGTATTGGAGCATACACGAAAATACGCTACGGAAAAGATTTATTGTATTTGAGAAGAGCTAGCTAAGACCAAAAATGGTGCACCGGAGAAGAACTAGCCAGGATGGATGTAGCTGGGTGTCGAATGCGTACATGGATCCTCGTCCGCAATCGAACCGCGTGCACCAAAGGCGTGTATCGTGTTTTTTAAAACAAACAGGAACATAGTTCCGGCAAGCAAACCGCTCAATGCCCTAATACATAATAGAGCCATAAGTTTAATATATTTAGAACAATTTACAGTCATATGGGGAATCTTCTGGTCACGACGCGCAGAACAGATTGAAGGTGGCCACTGGAAGACGACTGGTGGGTGACTTAAGAAGGTCATTCGCTCGAACGACTCCTGAGATTTCTATACCTTTATTCAGTTCGTACACCCGTTTAATTTTAGCATATGGCCGACCAGCTATCCATCCATTTTCAAAGTTTAAATGCGCTCTGCCGGGATAGATTCAGAGACGTGCATCGAAAGTTGTTCTGTGGCTCCGTGATCTCTCTTTCCCCATTCGACTCCAGCAGTTAAATCTGTTCTCCGTGAAGTTCCGCCGTCACTGGGGTGATCCCATCCACATTACGTGCATTCTCCGAGGGAACGTTGTAAGTGCGTTACAACAATTCTTCCGGCCCAACACTGACTGTTGCACACAAGTGCACACTTGGAAGCTGTTTAAACATAGAAGACAAAGAGTTCGCATGCATAGCACCTTATCCATCAGAGTAGTAAATAATTGGAACGACCTACCGGACGAAATTGCAGACGCGCTATCCGAAGAAGGCTTCTAGCGGCTGCTAGACAAAGATTCGCTGAGAGTGCTGCCTTCTTGAGGCTGTCATTTTAACTGCAACACACCAACGAGGAGTCGGAAAGCGACGACACGCATTAAACCGGACCGTCGAACGCGCTATGAGCGATCAGTTGGATGTTAGCAGTGTAGCTATGATACAGAAACAAGGCGGTACTGGACGACGCTATAATAGACGAGCGGACAGTTTTTGAGTCAACTTATTATTGGCGTAGTTAGGATTGGCATAGCTGCGTTGTGGCGTTCGGGATTGTCAACCCGATGGTCTAGGTTCGAAATCCTGGGTGCGCCGGCTTTTGTACTCCCTCGGGTGGCGCTTATGAACAAGACTTGGTACGATACAGTGAAGTTTGCAATGGTTCCAGTGCAAGGATACCATACAAAATTTAAGACTTTACAATTGTTCTACGCTTGAACATCTACAGGAAGGATTCTGTGCACTGGAGAATCATTCTGGCATCTTGTTCTAGGTAAGGATGGAGACCAAATTTACATATCTTTCAGCTTAGCTTCATACGTTCACCATAAAATTATTTCTTAATACACTTCTTTCACCGCCTTCATTTCCAGTTTACCGTGCTTTCCAGACAATCATCCGATAAAGGGCACTTGGACTGCACCCACACTCCTACATTCAGAACCACTAAGTACGTTTGATCTCACATCATTTATTATACGGGCACATAGTACTTAGATTTCTATAGACAGTTGCACATTCAGCTTCGTAACCAACCCCTTCTTAATCATTATACATTAACGTTTGCATTTTTCTTCAAAACATGGACTAACCATTTAACGCTGCATTATTCCGCTTTTTGGAGTTCATTTAGGAGCAGTATAAACACTTCAGCATTCAACGGAGCGTAACAAAGCATGTGCCTGGAAAACACAGAAGTCACGGGTGCAGACGGACAGGGTGTGGCTAATGGTTGTAAGGAAAAGTAGCCGTACGAAGGTTTTGCGTCTGGGAATGCCAGCCAAAACGTTGGTCGCCGCCTGAATAAACAGTAAATACATTGATATGAAATGCTGGCTTCAAAAGGAATCTATTGCCTTTGAATAGCATTTGTGTGCATTTCATTTCCATTGCGTATTGATTGAAATGGCGATAAAGCGACGAGGCTTATTTGATTAACGTTCGCCATGTTGGATGACGCTGCTGTGTTTTGTCGTGTGGTTTGTGATCGCTACAAAAGCGCTGAGGAAGTGGAGGATGCGGTGCATAATAATGAGTTCACAAAGTCATGCAAATTTTTCATGCATTCGTGGGTGAAGTGAATAACGGAATCTCTTTGCAAGGTAACCATCTGAGTTAGAATCAATGACTCCTGCTCAAGTGCGGGTTCCGCTCAAAGCAGCGTTCCTCAGGGCACTGTTTTACGCCTGGTGCACTTCATGGTACATATCAATGATTTAACTCCGCTCCTCGAGAGCAATTATTATATCTTTGCAGATGATGAGACAGTTTTGCAAACGATTTTTGCGCTGTAGTGAAATGGTCTTCCTCACGTGATTTGCCCCTCAACGCAGATAAACTTCAATTGTTGTCTTCCAGCAATCATGGGGCTACAGCGCAATCTATTGCAGGCAACCTGACATTGCGAGCCTTTGACGTGGCTTGAGATTTAGGTATTATTATAAGGAATACCTTCAAAACCTCAACCCAGAGTCAGCACGCTGCCAACAAGTCGCAGCAGGAGTTATTCGGCCAAAAGTGTGCGTTACGAAACACCAAATCAGCAGTTTTCCTACAAATATCCTTCGGCTGTGATACTACCCAAATAAAGTAGAGTGTGAAGGCATGGGCGCCGTATCTCAAGAGGGATGAGACCTACCTCGAAATGGTCCAGAAGCCGGCAACTACGAGTATCGAGGTCCAACGCTGGAAAGCATAAGAAGGAAGCCTAAAGGGCCTAGGATGCTTTTCCATAGAGCGGCGCAGGGTACGAGGTGACCTGCTAGAAGCGTTCAAGATTATGAAGTGCCTCATCGGGATCTAGAAATCCGATTTGTTCGAACTTGCTGCACCCGACCACTTACGGAGGGATAAAATTAAGAGTAAGCATCAGAGATCCATGCTGGAGATTAGGGTAAAGTACTTGCACCTCGCGTTGTTCATAACTGGAACAAACTTCCTTCTGCTTTAATTGAAAGTGCCACAGTAACAGACTTCAAGAACGGTCTGCATATGATTTAGCCGGAGCTTTCCCTGAATTATTGCTATTTATTGGCAAATATGATAGAATGTTAGGTTCATGATCTAAGCAAGTACAATGGCTGCTCTTGTCTTGCATTATTTCTTTTGCATAGACAAAGAAGACAGCTCGGAAGTCGAAGTGCTGGGGCGTTGGTTTGCTTTCCGGTACAAGAAACAGGACAGGCACAGATCAATATGTACAATAGTGACCACACTCCTGTTTTAGTGGTAAGCAGATCTACGATACTGAACCATGAGATTTGTATAACAGTGATTTAGTATGGATGGTCGACATGAAAGCGAAGTTTTGGAAACGTGGGTACTTAGACCTTTTGGATTCCTCTTGGATAGTTTGTCAAATGATTTTTCCATGCAAACACAGTGATTATCTCGTGTATTATGCCCTTTTTAGATATAAGAAGGAGACTTGCGAAGATATATCTCTTTTCGATAATTCTCGTCAGGTATTTACATTTATAATGAAGATTTAGCAAACGGGAAGCTAACTAGAGCTCGAGTGGTAGCGGTTAGATGGCACCTTAAATAGAGTCAATGAGGCCAATCGATAGTTATCACAATGAAGTCAGGTGGTGGTAGTCACGACACCATGTCTCGCGGATACGTATAGACAGCAAAAGTAAAAATGCAGTGGCTGATGAGGAATCGAACTCACACTTGGGTCCGGAGTTCTGTCAGATATGGACAGAATCTTGCTCACGGCCAGAGCAAACTGAGAGTTTGTATTAGCATCCATTGCTTGCGTAACTAAGGTTATAATAGCCTAATCGCCATTGCTTCGGCGAAGGCCAGCAGGCGTTTCCTGAGTCCTTTGGGAACGCTTCTGGACACAGTGTAAACCACCTTGAATCCGTCTTCTGTCCGAATCTGATACTTAGTAGTAATCACATGCTCGAGGATAGCGATGTGGACATTCTTAACCGTGCCATTATCGTATTGAGGTAAAGGTAACTTACGAACTTTTAACTAGAGGTTTCCACAATTTCACATGATATATGTGCTTGGCGGTTTATTCCACAGCTAGGTATATCTGACCCAGTAGAAATTCGAATGCATGCCTTTGGTATAATCAGTGTATACTTTGTATTGCACAGCTCTC
Source organism: Dicrocoelium dendriticum (assembly GCA_944474145.2). Lineage (NCBI taxonomy): Eukaryota > Metazoa > Platyhelminthes > Trematoda > Plagiorchiida > Dicrocoeliidae > Dicrocoelium > Dicrocoelium dendriticum. The sequence continues at coordinate 5,915,328 of OX104065.1, read as the reverse complement.
GAATCGAGCTATGTTGCATTTCAAGTACAGGCAGATCGGATTCGGTTTTTGTTGTTGCATATTGTAAAACAATAACAAGTTGCGCTTCAATCCTCGCAAGGCAAAATGGTTCAACCGGACGTTTCTTGCAAGACTGTGGATAATTCATGTTAGAATGCTTACCAACGATTTCGGCAGGTGTTTCAGAGTAATTCTGTCGTCTTTAATTTATCAGTTTGAGCTAGTCAACATATTCCTGGTCATATAGGCTTCACATTTGCATTCGCATTGTTGCTGCTCTTCCCATAGCTTGTGAAGATTTAGTGATTCGGTCGATGGAACTTCCAGTGCATGCGACTGCTGCTGCTGCAGGTGCTCAACCCAGCCATTCACACAATCATTAGTCGCCAAAAATGACACCCATCAGCCTTGCTGTCGGGCTGCTTCATTGGACCAACGTAAACGACAGCAGATCCTCCCCCATACTTTCAGGTGGGGAGTCTCCTGTTCATGCTGGAGACCAACTACCGACCGAGTACGGCTCTCCATCATACCGAGGTACCGCTGATTGTCTGAAACAACAGAAATCCCTGTCTCAATGCATTCAGACCACTGACAGTGGTCAGTCGTTGTTAAGTGGAGAAGGAGCATCCACTCGATACCTTTGTCGTAGAGCGGTGCAGTATCTACGCGAACACTTCACTGCACTGGTTCGAGCACCAGGTTTGTTCAGGCGTCTAACTCCACAGCATTTCAGTGAACTGATCTCTTCCGATTTGGTTCAAGTAAGTTGTGACTACAGTTCCGTCTATTTTGAATGGTACTCATTGATTTAGTCTTGGCTCTCACTTCGACTGAATCAGCCACCAACGCAGCGCGTTTTTCCGCGCATGTGTCGAACTCGGCTCGCATATTGACGACCGTAAGGCAGTGATCTTATGCAAACTAATTTTGCCGTTTATTTCTTAGGTGTTTTCCAACTCTGGCTTCTGTGTTTAATGAAATGGTTAATCATCCTTGCAAACGCTAATCGCTGTGGTTATGAAAATCTACAAAGCTAAGAATTGCGTGAATAAAATGTTTGGAGTATGGCTGTCTGTTGCTTGGCCTCTAACTTTACTCCGACCATCTTGATGAGTAATAATAATACTAATGTGTCAGCTGTACGGCGCTTCGCTGCCGCGCGACGACCAGCAGGCGCGCGCTGGCTGATTATATCGCGAGGACGCGCACCCATACGCGGATTCGAACCGGTGACCTTATGGTTGCAAAGCAAACGTGCAGACAATTCGGCCACCTGCGGACCATCATCATCTGGATGAGTGCCGATAGATGAATCCGAAATCGAACTGGACTATCAAAACCCCCACCACTGCGATCCTAAGTATGGAGAACATTTTCCATCAGTTAGTCCTGTTGAATGACCGGTTAGTATAATTGTTAGACACACGACGTTTCGCTTTTGACACCAAAGCTTCGTACACCCATAAAGCACATTAACCGGTTGTTCACAAACTATTCGGGTGGACTTCACATTGGTGCAGTTTGAAGCCATCGGTGAGGCCAAAGCGTATAGAGGATATGGAAAAGTCATGCAGCTTCCTATGACTAGCTCAATTTTACGAGAAAAACGTAAATAATGCAGTGTTAATTTCTATCCCGAACTCTAGTATGAAACAGGTCTTAAATAATCTGAGAAAATTTGAAACAGTTAGTTCTCTTTAGTAATTTCAAAAGCGCAGTAAGATGACGAAGACTGGCAAATCCATGCATTTTGTATTGTCTCATCAGTGCATTTAACAATAACTCGCAGTAATATTTATTCAGTGAAGGGTGCGACCAAACATGGTTGGCAGCATCCGCTTTCTGATTTGTCTGTCACTGTGGCCAGCCACAGGACGCCTGCGCTTTCAGAGGCACCATGAGTGGCTTGCGCTGCACCACCCACAGCTCCAACCACACACCCCTATCCAGTGTAAACCCGAAGGAATAAGACCGGGAGGCATGTGGATGGGAGCCACGTTTTATCAACGGAGCCGGCCCACACTCCTTCACAGGCAAACACAAGCATGCTGTATTTGGGAATCAAGCGCACACAAGGCGGTGGCTGGACCATAGTCCGCTCCACACTGACTGCATGGAACCACTCTTTGATCCTAAAACGGCCACAAGGACCGTGCACCCCGTCCTCTGCAGCACCGACCAACAGTCTCCTGGAGCCAGTATGGACGAGGTAGTGAATAATAGACAGGTAGGCACCTTGTCAACATGCACATCAAGCGCAGCAACACTGGGGATATCAAACAGCAGTCAATCACTTGAGAGAAAGATAACAAATAAAATAAATCGAGTAATGCATAAGGAAATGGTGACATAAATCTTAAATTAATGAGCATATGAAATAATGTGTTTACAACCTGATCCGAAATAAGTTCACGAGGTCAGAAAGTATATTTTACGGAAATGTCACACACACGAAAATGTTATCGCAATTAACTACAATTGGCTTAAACGATGTGTGCAAACCAACAATCAGACCAATCTGAGAAAAACCAAGAACACTTTAACTCTGCATAGTTGCGTTTCCATAAGTCACCGATACAAAGTGATGAGGTGATCGAGTGATGATGGCGAAGCCATGTCGAGAGAGAAACTAGAGAAATGAGTTCATCAGGGGCACATAGTTATGCCTTTCATTATGCACGAGAAGAACAGTACGAATAGGACTGATTGTTAACCGTCCGAAAACAGCGGATTTTTTCAAGCCAATTACTAGGTGCCCAGTGTGACATATTCCGCGAGTGGAACACATTAATCGTCAGTCGAACACGGTTTACCACTATCCGATAGAGAAATTCAACAAAACGAGGAAACATTTAAATGAACGCATGATGTCTCAAAATTGTGCACGGAAAAGCCTTCTGTAGCAAACAGTACAATTTATCCGTTTGACTAGTGACAAGACGTTGGCTGTCTGGAGGCTGGATCGCGGTCACATGGTGGGCACATGAATTGAACCAAGAAACACGTCGAACCGAAACGTCAAAATAATCCACACGGCTCGATAAACTGGGTACCGTAGGTGAATAAATTGTGTTGTTTTCAGCACAATCGCTTGGTTCAACATGACAGCACCGTAGATGAGAGGGGCGTATGGCACTTTGAATTTCTGCTCCATCGAAAACCGACTAGTTGTCCCAGACGGCAGACAGGATTTAGCGCAGTAACATGTAGGCAAATTGCACAATCTGGCATAATCCGCTAATGGGGCCTACATGGTACTCGCGGAATGGGTGTTCATGATATCAAAAGGAGAGACTTGGATTAGCTCCGTGCCTTTTCAACACATGCTGACCGACATGTTGACCGACTTTATGCACCCGGAACGGGTGCATAATCGACTGTCACACACATGCTTTCATCGACACACCATGATGTGAATACAATACGAAAAGTAGATCGATAATTGGAAAAACATTATCATCATAACACAAACCGATTTGTTAATTCTTGGACTTGGCCTTACGCAAATTGCGCTAGGTAAGCGATAAGTGACGAACGGTATGCTCGTGTACTGGAGTCTGTATAGCAGCCTTTGAATCTCTCTCCAAAGCAACCCGGAGAAGATTGATCGCACGTCGCCTGAGGCTTATTGGCTAACCAATGAGAATAAGCCAATGACATCGTTTTACCTTGAAGTAGACCAATGAGCAAAACTTATCTTGAAGCCCTTCAGTAAACGCATTACTTAAAAAGCCAGCAAGCGAGCTTCTGCGGATCTGCACCTATTCTCAGCTAATTTAATCCATAGCGCTTTCAAATTCCTCCTTGTGGAAATCATGTTCCATAGGTCTTTCAAGATGCTTCAGCGGGCCCAAGCGCCTCTAAATGCTACAATGAATTGAGAGACCAAATCTAAATCAGACAATATCATTCTAATCTGTGTGCTCAGATGTTATAGTATATGTTTATTGGTTATTGGTTACTCAACAAACAGCACGCAATTTCTAGGAGTGTTTGCGCCCGATGGATTCAACTTGAAAACGTTATGAATTATCTTGAAAGATCTATGGCGGAACATGGTTTTCTTAAGGAGGAATTTCATAGCACTATGAATTCAGAAGTGAGCAAATGCGAGAAGAATATTCTTTTTGATAATTTTCATCGGGCGTATACAATTATGAAGCAAAATTTTGGAGGGAATAAAACTCCTAGGGGCTTGTCTAGCTTAGGTGAAAGACTATAGAGAAAACAACCAACTCATTAACCAGACAGTATGAAAACGGAATCAGTAGTTTGATCAATGAGACTGTCGCATGAGGAAGCACGTGCTCCATGCTGGTCATATGTCATTTTTGAAGTCTAAGATGAAACGACAGCGATAGTTCATGGTCAAGGTAATTTCAGAGCTTGTAACAATGTACGCTGTCCGGCGTCACTACGAAAAAATACGGCAAAGTCCATCAACAGTTCCGTTTTACAACGCTTGGTTCTCACTGGACACCAAGTCCACCTGGTTGGTTTCTTTATAGCCTTTTGCCCAAGCTAGACAAGCCTCTACGAGCTTTATTCCCTCCAGCATTTTGTTTCGTAATTGTATACGCCCAATGAGATTATCGAAAAGAATATTCTTCGCACATTTGCTATGGATCCAATTGGCTGAGAAAACATATGGTAGTTGCTAAAGCATGGAAACTTTCGCTTAGGTCATTCCCTCATGAACTCTTCACTTTTACCTCATCATTTGGCTATATCTACTGTCTTCCGGGTACTCCATACAAATTTCTATCACAGGCTTTTGTCTGCTGATTTGTGGAAGTGGCTGAATCCTAACTCGAGTGGCTGTGTCGCTTTCCGTACTGCCAGTTGAACTATAAGAAGCATATATGGATTTGTACTTCTGTCTTGTTGAAGCGATTGACACCTTCCGATAATACACAATGAAGGGGTGATTTGTTTCATCAAGTACTCTAGATGTTAGTCTCTTACAAGCCTCAACATGAGTGGATAAAAGTATATCGACAAACGTCAGGTTTGATACACCGCCACATCGCGAAAGTTGTTTCAACGACCTGGGGATTAAGCTAAACTCCTTGCCCAATAAACCAGGAAAATTCACTGGTGTGTGCATTACGTGTAGTGTGGGAGAACAAAGGCAGTGACAAAGCGAAGTATAAAATCATGGGGGACAAAATTAACTCGCAGTGATTCTTTCCTTTATGCAGTCTGATCGAAGTAAATCGTAGTTCAACGTGACACCTAAGTACTTTACTGATGTGGAAGAGTGTAACCTTTCGTTATCGATGTTGAATACCGGACATTACTTGCGAAGCTGTTGATCTCGCTCTCCTCTATGCAGTGAAAGGATGACAGCATTGCATTATATCTGCTTCTTACTTGAACAGTGCACAACCCAGATGCTTTACAAGGCTCGTAAGATATGTATCTCATCAGTTCAAGCGTCTACCGATTCAAATGCGCTGCCGCATTACGATGGTATAAACTGGAAATGGAATACGAACATACAGAACATCATCGGATGTAGAAGTACTTAATGTATGCGGTGATCCATACATACGCAAACGCTCACTCATGTATTGTCTCCTTAGGCTCATGTGACACATAAATCTCGTTTGAGGACATGACAGTAGCTCCCCTACCAGTTCAGGTAACGAAGTGTTGACAGCTAAAGGTAATCATTAATCTTTTTTTGAAAATATCCAGACTTGGGAAGGAGATAAATTAGTGTTTAAAGATTCTCAAGGGTGGCAAACCTAAGGAGAGAATTACTCGGCTGTATTGTTGGATCAATTTCAGGCGGTTATCTCTGAGGCTCGTGTTGTGGTTGCATTTTGGCAAATGGCGGCATACGTGATTTGTGGTCAATCCATATGAGATCCCCGCGTAGCCATCAGTAACATCCGATGAAAACTCCCAGTAACGATAGCATTTCATGGTAATAGAGGTTGCATAGATCCTCGATCTTGTTACCCTGCGTTGTGGTGTCTATAGTATTTCCAGGTCTTGCTTCAAGCGAAGTGAGAACGCACTTAGGAGTCGTGCATCATCAGAAAGATTGTCACCATAATTCTGGAGTTTGTGAAAGAGAACTTGATGGTCTACGCCAGGGGTGTCCAAACTTCTGCAAGGAGGGCCACATTTTATGTAGTAAAAATATGTCGGGTCATATTCATTCTAACATTAAGATAATAATAAAAAGTACACATGTACTAAAATATTCCAAACCTGCACTTATTATTTATGAGAAGGCTGCGGACCAGTTGAAATGTTAACGAGGACCGCATTTATCGTGCAGATCGGACTTTGGACATCCCTGATCTAAGCAATCAAACGTTCTTGAGAAGTCCAGACACATGACATCGACTCTCGTTCTGTCACCAGCTACTACTTGCAGTTAATGGATTTAGTAGCACGCGATCGATTCTAGAGATACATGTGAAGTGTATCAGTGACCTTCTGCGAAATAGGCGAACTACTGCATGGAAACTTGTTTGTGTCTTTGTCACTGACTCGTAGAATTCATCACCCGCTGCTGTTCATTGCCCCCTGACTGCGTCTTTGATTCGGGTTGTCCGCTTTGGTTGGTTTCAGTTAAACAACCGCCATCCAACTTTTATTCGGTGTCGCTCCCCCCAGCAACACAGTAATTCACGAAAGCTTTCGAAATCATTTGCAGTACGATCCGAGTATTCAAGTGTGGTTGACTGAACCATCATGACATGCTAGTTCTCTAGTCAAAGCCGGCCAAAAGTTTTGGGGATGTTAGAAATAAGCAGCTATATCGCGACTGGTTAGGAAAATTTTTACAAACCTGGTGGAGTTTCGACTGTCCTAATCAGAACGGCCAAACGCCTTCACTCGTTGGTTGCCACTCACAGATTAGCTTAGACAATTCGTGTTGGAACGGCTAGTGGGCTTAGCTGACCGAGGTGAACTCGTGACTGGTAAGGCGGTACGCGTAAACGCCGCACAACTGTATCGAGATCCTCAGAAAGCAGACTGATCAGAAGTAAGAGTGCGTTTACTGACTCAACCAAGGCCATCATGCTTCCTACACCTTCACTAAAACAGTAGTAATTGTATAAACTATAGGGGAAGTGTATGTTTGTTGGTACGTGAGTTTCCATGTAGTGGTCCTATCTTCGGGCAGAGATGAGCGGGTTCGATGCTGTTGAGACCTTGGGCTCAGCAGAGTTAGTGAGTGTGCTCGGTGGCTAAGGCATTGGCATGAACACGGCTCAGAAGATAGACGGCTGACTTGAGGAGAGTCCGACAGATACAATAGTGAGACTGGGGCAAGCTCACTGGAAGATTTGCGGGATACGTTGGCCGCGTTCTCACTGAGGACAACTCCATTGTGATCTGCGCGGATGAGTGACAGTTCCCGTAGGGGGAGCTCCGCTCTGAACTGAGTTGTTTAGGCCTCTGCATAGCGACCGTGTTGTTTGCTCCCGCTAATGTACTATAGCCGGTGAAACCCGGGTGAGTTTGGCAGGGCTGTACCTGCCCTGAGCAAATAGAAAAACCAAAATGATCGAATTGGATCGGTAAGAGTTAGATGGACGATAGAATGCCTAGGTACGCCATCTAACACTAGGTCATTGACAATTGATACAGTCGGTCACAAACTTGCATGACTGCCCACCAATGCAGCTTTGTTCATCTCTGCTTTTCTGCCATTCGCTCGGCTGGCCATCCTTTCGGTTTTACCCAGCTAGGCGGCGACGATGGCATGAAAGTTTCGACCTAACCGACCTAATGGGCTCAATTGAAAAGGTGCTCTGGTAACAGCGGTCTCAACATTCACAGCTGTAGGCAACACAAAATCCTGTGGTTCACTCGAATCAACATTTCGCGTATAAGGCACTCCTGATCGCCTTGAATGCCAAGTTGACAAGATAGACATCCCACAGGAAAAGTTTTTACTGAGGTGGACTCCACATTTAGGAACATCACACATTCAGCACTCAGCGAAAACTTCATATGTAACTGTGTAGGCAGCACCGACAGGATCTTGAGTATCCGGAAGAAAGAGCGCGTTCCGAAGTGGCTCCAACACGAGCCAACTCAACAGGCATGCCCGGCTCAGGCTACGCATTCACACAGGCCGCCGTCATCTTCGATTGGCAAGCATTTATTGATCTCAGGTCACCAGGTCGAGGTCAGCACATCGTTCAAACGTCTACTGCGGCACACCAATTCCCTTCTCCTTCGCTCCGTTGAGGCTGTTGCAATAAACCGGATCAAACCGGAACTTTGTGTTCAAAAGCAACTATCCTCCGGTCTCAGGTTGAATTGGGCATAGAGACGTGCTTCTCGTTTTTTCCTTTCATTTATTTGCACGTTTGCCTCACGAGTTGTATTTCACTTCCAGTTATCGTTTTCGGCACTGAAGTGACGATACGAAATGTGTGCATCTGCCGAACTTCGTCTTCTCACTGTGTTTTTCAAATTATAGCACTCTCTGTAGACGCGACAACTCATGCTCTTCTAATGATCTAACTGTGTTTCCACCTGTGCACTTCAATGGATGTCACTCTAAAGTATTGATCTTTCGGTTACTGATCGGCCTGGCTACACATAAACCTAAGAGAATAGGCCACATGACGTTCTGTGCCGTCTCTGGAAGCTGCATTGCAGCGCCTAAAAGTTGTATTACCGGAAACAACAAGTTAATACTACCTTCACATATCAGCAACATTCCTATAACGAAATCTTCTGAATTGCTTGTGCTTACCGAATATACGAAATACTTAATCGAGGAATCTTTGAAGCAGCTTCAAGCAACCTAGCTTCCCAAAGCGTCTGCAAAGCACTAGACGGCCGTTCCATCCAATCGGGGGCTCGATTCGATCAGGCACCGAACTCGTGACCTCCATTCCAACAGCTTATGGCAATGTGCCTTGGGCGACAGCGGCATACCGACGTGATTTGAGCTAAATGTAATACAGCGAGGCTCCTCACTTTGCTTAAGACATGGTTTCCCCTCGGTACCATGGTTCCCATTATATTGGTCATGTGCAAAATTGCGAGTGTGATTTACAGATTTCCATTTGATTCCCTCCATTCCATCTTTCGTCACGCAATTATGTGATCCAAAATAGCAACGTGCCATATTGATCATGTTCAACAAAAGTGTTTCGCGACCTAGCGAATCGGATTCAAAGGTGCTCAAACTGCGTCTGTTTATAAAAGCCTAAGTCACCAATATACTCAGAAGATCGTTATCAGAATTGCTTGAACGGGTTACGCTTGTTCATGCATTCATCTCTCCTAGGCCATATCCCAGTTGGCAGACTCCCAATCATGATATGCAGCGCCCAGTTTGAACTGATAATCAATTCTTGTCCGGTCCATCTAGTATTTTGTGTTCCTTTTCACTGTAGCTAAAGGGCGATCACGTAATTTTCATCGAGCCAGAATTAGCGCTTAATTGCGAACAAACTTGGATGCATAATTATGATTTACAGAAAAGAATTTTCTTCGTTCTAAAACCCCCGAAACCTCCATCCGCTTTGTGCCTAGGGGACCTAAGCCACATGTGGCTGGACTTTCTTACATTTAGGAATTGAATTAAGACCATCTGTTAATGTTTGTACGCCAAGCAACGATTAAGATATATTGCATGCGTTTGCACGTCGGGGCTGCAGATGGAAGAAGAGGAGAGGGGACCAAGCGATGACTTGGTCAAGAGGAATGAAGTCCCTTACTTCCAAGTTGGCCTCGGTTGGAGCTTCTCGGCTCCCTGGTTGGGGACCGAAGAACGATGAACATGTTAGGCTGGATACAGTTGTTGACATGGCTGGGAGTCGACATCAGTGGCGTTTGTGTTGTGAGTTGCTTTGTCCCTCCCCCTCTACCCATGATCACAATCATTAGGTATAATATGACTTTTTGCTGATCAATAGCCGGCTGTTAGCTCTCCGGAACGATGTTACTGTTGACTCAGCCGGCGTGCCACTTTCTTTTTTTTCTTTTGTATTGCGGCACAATAGCTGAGGTGTTTTTTCCACCTGCAGCTAATGTGTATACTGAATGAATGAAGGTTTCTTGAATCTGGTTGTTAGTTTTTGTTCCATTCTGATTAATTGAATGCACTTCCTTCTTGCTTTCAATTGCTTTAAATTGTATTTGCATTCAACCCCACTATCTTGACTTTGTTATTGATTATTATTCTTGCGATGTAACTTATGGCAACTGGATCCACCGCACTTCGGTGCTTGTTCAACTGAACTGCTGCAACGATTGTTATACCCAAAAATAGCGCCCATTGTATTGCCATAAACTTTACTTCGTCGCCATTTACTTCATGCAAATCCAACAATGAATATTGAGCCCGTTCTAACCAACAACCTTGCGTTCCTCACAGTTTGACGGTGATTTCAACACTTGTACTCCTTCATTTCTGAAATGTATATAGGCTCCGGAATCGGAGATTTTGGCTGCATTGCTGTCTTGGTCGGAACAGCGAATCCAGCTTGCGCATTCGGATTTCGCAGTGATCTGGTCTCGTTCTGCAAGTAAGCAATATACTCAGATACAGTGTATGCCTTACGTTGGCCTATCCGACCCAGTACGAATGCGAAACAATGCTGCCAATTGCTTCATCAACCACTTTTACGCGCTACCTCTTGGGGAATAACGTTCATGTGTTCCAGGTTTCATGGTACCCTTGGCATAAGGATACGAAAACAGAGTTTAAACTGGTGCGGCGCCTTACATCTACCTCTTGAGCTATACTCCCATCAAATTGGTTAATGCTTGGTCCTCCATGTTACGTGTTGAAATTGAGTTGCTGCCTACTTCGATAAGCGTTAACCATTGCATTTTGTCGCTGCCTTATTGTCAGGTTTCAGATACTTGTGACATTAGTTGACCTTCGTCTGATTCTTAGACTGCGAACTTTGGCACTGTCCGAGGGCCTGTAATCGCCCCCCCCCCACCTCACATATGCCACATCGGCCGTGGCGCGGTTTCGAAGGGGTCGCATTATTTTCTGCACACAGCAGGATGAGTTAGCGGAAACATGCCATTTGTTATGCAATCTCCTTTGTTTTTTGCACTTCTGCTACACTCCTCATCACCTCAAGTTTTCCATGTTACTTCTACAGTGCCCAGTTTAATTTCAAATCAGGCATGTGCGTTGTACACCCACGAGGGGTGACTATTCAACTGTAGCGCACACGCTATTGACCTGGATAACTAAAGTAAAAATCTCACCAAGCTTATTATATTGTTATTACAAGTATTACAATATCAATGACGTTGACAAACTCGAAGTGACTGAAGTAATCCACTCCTCCAGTCTTGATTGACCAAATTTCGTACAGTTAGAAAACGTGCATAGTTTGGAACCAACGAACAAAACATTCTGAGGGATCTGGTATTGGCCCTTCGAGTCGCCTTTTCGCGTGAGTGAGATGTATTTATCCCACTTCGCCCCCGGCTCATACACCATCATTCATCATTATGCACTTTAGCTAGAGCTTTTCAGTCACCCATGACGAAAGGCAAAAATCGAAAAGTGTTCAAGATGTGACTACCAGGCTCATCGCCAGTTTCCGGAGTGTGTCGTAGGAAGATCTATACAGAAAACCGGTGCTGTACAGTCTATCGTCTCCTCGGTTTCAATCAGGCCCAGTAATTACACACCGGATATTACATTTGGTCAATTCTGAATGTGCTTGCACCATGCAGCACTCCCAGACACCAGTGTAATATTGTGGTACCGGACCGAGCAGTGAAATATTGGAACACTTGCTCGAGACAACATTCGAGGCGAAATCGGTATCGGAATTCTTGGGCGCCCGCCTTGCGGATTACGAATTTGTAGCACGCATTGCACCTGAACAGAACGTTGCAGAGCCAAAATGAGTTGACAATACGCGGTAGAAAATAACGTTACACCGCGTACATGCCCGAAACTGTATCGATTGGGCAACACAGCTGTGTTCGAAATAATTTAAAACACTGGTAGCTTAGGTTAGTTGCTCGACTATTCATGGGTTCGTCGAGCTTGGTAAAGTGGTTGCATACGTTTCGCCAACATGCGGGCTGGCATCGTCAGTGCGGTACTGTGCAGCTTGCAATCTTGGTTGTCAAATCGTCCATCCGTGATCAATGAGCAGGTGGGTTTTGAAGGTAACATCTTCAATTTGCGCCACGCGATCTTTGTCTATTCTCTTTCTTGACTAAAATTCTTCTTTCTACTCGCCGAAGAGTGATCAAACAACAATGGCTACGTGGAACCACAAGTAGCTCATATTTTTCAACTTGTCTTAAAATGAATCACTTTAACTTAGAATACGCTATCCGACGGAGACTCCTCAAGAACATTGGAAAAGCTGAGGATTGCATTCCATTTAATGTGGTTTGCTATGTGATTTTGCCTGTAAGCGATGCCAGGTAGAGCTCAACTGTACTTTACCAATAAAAAGCAATGGACTGATTTGGCAAGGTAAAAGGCGTAACATTCCAATAGTTTAATTAACATTAATGTTTCTGTTGTCGGCAACAACAGCTAGTCATTAACGGACATCATAGAAACGGGTTCTCGATACAGTATAATTGGCTATATGGCAAGCGATAATCTCATCCCCATCATAGAGCGTCCATTGCACTCTCAACTTTCCCTGAAAAGGTGGAGGGAAATGGCAGCATATTTAGGATAATGGATACGTATAAATTTCCACCGAAGTGGGAGATGCGTGCTCGCTTAACGCTTTAGTGAATCAGAGGACTCCAAGTATTATCGAGTATACACTATATATTGAGTGTAGGACAGAGTGTTTATAAGTTTACTGTGTTCTGTTAAAATTAGGATAGAAAATTTATATTATCAGAACATTTGTATGGCTCTGTTGAAATTGTGGAATATGATGAATACTCAGCCACTTCTGTGTGCCCGAAATGTATCTATACTAATACTGAAAATTAGTTATCTACGCTCTAACTGGGGAAAATAAAGTGACTTACCAGTCTAAAGGATGTTTCAACTGGGAAATTTTGTTGTATTGTATAATATTTTCCATAACGCCCTAGAACCAGTCGATCATCTGGCGTATAATGACGCCAGTATTTAGTGTCAAGCATAATAATTGGATCGTTCGGGTATTCATACCAGCCTATAATTTCCACTCGGGGATATCGTATCGATTCGCCTATAATTTTTAGAAAAAATACACATCGTATTGTATTGTTGCATTTACGAACGTGCGTGAGACCATGGGACAAACGACTTCCTACGACCTAATTCGAATCTAAAGCAGTCACAATAAAAATCCATTTCTGTAAATTCTGGGAAAGACCGATCTACCCTTCTGATTTTATTCAATCCAAATGATTATCTTTGCGATAACCTTGAAGCCTTTATGCCAGTGAATCTACTGTTCTAGCAGGGACGTTATCACGAACGCAGTATTTTGGTATGATCAATCACTTAATTCCCGTTGTGTAACGCACTGTATTAGTAGTGGTCAAAAGGTTATCATCTTTCCTTTTTGGATTGAGCATTTAAACTATGTAAAAATTAGTTTTGCAGGTTCTAGCTACGCACGTTTACTCACGCTGGGAGATTTTGACGTTTAATTTAGCAACATGTCCTTTGTAGAGAACACAATCATTCCTTGTGCATCCATCCGTATCAAAACGTCGGATATTTGTTGATACTGGGTAAAACGCAAGTTGTATTTGGTGGAAAACAAATGTGTCCACCACATTATTCATGAAACGTAAATATTAAAACTGATATATATCTTGTTACACAAGTGGAATGTTTTCTAGTGTCTCTCAAAAACAGCAGCGGAAAGTCTAACCAAGTATTCTTGTGAGTAGAAAATTGGTCACACACAACTGGTTAAAATTAGTTACGACGATCAAGATTAAAAGTCATATAGCCATTGGAATTTCGACAAAAGTTTAGGGAATAATAATGAAATTGTTCAGTGTAATTTCTGTCCAAAACGACGGTTAGTTACATAAATAATAGAAGGAACGTAAAAATATTACTGACTTTGGCTCTGACGAAGGATCTATATATTACATAAGTGTAACCTGTACGTTTCTAGGTTCTAGCCCTCTGTCTAGTTAAATAGTAAATTCGTGCGATCATCTTTATATGCTCCTGCTATTGACGAAGTTTGCACGTTGAAGGTGTACATAGTAAAAGTGATTAAAATACTTGGCAAATTTTGCTTTAGTGAGAATACACTGTGAATGCCATGATTTTTGCTTAATTATCACTGCGAAAAGAAAACTAATACATTTTCTTACCACAAGCAAAACGTTTTTCAGCGGAGACTATTTTCGTTAACACAAGGAGAAAAATCACGAATAGTACAATTTGACTTCCGATTGACATTTCCAGACAGGCGACTTTACTCAAACAGCTAATGCATCGGAGACGGTGGCTATAAATAATATCGGGTGTTTGCATCTGATCATTTACATATGCACAATACAGTCAAGTGACTCGTTCATTATTTAGTATGCAAAGTTCGGCAATTTAATGGATCGTGTTATTGTGCGCACTTGTGTATAACAGAACTCAGTGTGCTTTTGTTAGCTAAACGCTAATGATTTACGCATTTTCCTCGAGGATATCAACTACATTTTAATAAATGTCGAAAAAATCAAGACCACCACTACAGACAATTCCTTGCTAAATTCAGTTCAGTACAGTTGAGCAACGATGGTCCGAGCACCGGAGGGCGGTGGATCCAGTTGCCTCAACCCACATTGCAAGAGTAACAATCACTAACAATGGCAAGATAGAGTTAGAGGTAAATAAAATGGAAATATAATGGTTGCATAAGAGAGTGTGTTAAACTAATCAGAATGGAACGATGATTAGCCACCGGAGG
>OX104065.1:5832032-5899992 GCA_944474145.2 Dicrocoelium dendriticum | reverse complement strand
AGAGAATGGACAAAGCTCGAGTGGCGCAAATTGAAGATGTTACCTTCAAAACCCACCTGTTCATTGACCACGGATGGACGATTCGACAACCAAGATTGCACGCTGCACATTACCACACTGACGATGCCAGCCCGCATGTTGGCGAAACGTATGCAACCACGTTACAAAGCTCGACGAACCCATGAATAGTCGAGCAATGAACCTAATCTACCAGTGTTCAAATTATTTCGAACACAGCTGTGTTGCCCAATCTATACAGTTTCGGGCATGTAGGCGGTGTAACGTTATTTTCTACCGCGTATTGTCAACTCATTTTGGCTCTGCAACGTTCTATTCAAGTGCGATGCGCGCAACAAATTTGTAATCCGCATTGCAGGTGTCCAGGAATTCCGATACCGATTTCGCCTCGAATGTTGTCTCGAGCAAGTGTTCCAATATTTCACTGCTCGGTCCGCTACCACAATATTACACTGGTGTCTGGGAGTGCTGCGTGGTGCAAGCACATTCAGAATTGACCAAATGTAATATCCGGTGTGTTATTACTGGGCCTGATTAAAACCGAGGAGACGATAGACTGTACAGCACCGGTTTTCTGTATAGGTCTTCCTACGACACACTCCGGAAACTGGCGATGAGACTGGTAGTCACATTTTGAACACTTTTCAATTTTTGCCTTTCGTCATGGGTGACTGAAAACCTCTAGCTATAAGTGCATAATGAGGAATGATGGTGTATGAGCCGGGGGCAAAGTGGGATAAATACATCTCACTCACGCGAAAAGGCGACTCGAAGGGCCAATACCAGATCCCTCAGAATGTTTTGTTCATTGGTTCCAAACTATGCACGTTTTCTAACTGAACGAAATTTGGCCAATCAAGACTGGAGGAGTGGATTACTTCAGTCACTTCGAGTTCGTCAACTTCATTGTTATTGTAATATTTGTAATAACAATATAATAATCTTGGTGAGCTTTATACTTTAGTTATCCAGGTCAATAGCGTGTGCGCTAGAGCTGAATAGTCACCCCTCGTGGGTGTACAACGCACATGCCTGATTTGAAATCAAACTGGGCACTGTAGAAGTAACATGGAAAACTTGAGGTGATGAGGAGTGTAGCAGAAGTGCAAAAAAACAAAGGAGATTGCATAACAAATGGCATGTTTCCGCTAACTCGTCCTGCTGTGTGCAGAAAATAATGCGACCCCTTCGAAACCGCGCGACGGCCGATGTGGCATGTGTGAGGTGGGGGGGGGGGCGGTTACAGGCCCTCGGACAGTGCCAAAGTTCGCAGTCTAAGAATCAGACGAAGGTCAACTAATGTCACAAGTATCTGAAACCTGACAATAAGGCAGCGAAAAAATGCAATGGTTAACGCTTATCGAAGTAGGCAGCAACTCAATTTCAACACGTAACATGGAGGACCAAGCATTAACCAATTTGATGGGAGTATAGCTCAAGAGGTAGATGTAAGGCGCCGCACCAGTTTAAACTCTGTTTTCGTATCCTTATGCCAAGGGTACCATGAAACCTGGAACACATGAACGTTATTCCCCAAGAGGTAGCGCGTAAAAGTGGTTGATGAAGCAATTGGCAGCATTGTTTCGCATTCGTACTGGGTCGGATAGGCCAACGTAAGGCATACACTGTATCTGAGTATATTGCTTACTTGCAGAACGAGACCAGTTCACTGCGAAATCCGAATGCGCAAGCTGGATTCGCTGTTCCGACCAAGACAGCAATGCAGCCAAAATCTCCGATTCCGGAGCCTATATACATTTCAGAAATGAAGGAGTACAAGTGTTGAAATCACCGTCAAACTGTGAGGATCGCAAGGTTGTTGGTTAGAACGGGCTCAATATTCATTGTTGGATTTGCATGAAGTAAATGGCGATGAAGTAAAGTTTATGGCAATACAATGGGCGCTATTTTTGGGTATAACAATCGTTGCAGCAGTTCAGTTAAACAAGCACCGAAGTGCGGTGGATCCAGTTGCCATAAGTTACATCGCAAGAATAATAATCAATAACAAAGTCAAGATAGTGGGGTTGAATGCAAATACAATTTAAAGCAATTGAAAGCAAGAAGGAAGTGCATTCAATTAATCAGAATGGAACAAAAACTAACAACCAGGTGCAAGAAACCTTCATTCATTCAGTATACACATTAGCTGTAGGTGGAAAAAACACCTCAGCTATTGTGCCGCAATACAAAAGAAAAAAAAGAAAGTGGCACGCCGACTGAGTCAACAGTAACATCGTTCCGGAGAGCTAACAGCCGGCTATTGATCAGAAAAAGTCATATTATACCTAATGATTGTGATCATGGGTAGAGGGGGAGGGACAAAGCAACTCACAACACAAACGCCACTGATGTCGACTCCCAGCCATGTCAACAACTGTATCCAGCCTAATATGTTCATCGTTCTTCGGTCCCCAACCAGGGAGCCGAGAAGCTCCAACCGAGGTCAACTTCGAAGTAAGGGACTTCATTCCTCTTGACCAAGTCATCGCTTGGTCCCCTCTCCTCTTCTTCCATCTGCAGCCCCGACGTGCAAACGCATGCAATATATCTTAATCGCTGCTTGGCGTACAAACATTAACAGATGGTCTTAATTCAATTCCTAAATGTAAGAAAGTCCAGTCACATATGGCTTAGGTCCCCTAGGCACAAAGCGGATGGAGGTTTCGGGGGTTTTAGAACGAAGAAAATTCTTTTCTGTAAATCATAATTATGCATCCAAGTTTGTTCGCAATTAAGCGCTAATTCTGGCTCGATGAAAATTACGTGATCGCCCTTTAGCTACAGTGAAAAGGAACACAAAATACTAGATGGACCGGACAAGAATTGATTATCAGTTCAAACTGGGCGCTGCATATCATGATTGGGAGTCTGTCAACTGGGATATGGCCTAGGAGAGATGAATGCATGAACAAGCGTAACCCGTTCAAGCAATTCTGATAACGATCTTCTGAGTATATTGGTGACTTAGGCTTTTATAAACAGACGCAGTTTGAGCACCTTTGAATCCGATTCGCTAGGTCGCGAAACACTTTTGTTGAACATGATCAATATGGCAGGTTGCTATTTTGGATCACATAATTGCGTGACGAAAGATGGAATGGAGGGAATCAAATGGAAATCTGTAAATCACACTCGCAATTTTGCACATGACCAATATAATGGGAACCATGGTACCGAGGGGAAACCATGTCTTAAGCAAAGTGAGGAGCCTCGCTATATTACATTTAGCTCAAATCACGTCGGTATGCCGCTGTCGCCCAAGGCACATTGCCATAAGCTGTTGGAATGGAGGTCACGAGTTCGGTGCCTGATCGAATCGAGCCCCCGATTGGATGGAACGGCCGTCTAGTGCTTTGCAGACGCTTTGGGAAGCTAGGCTGCTTGAAGCTGCTGCAAAGATTCCTCGATTAAGTATTTCGTATATTCGGTAAGCACAAGCAATTCAGAAGATTTCGTTATAGGAATGTTGCTGATGTGTGAAGGTAGTAATAACTTGTTGTTTCCGGTAATACAACTTTTAGGCGCTGCAATGCAGCTTCCAGAGGCGGCACAGAACGTCATGTGGCCTATTCTCTTGGGTTTATGTGTAGCCAGGCCGATCAGTAACCGAAAGATCAATACTTTAGAGTGACATCCATTGAAGTGCACAGGTGGAAACACAGTTAGATCATTAGAAGAGCATGAGTTGTCGCGTCTACAGAGAGTGCTATAATTTGAAAAACACAGTGAGAAGACGAAGTTCGGCAGATGCACACATTTCGTATCGTCACTTCAGTGCCGAAAACGATAACTGGAAGTGAAATACAACTCGTGAGGCAAACGTGCAAATAAATGAAAGGAAACAACGAGAAGCACGTCTCTATGCCCAATTCAACCTGAGACCGAGGGATAGTTGCTTTTGAACACAAAGTTCCGGTTTGATCCGGTTTATTGCAACAGCCTCAACGGAGCGAAGGAGAAGGGAATTGGTGTGCCGCAGTAGACGTTTGAACGATGTGCTGACCTCGACCTGGTGACCTGAGATCAATAAATGCTTGCCAATCGAAGATGACGGCGGCCTGTGTGAATGCGTAGCCTGAGCCGGGCATGCCTGTTGAGTTGGCTCGTGTTGGAGCCACTTCGGAATGCGCTCCTTCTTCCGGATACTCAAGATCCTGTCGGTGCTGCCTACACAGTTACATATGAAGTTTTCGCTGAGTGCTGAATGTGTGATGTTCCTAAATGTGGAGTCCACCTCAGTAAAAACTTTTCCTGTGGGATGTCTATCTTGTCAACTTGGCATTCAAGGCGATCAGGAGTGCCTTATACGCGAAATGTTGATTCGAGTGAACCACAGGATTTTGTGTTGCCTACAGCTGTGAATGTTGAGACCGCTGTTACCAGAGCACCTTTTCAATTGAGCCCATTAGGTCGGTTAGGTCGAAACTTTCATGCCATCGTCGCCGCCTAGCTGGGTAAAACCGAAAGGATGGCCAGCCGAGCGAATGGCAGAAAAGCAGAGATTAACAAAGCTGCATTGGTGGGCAGTCATGCAAGTTTGTGACCGACTGTATCAATTGTCAATGACCTAGTGTTAGATGGCGTACCTAGGCATTCTATCGTCCATCTAACTCTTACCGATCCAATTCGATCATTTTGGTTTTTCTATTTGCTCAGGGCAGGTGCAGCCCTGCCAAACTCACCCGGGTTTCACCGGCTATAGTACATTAGCGGGCGCGAACAACACGGTCGCTATGCAGAGGCCTAAACAACAAACCTACGGGAACTGTCACTCATCTGCGCAGATCACAAGGGAGTTGTCCTCAGTGAGAACGCGGCCAACGTATCCCGCAAATCTTCCAGTGAGATTGCCCCAGTCTCACTATTGTATCTGTCGGACTCTCCTCAAGTCAGCCGTCTATCTTCTGAGCCGTGTTCATGCCAATGCCTTAGCCACCGAGAACATTCACTAACTCTGCTGAGCCCAAGATCTCAACATCATCGAACCCGCTCATCTCTACCAGAAGATAGGAGCACTACATGGAAACTCACGTACCAACAAACATACACTTCCCCTATAGTTTATACAATTACTACTGTTTTAGTGCAGGTGTAGGAAGCATGATGGCCTTGGTTGAGTCAGTAAACACACTCTTACTTCTGATCAATCGGCTTTCTGAGGATCTCGATACAGTTGTGCGGCGTTTACTCGTACCGCCTTACCAGTCACGAGTTCACCTCGGTCAGCTAAGCCCACTAGCCGTTCCAACACGAATTGTCTAAGCTAATCTCTGAGTGGCAACCAACGAGTGAAGGCGTTTGGCCGTTCTGATTAGGACAGTCGAAACTCCACCAGGTTTGTAAAAATTTTCCTAACCAGTCGCGATATAGCTGCTTATTTCTAACATCCCCAAAACTTTTGGCCGGCTTTGACTAGAGAACTAGCATGTCATGATGGTTCAGTCAACCACACTTGAATACTCGGATCGTACTGCAAATGATTTCGAAAGCTTTCGTGAATTACTGTGTTGCTGGGGGAGCGACACCGAATAAAAGTTGGATGGCGGTTGATTAACTGAAACCAACCGAAGCGAACAACCCGAATCAAAGACGCAGTCAGGGGCAATGAACAGCAGCGCGTGATGAATTCTACGAGTCAGTGGCAAAGACACAAACAAGTTTCCATGCAGTGGTTCGCCTATTTCGCAGAAGGTCACTGATACACTTCACATGAATCCCTAGAATCGATCGCGTGCTACTAAACCCATTAACTGCAAGTAGTAGCTGGTGACAGAGCGAGAGTCTATGTTATGTGTTTGGACTTCTCAAGAGCGTTTGAGTGCTTAGATCAGGGATGTACAAAATCCGGTCCGCACGATAAATGCGGTCCTCGTTAACATTTCAACTGGTCTGTAGCCTTCTCATAAATAATAAATGCAGGTTTGGAATCCTTTAGTACACGCGTATTTTTCACTATTATCTTAATGTTACACTGAATATGACCCGACATATTTTTACCACACAAAATGTGGCCCACCTTGCAAAAGTTTGGACACCCCTGGCTTAGACCATCAAATTCTCTTCCACAAACTAAGGAATTATGGCGACAATCTTTTCGATGATGCACGACTCCTAAGTGCGTTCTCACTTCGCTTGAAGCAAGACCTAGAAATGCTATAGACATCACAACGCAGGGTAACAAGATCAAGGATCTATACAACATCTATTACCATGAAATGCTATCGTTACTGGGAGTTTTCATCGGATGTTACTGATGGCTACGCGGGGATCTCATATGGATTGACCACAAATCACGTATGCTGCCATTTGCCAAAATGCAACCACAACGCGAGCCTCAGAGATAACCGCCTGAAATTGATCCAACAATACAGCCGAGTAATTCTCTCCTTAGGTTTGCCACCCTTGAGAATCTTTAAACACTAATTTAGCTCCTTCCCAAGTCTGGATATTTTCAAAAAAATGATTAGTGATTACCTTTAGCTGTCAACACTTCGTTACCTGAACTGGTAGGGGAGCTACTGTCATGTCCTCATACGAGATTTATGTGTCACATGAGCCTAAGGAGACAATACATGAGTGAGCGTTTGCGTATGTATGGATCTCACCGCATACATTAAGTACTTCTACATCCGATGATGTTCTGTATGTTCGTATTCCATTTCCAGTTTATACCATCGTAATGCGGCAGCGCATTTGAATCGGTAGACGCTTGAACTGATGAGATACATATCTTACGAGCCTTGTAAAGCATCTGGGTTGTGCACTGTTCAAGTGAGAAGCAGATATAATGCAATGCTGTCATCTTTTCACTGCATAGAGGAGAGCGAGATCAACAGCTTCGCAAGCAATGTCCGGTATTCAACATCGATAACGAAAGGTTACACTCTTCCACATCAGTAAAGTACTTAGGTGTCACGTTGAACTACGATTTACTTCGATCAGACTGTATAAAGGAAATAATCACTGCGAGTTTACTCTGTCCCCCATAATTTTATACTTCGCTTTGTCACTGCCTTTGTTCTCCCACACTACACGTAATGCACACACCAGTGAATTTTCCTGGTTTATTGGGCAAGGAGTTTAGCTTAATCCCCAGGTCGTTGAAACAACTTTCGCGATGTGGCGGTGTATCAAACCTGACGTTTGTCGATATACTTTTATCCACTCATGTTGAGGCTTGTAAGAGACTAACATCTAGAGTACTTGGTGAAACAAATCACCCCTTCATTGTGTATTATCGGAAGGTGTCAATCGCTTCAACAAGACAGAAGTACAAATCCATATATGCTTCTTATAGTTCAACTGGCAGTACGGAAAGCGACACAGCCACTTGAGTCAGGATTCAGCCACTTCCACAAATCGGAAGACAAAGGCCTGTGATAGAAATTTGTATGGAGTACCCGGAAGACAGTAAATATAGCCAAATGATGGGGGAAAAATAAAGAGTTCATGAGAGAATGACCTAAGCGAAAGTTTCCGTGCTTTAGCAACTACCATATGTTTTCTCAGCCAATTGGATCCATAGCAAATGTGCGAAGAACATTCTTTTCGATAATTTCATTGGGCGTATAAAATTACGAAACAAAATGCTGGAGGGAATAAAGCTCGTAGAGGCTTGTCTAGCTTGGGCAAAAGGCTATAAAGAAACCAACCAGGTGGACTTGGTGTTCAGTGAGAACCAAGCGTTGTAAAACGGAACTGTTGATGGACTTTGCCGTATTTTTTCGTAGTGACGCCGGACAGCGTACATTGTTACAAGCTCTGAAATTACCTTGACCATGAACTATCGCTGTCGTTTCATCTTAGACCTCAAAAATGACATATTACCAGCATGGAGCACGTGCTTCCTCATGCGACAGTCTCATTGATCAAACTACTGATTCAGTTTTCGTAATGTCTGGTTCATGAGTTGGTTGTTTTCTCTATAGTCTTTCACCTAAGCTAGACAAGCCCCTAGGAGTTTTAATCCCTCTAAAATTTTGCTTCATAATTGTATACGCCCGATGAAAATTATCATAAAGAATATTCTTCTCGCATTTGCTCACTTCTCAATCCATAGTGCTATGAAATTCCTCCTTAAGAAAACGATGTTCCGCAATAGATCTTTCAAGATAATTCATAACGTTTTCAAGTTGAATCCAACGGGCGAAAACACTCCTATAAATTACGTGCTGTTTGTTGAGTAACCAATAACCAATAAACATATACTATAACATCTGAGCACACAGAGTAGAATGATATTGTCTGATTTAGATTTGGTCTCTCAATTCATTGTAGCATTTAGGGGCGCTTGGGCCCGCTGAAGCGCTTTGAAAGACCTATGGAACATGATTTCCACAAGGAGGAATTTGAAAGCGCTATGGATTAAATTAGCTGAGAATAGGTGCAGATCCGCAGAAGCTCGCTTGCTGGATTTTTAAGTAATGCGTTTACTGGAGGGCTTCAGGATAAGTTTTTCTCATTGGTCTACTTCAAGGTAAAAGGATGTCAATAACTTATTCTCATTGGTTAGCCAATAAGCCTCAGGCGACGTACGATCCATCTTCTCCGGGTTGCTTTGGACAGAGATTCAAGGCCTGCTATACAGACTCCAGTACACGAGCATACCGTTCGTCACTTATCGCTTAACTAGCGCAATTTTCGCAAGGCTAAGTCCAAGAATTAACAAATTGGTTTGTGCTATGATGATAATGTTTTTCCAATTATCGATCTACTTTTCGTATTGTATTCACATCATGGTGTGTCGATGAAAGCATGTGTGTGACAGTCGATTATGCACCCGTTCCGGGTGCATAAAGTCAGTCAACATGTCGGTCAGCATGTGTTGAAAAGGCACGGAGCTAATCCAAGTCTCTCCTTTTGATATCATGAACACCCATTCCGCGAGTACCATGTAGGCCCCATTAGCGGATTATGCCAGATTGTGCAATTTGCCTACATGTTACTGCGCTAAATCCTGTCTGCCGTCTGGGACAACTAGTCGGTTTTCGATGGAGCAGAAATTCAAAGTGCCATACGCCCCTCTCATCTACGGTGCTGTCATGTTGAACCAAGCGATTGTGCTGAAAACAACACAATTTATTCACCTACGGTACCCAGTTTATCGATCCGTGTGGATTATTTTGACGTTTCGGTTCGACGTGTTTCTTGGTTCAATTCATTTGCCCACCCTGTGACCGCGATCCAGCCTCCAGACAGCCAACGTCTTGTCACTAGTCAAACGGATAAATTGTACTGTTTGCTACAGAAGGCTTTTCCGTGCACAATTTTGAGACATCATGCGTTCATTTAAATGTTTCATCGTTTTGTTGAATTTCTCTATCGGATAGTGGTAAACCGTGTTCGACTGACGATTAATGTGTTCCACTCGCGGAATATGTCACACTGGGCACCTAGTAATTGGCTTGAAAAAATCCGCTGTTTTCGGACGGTTAACAATCAGTCCTATTCGTACTGTTCTTCTCGTGCATAATGAAAGGCATAACTATGTGCCCCTGAAGAACTCATTTCTCTAGTTTCTCTCTCGACATGGCTTCGCCATCATCACTCGATCACCTCATCACTTTGTATCGGTGACTTATGGAAACGCAACTATGCAGAGTTAAAGTGTTCTTGGTTTTTCTCAGATTGGTCTGATTGTTGGTTTGCACACATCGTTTAAGCCAATTGTAGTTAATTGCGATAACATTTTCGTGTGTGTGACATTTCCGTAAAATATACTTTCTGACCTCGTGAACTTATTTCGGATCAGGTTGTAAACACATTATTTCATATGCTCATTAATTTAAGATTTATGTCACCATTTCCTTATGCATTACTCGATTTATTTTATTTGTTATCTTTCTCTCAAGTGATTGACTGCTGTTTGATATCCCCAGTGTTGCTGCGCTTGATGTGCATGTTGACAAGGTGCCTACCTGTCTATTATCCACTACCTCGTTCATACTGGCTCCAGGAGACTGTTGGTCGGTGCTGCAGAGGACGGGGTGCACGGTCCTTGTGGCCGTTTTAGGATCAAAGAGTGGTTCCATGCAGTCAGTGTGGAGCGGACTATGGTCCAGCCACCGCCTTGTGTGCGCTTGATTCCCAAATACAGCATGCTTGTGTTTGCCTGTGAAGGAGTGTGCGCCGGCTCCGTTGATGAAACGTGGCTCCCATCCACATGCCTCCCGGTCTTATTCCTTCGGGTTTACACTGGATATGGGTTGTGTGGTTGGAGCTGTGGGTGTTGCAGCGCAAGCCACCCATGGTGCCTCTGAAAGCGCAGGCATTCTGTGGCTCGCTACAGTGACAGACAAATCAGAAAGCGGATGCTGCCAACCATGTTTGGTCGCACCCTTCACTGAATAAATATTACTGCGAGTTATTGTTAAATGCACTGATGAGACAATACGAAATGCATGCATTTGCCAGTCTTCGTCATCTTACTGCGCTTTTGAAATTACTAAAGGGAAATAACTGTTTAAAAATTTTCTCAGATTGTTTAAAACCTGTTTCATACTAGAGTTCGGGATAGAAATTAACACCGCATTATTTACGTTTTTCTCGTAAAATTGAACTAGTCATAGGAAGCTGCATAACTTTTCCATATCCTCTATACGCTTTGGCCTCACCGATGGCTTCAAGCTGCACCAATGTGAAGTCCACCCGAATAGTTTGTGAACGACCGGTTAATGTGCTTTATGGGTGTACGAAGCTTTTGTGTCAAAAGCGAAACGTCGTGTGTCTAACAATTATACTAACCGGTCGTTCAACACGACTAACTGATGGAAAATGTCGTCCATACTTAGGATCGTAGTGGTGGGGGTTTTGATAGTCCAGTTCGATTTCGGATTCATCTATCGGCACTCATCCAGATGATGATGGTCGGCAGGTGGCCGAGTGGTCTGCACGTTTGCTTTGCAACCAAAAGGTCACCGGTTCGAATCCGCGTAGGGGTGGGCGTCCTCGCGATATATTCAGCCAGCGCGCGCCTGCTGGTCGTCGCGCGGCAGCGAAGCGCCGTACAGCTGACACATTAGTATTATTATTACTCATCAAGATGGGCAAAGTAAAGTTAGAGGCCAAGCAACAGACAGCCATACTCCAACCATTTTATTCACGCAATTCTTAGCTTTGTAGATTTTCATAACCACAGCGATTAGCGTTTGCAAGGATGATTAACCAATTCATTAAACACATAAGCCAGAGTTCGAAAACACCTAAGGAATAAACGGCAAAATTAGTTTGCATAAGATCACTGCCTTACGGTCGTCAATATGCGAGCCGAGTTCGACACATGCGCGGAAAAACGCGCTGCATTAGTTGCTGATTCATTCGAAGTCAGAGCCAAGACTAAAACAATGAGTAACATTCAAAATAGACGGAACTGTAGTCACAACTTACTTGAACCAAATCGGAAGAAATCAGTTCACTGAAATGCTGTGGAGTTAAACGCCTTAGCAAACCTGGTGCTCGAACCAATGCAGTGAAGTGTTCGCGTAGATACTGCACCGCTCTACGACAAGGGTATCGCGTGGATGCTCCTTCTCCACTTAACAACCACTGATCACTGTCAGTGGTCTGAATGCATTGAGACAGGAATTTCTGTTGTTCTAGACAATCATCGGTACCTCGGTATGATGGAGAGCTGCACTCGGTCGGTAGTTGGTCTCCATCATGAACAGGAGTCTCACCACCTGAAAGTATGGGGGAGGATCTGCTGTCGTTTACGTTGGTCCAATGAAGCAGCCCGACAGCAAAGATGATGGGTGTCATTTTTGGCGACTGATGATTGTGTGAATGGCTGGGTTGAGCACCTGCAGTAGCAGTCGCATGCACTGGAAGTTCCATCGACCGAATCACTAAATCTTCACAAGCTATGGGAAGAGCAGCAACAATGCAAATGCAAATGTGAAGCCTATATGACCGGGTATATGTTGACTAGCTCAAACTGATAAATTAAAGACGACAGAATTACTCTGAAACACCTGCCGAAATCGTTGGTAAGCATTCTAACATGAATTATCCAGAGTCTTGCAAGAAACGTCCGGTTGAACCATTTTGCCTTGCGAGGATTGAAGCGCAACTTGTTAGTGCTTTACAATTTGCAACAACAAAAACCGAATCCGATCTGCCTGTACTTGAAATGCAACCTAGCTCGATTCGAGAGGTGTGCAATACAAATTATACACTGATTATACCAAAGGCATGCATTCGAATTTCTACTGGGTCAGATATATCTAGCTGTGGAATAAACTGCCAAGCACACATATCATGCAAAATGCGGAAACATCTAGTTAAAAGTTCGTAAGTTACCTTGACCTCAATACGATAATGGCACGGTTAAGAATGTCCACATCGCTATCCTAGAGCATGTGATTACTACTAACTATCAGACTCGGACAGAAGACGGATTCAAGGTGATTTACACTGTGTCAAGAAGCGTGCCCAAAGGACTCAGGAAACGCCTGCTGGCCATAGCCGAAGCAATGGCGATTAGGCTATTACAACCTGAGTTACGCAAGCAAAGGATGCTAATACAAACTCTCAGTTTGCCCTGGCCGTGAGCAAGATTCTGTCCATATCTGACAGAACTCCGGGCCCAAGTGTGAGTTCGGTTCTTCATCAGCCACTGCATTCTTGCTTTCGCTGCTTGTCTATACGTATCCGCGAGACGCGGTGTCGTAACTTCTACCACCTGACTTCACTGAGATAACTATCGATTGGCTTCATTGACCCTATTTAAGGTGCCATCTAACCGCTACCACTCGAGCTCTAGTTAGCTTCCCGTTTGCTAAATCTTCATTATAAATGTAAATGCCTGACGAGAATTATCGAAAAGAGATATATCTTCGCAAGTCACCTTCTTATATCTAAAAAGGGCATAATACACGAGATAATCACTGTGCTTGCATGGAAAAATCATTTGACAAACTATCCAAGAGGAATCCAAAAAGGTCTAAGTACCCACGTTTCCAAACCTTGGGTTTCATGTCGACCATCCATACTAAATCACTGTTATACAAATCTCATGGTTCAATATCGTAGATATGTTTACCACTAAAACAGGAGTGTGGTCACTCTTGTGCATATTGATCTGTGCCGCTACGGGCGAAATAGCCGGTCCCTGTCCGAACACATTTCGAACAGTGCCCAATTGTTCAACACAAACGACAGTGCAGTGTAAATCATAAGATACGAGCTGGAAACATGTGAAAGATGAACGCCTGGAGTGTAAAGGGTTACAAGTACATTCAGCCCGGGTGTACAACAGGACACATCGACTGTAACAGCGCTGATGCAAACATACTCACCTTCGGAAAATCTGGGAAATTCCAACAATTGTCCCACTGAATGCAATTCTAAAACGTGTATCAAACAGAATGGGCATTGAAAATAAAACCTAATTCCACGCTTGTGTTCGTGTAGGGGAATAACGCGTGTCCCGGAAACCGGCTGGGCCAAATTGGCTAAGTCTTGAACAGGATGCTCCGCAATCTGGCTACAGTAAGGCTGCACGCTTTTGTCATGGCCATGGTGATCTTGGTGCCATTGCATATGCGCGGATTGATGTGTGGATTCCGGACACTCGATGGAAAACGCCCCCGGCTCCTCGACGTGCTGTTGTTTTGGCAAGTACATGCAAGCCATTGCCTCTGTGTTCAACCAATCGGAATAAATAAAATGCAGTAAAATGGGTGCAAAATGTGGTTTCAGTACAGATCCATCCAGCACAATTGTTGTTACAAAACCGGGTGATGGGGGAAAGTGGCGTCGCAGCAGAATGCGACGTAGGAATTGGGAGCGTGCGGCCAGGAGACCGGCATGACAAGGGAATTGCCAAAAGTGGACGGAAGCTGAGCTTCCACAAGAGAAAATAAGTCGACAATCAGGAGAGAACGGGCTAGTTTGTTTGCTGGTCCTGTCCAATTCATAATAAACAGCTAACAAATTTGTAGATTGGTTTGATACCTCTTGAGTTGAAAGACACAACAAATCTGGCTTTTGCCTGTCCGAAGTGAGTGTGCGCCATGATTGTGAGGATTCGTCAGTCAGTGTGTTGGCCCCAGAGTACAAGGCTAGCAAGCGATTACTCAGCGTCTTCGCCGGTGACCTAAACTTTGACTTCGAAGGGGGAGTTTGGTTACTACGTAGATTGGGTTCAGTCTCAGGGGTGGACGGGGCCGATTTCACCCAACAGCTTCCTCTTACCAAGAATCCCGTTTAGGGTGCCAATAAGCAAAAAGGTGCCCCAGCGTTGTGACATGATAGAATGTTCTTGATCCTGTAATGGTGAAAAACAAATACAAGTGCAGGACGGTTAACTTACTTTCATGAACTAATGCGCTTAGGTGTAGTCACTGAGGCGCACGGACATTCGGGAAACAGAGCTAGCCAAGGATTGTCTGGGCTACGTTTAACTTCCTCAACAATCTCGCATGCTATTAGAGCAGAAAGAAGTTTAGTCCAAACAAGCGCAACCCGGTTAGCGTAGAATCCTGCTCTTAACTCTAGTCTAGATCTTTGCCGCTTAATTTCATGCAATGGACTCTCGTTGTCTGATCTAGCTGGTTCATACAGGTCGGTTGGTCAGAGACAACGGGGGTGCGTATTGGATTTGGACGTCTCTGTCACGTCCCCTCGCAATCTGCGTCTTCACATTGCAAGCAAACCTAAGTTAGCTTACCGATCTTCATACAATAACTCTCGCAGGCCTTCTATCATTCGAGTGGCCAGTCCTTGCACATCCTCAATACCATTAATATGTATCTGTAGTTGGGGTGCCCAGGCCTGAACACAGTATCCCAGATGTGATCTGACCACAGCTTTGAACAAGGGGTGGAAGACCTCTGGTTTGGTGCAACTCATTACTCTCCTGAGACGGACTAATTCTTGTCGAGCATTATTAGCCGCATACTTGCAACGCGCTAAGGGCTTAAAGGCACACATCGCGGGTGCACCTAGCCCATGTGCCTCGGTGATATCTTGCAGTGTTAGGGACCCATTAGTTATAGGCACAGTAAACCCTTTAGCACGCAGGTTAGGATTTGACATTTGCTGATGCTCAGCATAAATATGAGCAAGTAAAAACGGTAGCAAAACCTCTAGACAACGTAGCCATGTCTCCCCCGCTGACAAGCTTCAAGTCGATAGCAAACATATAGGAGGGGTCTGCACGTAGAGGGACCAAGTCATTTATTAACATTGGAAATAGCAACGGACCGAGTACCGGTTCCTGTAGAACTCCAATGTGAGCAGTGCCTGCCATCGAAATAACGTCACCAAGCCTGATAACTGTTGAAGATAGGAATATCCAGCGGTGTAGTTTTCTCCGATGTAGTATGAATCTTGGTGATAATTTTAAATAGCACATAGAAGGTGGCGTGCAAGGGAGAATAACCATATACGTAATGTAAGTGGTCACATGACATGAATTTATTGAAGCCAACTATGTACTGCTGAATAGAAACTGGTTTTCTCAGGGGGATATTACGCGAATTGTACGCGGAATGGCAACCGTGAGAAAACGATGCAACTGATACTAATTGGCCAAGTTTGTAGGCTTCAGCGAAATGTCAGTGGCATATGCCAATAAAGAACCTGTAAGCAATTCATCAGTCAAGCGGATGGAAAGTTTTCAGTGCACTATTATTGCGTTGCAAACATGTATACCTTCTGCTGACAATCACTATGCGTTAATCACGGATGTCGGAATAAACTGCACGGCTAAGTTTGGCGAATTGGTGTAATCCGAAGACTAAGGTGCATGCGGAACTGGTAATGCGCATTGCCGGCGGGCGTAAACGCTGGAGGTGCAAAGGTGGTACCACCTTGTTTGCTATGCAGATAACTGTTAACGAGGCGTATGATCTCATGCTTTGCATCGTATAACAGAAAGCGGTGATGGAGATACACGTATTCCAAGAGGCAATAAATGCACGTGTCAATGAAATAAACATGAGGGTCCTGTACTGCAAATGAAGTCCAGTTGCACATACCTGATCATACCTCCATGGGCGTGTCTCCCATAGTCGAGAATAAAATATTATTTATTTATTAAGCATACAAATAAGTCCGGGGAACTAAGTCAACAGCACCACTATTGTAACGGTACCCTGCTAAATGGAAGTCATGGAAAGGTGCGGCCTCGGATGCAAACGGAAGGAAAGAAGTAAGTGTTAGTAAGGGGAACACGACGAAAATGGAACAGAACTTGTCACGTGGATCGTTGATCAAACGCCATCATAGTGCTCACGCGTAACTGGCGGACGAATGGATTGCGTCGCGTCAACCCAGCGGATCAGTGAGTTATGGGGCATTTTTGCATTTGTAAGCAATAGGTGCAGGGGAACAGTGATACGGAGGACAGGTGATGTGTTAACTATGTAATGGATAGGGAGCATAATTGCTTGTTACAAGGTTGTGTAAGAAACTTCAAACGCGTCCCACCCCGAAACGGTAACTTGCTTGTGGTAGGCTATAGATCGGAAGAAGTACATTTGTGGTTTTGTTATAGCAAGAGGTGGTGACAAAACGTGCATGCAATGTGGCAAGTGATAAAATACGGATGGGCGTCTTCACCAATTTTAATGTCCGCGTCATGGTAGTGAGCGAGTATACGTACGCACTCAACTCTCAATGCCTGAACACCAAAATATGTTTGGCACTTAAAATAACCGTTTTCACGTTCCCCAGCTAGGTGCTGTGCTTGCGTTTATTGGTCTGCTATAATGGAACCTAATTGAAAAGGTAGGTATGGTGGTGGTGGACTGTTTAAGTGAATGTTTCGATATACATGCGTGCACACCTGCAGCAAGTTGCAGGTGCACTCAGGGCGGCACATCGGGCACGGCGTACTGCAAGCAAGGAGGGCTGACTGACGCTGCCCACAGGCACGATGGAGGCATAAGGGCGCGGCGGACAAGTGGCACATGCGGTAAGCAGGCGGACAGAGGGTTCGGGCTATGGAAGTAAAGGAAAATAAACGGATAACTCAAAAGATAAATAGGTATGTTTTTAGATTAGCTAGATGCTGCGCTCGAAAGAAGGCAGACCATTATTTACATTAATCTTATGCACTTGTATGGGAGTAGGAAAAGTGTAATTATACGTTCCTTGTTGCCAATTACAACTGCGTTGGTTTTGTTAGGTTTACAACTGCTGGGGTTGTACGCGGCTACCTTGAAATTCTTCTAACTCTTTCTGGCTATATTGAGCTCCTTGAATTTCTTTGTTGTGAAAGTAGCGCCGAGCCCTAGTTTTGCATGTTTTCTTTGGGAACAGGATCTAAGTAACCACAACTTCACTAAAAAGTTTTGTATTATTCTGACCCGCTCATTTGTCATATTTCTTGGTGCGCACTTGGAAAGCAATATTAGCGGCGGAATTATAAGGAACATGAAAATAGTTTCTAGAAATGGAAATAAAAATGGAACGCCTTTATTAAGGGGGCGTGCTTCACTAGAAAAATATAACTTAATAACAGCGACGCACACTCACATAAAGTAACTGGCGTGTGAAACAATAACTGGGTGTCATGCCGAGCGGACGTTGCTTACCTGCCACCTGGAGACGAGGTGAGGTGAACGAGTGGCAAACGGTGGGTGCATGCTATGAAGGAAAATGTAAGACAACAGCGATGCACACTTACCTCAAGCGTTTGGCGGTTGTAACTCCAACGTGGTTTCAAGCTGGGCTGACGTTCACAGGCACGACAGATGCACCAGGGCAAGGCGGACAAGAGATGCATACGGCAAACAGGTGGGAGGAGGACGGATTACGTGAGAATCAGTGATTGACGAAATCGAGCAATCGAAGTATAATGGAAAGCGATAATAATGGGTAACGGCGTTCCAACCATTCACGAATATTCCCGACCTCGCGGGTGAGTGCGTAACTCGCCAATACCCCACGATGCGTGAACGCTGTGAAGTGGTTTGAGCCCCTTACAAAGAGGAGTATCAGTTCACCGAGACAGGGTTGCCATCTGCATACGTGTTCCTGATGTGATGTTCCGAATTTGTCGAAGTGAAAAAGAAAATACCACCCGAGGCTCTATGTTGGGCTATGCTAGGTGTCACTTGGAAAGCATTGACGGAGCGAAGCATCTATGCAGGTTGACTACAAGCTGCATTATTGGAGGCTTTGTATTTACCGGAGATGAATACGACGCCATAATCAATGTGTAAGGGAACTGAAGTGAATGTGGTACTGCTAAACCAATGATTAGGGTGTAGCAGGTGAAATAGATGTGGGAAGCCATGGAAATAGTGGGGGTCAACTTACCGGTGAAGGGTACAAAGTAATCCATGTTTCACACTAGCTTGAAGCGGTATGGCACAGTAAAATCATGGATCGGAAAGGAACGTGTTTAGTCACATGTAAGATGGGGCACTTACCCTGTGTGAATCTGACACGAAAAATAATGGCTCATGATTAATGGAGGCGCTATGGCACTGCCAAAGAATGAATCAGGGCGGCAGGTGTCTACCGATGGTCTAAAAGCCACAGGACTGCATGTTGTGCATGGAGAAGAATTGACGCAGACAAAATGTCCAATATTTCATTGTACGTGGATGCCATTTGGCCTTGAACTTTCACAGTGCGCAATGGCACATGTGCACTAACTGCCTGAAAACCACGTTTCTAGATGTTATTCACTTAACGTAGTCGAAACACGCGACTAAGTGTAAACTACATGGAGTTCGGTGTTTGCGTGATCCGGAAACAACATCTTTCAATGCGCCGCGTGTCTACTACTGCATCTGCGGACAGCGACCTGTGCTTTCTGTTCTCTTGAGACAGGTACGTTTTTTGCAAACGTTTGTGTCATTCGTTTGACCATACCGATTATTTCGGTCTCGCCCAATCCGCCCATGCGACCGGTGAACACCTGCTCGATTGGCACTCAGCGTGTAGGGCCCCGTTTCAGGGCCATCACATGCTCGAGCTGTCTTCACCGTGTTCACGCTCTTCGTTACAATCCGCTCCGTGCAACTGACATCGAATTCTGTCGCTTTCATCCACCGACTTTCCTGCGGTACATTTGCTCGCTTTGCGTTCCCGTCCTTGCGAATTACGGGCGGGATATTCCTAGCGACCTTCCCTCCATAACTTGTCCTATGTTTGGTTCTGTAATCTCGTCTCCTATTAACTATCCCTCCACACCGCGTAACCATCAGTCGCAGATGCGGTCGCCCCCGCCACCACGATTCGTCGAGCCGCCTGGCAACAATACCTGCTCAGAAGTGCGCTTAATTAAACTGGAAGAACAGCTACAGAGCTTACTGCATAAAGACGATTGCCTAATAAAAGGACGACAGCAATCAAAATTTGTTTCTTCATTTCCTGCGCAAACTGCTTTTCATAATATTTTCGCTAAAGTCTCCATTACTATGGCAGACCAGAGGTTACTCTTACCGCGTCGAGGCCGGTACCGAAACGAGTTGTCAGGGATTCTAGTAGTGAAAACTATTAGTGCATGTACTAGCACGTACCACTTTCCACGGGGAGCATCACGCTTAGAAGGCATGCGGTGGAAATTCGCACACTGATACAGGAAACCCTCAGGTTGCGCAGTCAGGTCAGGGCAGTTTCCAAGGACGTAAATAGGCATTTGCCTAACGAGCGTCCTGTTTCTTGTACCGGAAAGCAAACCAACACCCCCCAGCACTTCCACTTCTGAGTTGTCTTCTTCGCCTATGCAAAAGTAATCGTGCAAGACAAGAGCAACCATTGTACTTGCTTAGATCATGAACCTAACAGTCTATCATATTTGCTAATAACTATACAATAATTCAGGGAAAGCTCCGGCCAACACATATGCAGGCCGTTTTTGAAGCCTGTTACTGTGGCACTTTCAATCAAAGCAGAAGGAAGTTTGTTCCAATTATGAACAACACGATGTGCAAGTACTTGGCCTAATCTCCAGCACGGATCTCTGAAAAGTAATCATAAGTTTATGCCTCCGTAAGTGGTCGGTTGCAGCGAGTTCGAAAAATCGGATTTCTAGATCCCGATGAGGCACTTCATAATCTTGAACGCTTCTAGCAGGTAACCTCGTACCCTGAGCCGCTCTATGGAGAAGCATCCTAGGCCCCTTAGGTTTCCTTCATATGCTTTCTAGCGTTGGCCCTCGATTATCGTAGTTGCCGGCTTCTGTACCATTTCTATGTAGGTCACATCCCTCCTGAGATACGGCGCCCATGCCTACACACTGTACTCTGGTTGGGTAGTATCACAGCCGAAGGATAATGGTAGGAAAACTGCTGCTTTGGTATTGCGTAACGCTCTCTTGTGGCCGAATAACTCCTGCTGCGATTTGTTGGCAGCATGCTGACGCTGTGTTGAGGTGTTGAAGGCATTCCTCCTAATGGTACCTAAATCTCGAGCCTCGTCAAGGGCTCTCAATATCAGGTTGCCGGCAGTAGTTTGCAATCTAACCCCATCATTGCTGGAAGAAAACAATTGAAGTTTACCTGCGTTAAGGGGAAAATCACGTGAGGAAGACCATCTCGCTACAGTGCAAATATCGTTTGCAAAACTGTCACATCCTCTGCAAAGATATAGCAATGGTTCTCGAGGAGCAGAGTTAAATCATTGATATTTGCCATGAAGCGCACCAGGCCTAAAACAGTGCCCTGAGGAACCCTGCTGTGGGCGGAACCCTCACTTGAGCAGGAGTCATCGATTCTAACTCCGATAGTTCCCTTGCAAAGAACTTCCGTTATTCCATTCACCAACGAATGCATGAAAAGGTTGCATGACGTTGTGAACTCATTATTATGCATCGCATCCTCCACTTCCTCTGTGCTTTTGTAACGATCACAAACCACACGACAAAACACAGCAGCGTCATGGAACATGGCGAACGTTAACCAAATAAGCCTCGTCGCTTTAATGCCATTTCAATCAGTGCGCAATGGAAGTGAAATGCATGCAAACGCTATTCAAAGGCAATAGATTCCTTTTGAAGTCAGCATTTCATATCGATGTATTTACTCTTTCTTCAGGCGATGATCAACGTTTTGGCTGGAATTCTCCAACGCAACGCCCCCGTACGGCTAGTTTTCCTTACAACCATTAGCCACACCTTGTCCGTCTGCACAGGTGACTTCTGTGTTTTCCAGGCATATGCTTATTTAGGCTATGTTGAATGCTGAAGTGTTAATACTGCTCCTAAAGGAACTCCAAAAAGCAGAAGAATGCATCGTGAAATGGTTAGTCCATGATTCGAAGAAAAATGCAAACGTTAATGTATACTTATCAAGAAGGGGTTGGTTACGAAGCTGAATGTTCATCTATCTATAGAAATCTAAGTACTATGTGCCCGTATAATAAATGATGTGAGAGCAAACGTACTTAGTGGTTCTGAATGTAGGAGTGTGGGTGCAGTCCAGGTGCCCTATATCGGATGATTGTCTGGAAAGCACGGTAAACTGGAAATGAAGGCGGTGAAAGAAGTGTATTAAGAAAGAATTTTATGGTGAACTCATGAAGCTAAGCTGAAAGATATGTAAATTTGGTCTCCATCTTAACCTAGAACAAGATGTCAGAATGATTTTCGAGTTCGCAGAATCCTTGCTGTGGATGTTCAAGCGTAGGACAATGTGAAAGTCTTAAATTTCATATGGTATCCTTGCACTGGAACCATTGCAAACTTCAGTGTATCGTACCACGTCTAGTCCATTTGCGCCACCGGAGCGAGTACAAAAGCCGGTGCACCCAGGATTTCGAACCTAGACCACCGAGTTGACAATCCCGAACGCTACAACAAAGCTATGCCAGTTCTAAGTACGCCAATAATAAGTTGACTCTAAAACGACCCGCTCGTCTATTATAACGTCGTCCATTATCGCCTTGTTGCTGTATCATAGCTACACTGCCAACATCCAATTGATCGCTCATAGCGCGTTCGACGGTCCGGTTTAAAGCGTGTCGCCGCGTTACGACGTTCCTCGTTGGTGCGTTGCAATTAAAATGACAACCGCAAGAATGCAGCACTCTCAGCGAATCTTCGTCTAGCAGCCGCTAGAAGCCTTCTTCGGATAGCGCGTCTGCAATTTCGTCCGGTAGGTCGTTCCAATTATTTACTACTCTGATGGATAAGGTGCTATGCATGCGAACTCTGTGTCTTCTATGTTTAAACAGCTTCCGAGTGTGCCCTTGTGTGCAACAGTCAGTGTTGGGCCGGAAGAATTGTTGTAACTCACTTACAAGTTCCCCTCGGAGAATGCACCTAATGTGGATGGGATCACCCCAGCGACGGCGGAACTTCACGGAGAACAGATTTAACTGCTGGAGTCGAATGGGGCAAGGGAGATCACGGGGGCCACAGAACAACTTTCGATGCACGTCTCTGAATCTATCCCGGCAGAGCGCATTTAAACTTTGAAAATGGATGGATAGCTGGTCGGCCATATGCTAAAATTAAACGGGTGTACGAACTGAATAAAGGTATAGAAATCTCAGGAGTCGTTCGAGCGAATGATCTTCTTAAGTCACCCACCAGTCGTCTTCCAGTGGTCACCTTCTTCAACCTGTTCTGCGCGTCGTGACCAGAAGATTCCCTGTATGACTGTAAATTATTCTAAATATATTAAACTTATAGATATATTATGTATTAGGGAATTGAGCGGTTTGCTTGCCGGAACTATGTTTCCGTTTCTTTGAAACACACGATATACACCTTTGGTGCGCGCGGCTCGACTGCGGACGACGCCTTTTGCACGCATTCGACACCCAGCTACATCCATCCTGGCTAGTTCTTCTCCGGTGCACCATTTTTAGTCTTAGCTAGCTCTTCTCCCATACAATAAATCTTTTCCGTAGCGTATTTTCGTGTGTGCTCCAATACGCTCACAGTAGGACGTTTAGCCTCGTATCGGATATATAGCGCACGATCGACA
Organism: Dicrocoelium dendriticum; assembly: GCA_944474145.2. NCBI lineage: Eukaryota > Metazoa > Platyhelminthes > Trematoda > Plagiorchiida > Dicrocoeliidae > Dicrocoelium > Dicrocoelium dendriticum. The sequence continues at coordinate 5,877,082 of OX104065.1, read as the reverse complement.
CGCCGAAAAAATTTTTGGAGTTTTTTATGATTATTTCTTTTCAGCTCCGGTAACTTTCACCATCTACCGTTCTACTTTTAACTTTTACTATTTGGGTTCTCTTTCACTGGCTCCGTATTATTTGGTCATAAGGGTCATGCACCCGGATTCGGATGATCAGTTTAATGGTTGCAGTCGCTCTATCCCACCTTTCCGAGATTCTAATCCTTAGTCGTGGTTTACTCAGCTAGAAACCCATTTTGGTGGGTAGCGTTAGTTCCGACAGTGTAAAAGTTTTCTGCGTTGTCGGAGCGCTTCCTCCACAAGTCCTCGATGATCTCGACAACATTTTATAACCTCCTGAATATCAGAAGACCTACGAGGTCTTTTAAGTCTGTCCGCTTATAGCGAAGTGGGGCAGCACACCACGCTCGCGCTACGCACATCCTTAACGAAACCGAACTAGGTTATCAAAAACCTTCTCAGCTCCTGCACCGGATGCAGACTCTTGCTAAGCCCCTCTCTTGGCGACTCTTTCCTTAAACAGATGTGGCATCGTCGACTGCTAAATGACATACCTAACCCACTGTATGCAACTGATGCATCTCGTTCCAAGCTCGCCGACAATGCCGAGCGTACGTAGGAATCCAACGCCCAAACTTCTCAGGTTCAGTCTACTTCCAGTACGGAGGTAGAAGAACTAACAGCGCAATAGATGCACTTGCCAGTCGACTTGAGAACATAACGCCGGCCGGATCCAATCTTCGAAATCCTTCCAGCAGTCGCACCCGTTCCAGAACACTTTTGAAATCTTCGCCTAACTCGACCTATCGCTGGTACTACGGGCGATTTGGTCCTCAAGGCGGTTCATGTCGCCCGTACTGTTCCTTCCTGCGCAACACGCAGGGAAACGACCCGATCAGCACGTAGAGGCGACGGACGTTGCTGGCTGCCTCAGACACCGTTTCTTCGTCACCGATCGCAGTACGGTAGAACGCTACCTCGTTGACACCGGCGCAGAAGTCAACGTCCTCCCACTCTATATCAATGATGTTGTGGAAGAGGCGCCCCGTTTATTGCGCACAACATACGGCACCACCATTCGCGGGCATGGTCAACGCTCGCGCACGCGTAATTTGAACCTACGCCATTCTTTAATTGTCTCTTTCTCGTGGCAGATGTCCAGTCGCTAATTGTGGCCTTGAATTTCTGCAGCACTTTGATTTGCTTGTTGACACGAAACAACGCCGTCTGATCATTCGTCAGACGAACCTGGCAGTTATAGGTTTTTGACCAACATTGAAGCAATCACACTTGTATACGTCAACCAATCGAGCGCCCCTATCGGTCAGGCGCTCAGTGCCAAGTACCTGCAAGTCTTCCGTGCAATAGCACCTTTGCCATTCACCAGTGATGCTGTAAAACACCATATCGTTACAAAGGTCAGCTTGTTTCTGCCAAAGCCTGCCGAATGACCCCTGGCAAGCTCAAAATTGCGGGCGCAGAATTCGAGCACATGCTTGAAGTGGGCATCCTCCACCCATCCATTATTGGGTTTGCTTTCTACCAGCTACTGCTGCCTAACTACCATCAATCCCGCACTGAAGATGCCACCTCGAATGGTGACGAAACGTTTGCAATCAAGTTGCCCAGCTCGGAGAGCTCCACAACAACTTAGCAAGCCTCCCGAGCTACCAACGTGGGCTTAGCCGCGCCACGTGATGCCCCAAAAGGCAGTAGACTAGCGTTCATTTGGTGCATATCACTTGCTCAATAACGTCATGATTCCCGACCGCTATCCCATTCTCACATTCAGGACGTCACGGCTAGCCTACGCGGCACCCGTGTGTTCTCGAACATCAACCTGGTTCGCACTTATCACCAGATTCCAAACTTCCGAAATCATGAAAGAAGCTGAGGCGATGGATTCAGTAAAGAATACGGCTGATAACCTAGGATCGACGGTACAATTTGGGTGTGTTTGTAGACCATCCGATGCCTCAACTTAGGGTGACAACGCACTTATGGTTACCTTTGCGCAGGCATCAAATCTTTCGTGAGAACACAAACTGATCGCAGGAGATTTCAACCTGTCTGACTTAAACTGGTTTCCACCTGCTGCAATCACGAAGTATGCAGGCCTACTAGCACGTATCAATTTAGGCGGCTGGACGCAACGTGTATCTCCTGCAATTACGGTAAAACATATTCTTGACTTAATATTTTCTCTCGGCATCTAATCACCACGAAGGTCAGTCGGCCGGGAGTTTCAGGGTGGTGATCACAGATTAGTGCATTGCTCGGTTTAGTTAAAACGACATAACGCCTACCCAACAGAAACGGACACAGTCGTAGTATACCGCCCGGTGCACATCGTTAACTGGACAACATTTGCTGTATTCATCGGATCAAGAAATTAGGATGAATTCGTTATATCTGAATCTGTGGAACGCTAGGTTGAGCTGTTTTCTGAGGAAATGCTTCACTGTCTCGACTCGCTAGCTCCCATGTCACATTTATTAAAGCACTGATCTAAAAGTGTGACCCAAACCAGAATGTACAACAGAATGCGTCAGCTTAGACGATCCGACAACGAAACCTTCAAGTTTGCCCACCACATGAGAGCGAATGAGATTGCAAATCAGCTTTCTGCCAGATCTAAGCAATAGCAAACCAATCAAACAATAGCCGCACTAATTAGTGGGAACAAAGCTAAGAATCTCAGCTGGCTGTTGCGCTCTAGGACCCTTAACTATGGACGACCGATTTCTACCCTAAATATTAGTCCCAACGACAGTTCCAGTGACACAAGTTTTAATGGAAGTCTTCAGCTTATACTTTAAAGAGTCACAGGGTTTAGAAATAGGTTCAACATTTCAGGCCCAGCAAGTGCCCGGTAGCAAGTCTCTGTCCTCTGTACAGTTTGACGTAACTAGTGTCCGTTTTGCGATTTCAACCATCAAGCCATTCTCGAGCCCTGATGCAGGCGGAATGACGCCGTCTACTTAAGGATGCTGGTGTAGATATCCCTATTCTTCTGTTGAAACACTTTATTTTCTCAATTCGGAAAGGCCACTAGCCGACCGCTTGGAAACTTTCCATTAGTAGGCCACGGCATAAGCGTGGAAGCGTACAGGAAGTTGGTAACTACTGCCTTATTAACAACACTTCTATTATCTTGCTAGTGATGCAGAACTTGATTAAAAGAGCCCTCATGAGGTACCTTTATGCAGGCGAGCACACAAATGAATCACAGCACGTATTGTTAAGTGCTCGGTCTTGTGCAACCTGTCAGGTGGACTTCCTTAATTTAGTCACCGAGGCCATTGACTCTAATCTTTCAAAAGCACGGAAAGAAGACGAAGGCTGGTAGATGCATGCATTTCGTATCTAATCTTTCAGTTGTCATTCTTCACCTTGGCATACAAAAGGCGTTTGACAGGGTACCAAACATGTGCCAGATGCGTAAGGTAAAGGCTTACGGGGTAGACAGTTCTCTATTAGACTGGCTGAGTTCCTAGCTAATAGGATGTATGCAGTCTGTTTAGATTGAGCGAACTGTATCCACTCCGACCTCCGTCCCCAATGGTGTGGTGCAGAGAGGCGTTTTTGGTCTTACCCTATTTTAGATTTATATTCATGACCTCTGCAGGAGTTTGCAACACGGTCGCTACTTCATCTTCGCTGACGACGTAAAAGTTGTATACGTCTTTCCCCCTGGTAATGAATTATCCGCAATTAATAATATCTGTGAGGATCCTAAAGCACTTGAAACGTGGTGCGAACACTGACAAATGACGTTCTCCACTCAAAAATCTAATGTCATAATCCATATATTTTCTATACCTGCTGGGTCCGTAACAATAGTCGGTTTCACTATCAAATAGAATGCCATGAAAACAGGCCTCGACTTGTGCTACTCCATGAGCCTCAACTTTGCAGAGCAAGTTCATTATCAAGTGGCGAGAGTAAGGGGGTTATCCTTCCACATACGTCATTACATAAAACCGCAAAAGCAAGTCTACAGCTTTATAAGAGCCATGTCCGTCCACATCTAGAATATGGCTCCTTTATATGCAGCAATCTACGGAAGTCGGACCGTGTTCTGCTTGAAGAAGCTCTGCGACGCTTTCCGAAGGCGTTGGCTTCATCACAGCAAGCCCTGAGTTACCGACAAAGGTGCGAACACATTAAAATTCAGCCCATTTGGCAAAGGCGCATTACCCTATCTTGTGCTTCTTACATAATCTAGTAAAAAGCTACACAATAATATCCGTTGTCTTAAACTAAGGAGCGCATCTGAATCTAAACTACGAAATCAGGCCATTCCATTACCACGCTAAGGGCAAAGAAGAGACTGCGAGCTCGTTTCTTCTTAGTTGTGTACGTGAACTTATGGAACAGGCTGCCTTCCAGACTAAGAGAAATCCAAAACTTGCAGGCATTCAGGAAGGAGATACAAAGATTCCTTTGCAAACCATCTTCCTTATCTGCGATTCGCAAGATCATTTCTTCGAAACTGGCCCTTACGTAGCCTGAGGACGCCCACGATGTACTGCATGACATCTAAGCACATTGCGCTCACAACTCATACACATTCACTATCCTTACCGTCTTAACATCTGAGAGACTTTAGCGGTATCTATCGCCCTCATTTTCTATGTTTTAGGAATAGAAATCTCAGTACAAGATGGCTTTAGTCTTCAGCGATCACTTGATCTGCTTGAGTTCTCCTACGGATAAGTACGCCTTATAACTGCACTATGGGAAGCGTAGACTCCACCACGAAAGCATCTTATAAGGGATAATCAGTAGCCTAACCCCCAAGAACTGTCTCCATGGATGACCCCATGTTTTCATCTTATCCATTACCGTAATCACAACACCCGGGAGGTCTCAATTGGATCAGTTGTAAGCATCTTACAGGTGCTAAGATAAGAATTATGGATGCAAAAGTTATTTAGCCCTTTCTGATTACTTCCTGACTTCCTTCGGTTCTCTCACTGACACTTTGATCCAAAGGCTGCATGGACTAACCTGCACCTGCCCAGACAAATAGCCTCCTACTGCGCTCCGCCACCTAAGCTATGTCACACAGTCCACGTCAGATATACGGCACATCTCAGGGGTGCAAGACTTTGTCACAGAGGCCTTATTCAAAGGAGATTCAATCACACCTGGTCACAACCTCAACCCAGCAGCAGTGGTTGCTGCACAACAGGCCGATCCGGAGATTTACCAATTTCGCACGCGTTCGATCAGGTTCGCTACCTACCTATAAAGCCTTTATAAAGCAACTCGCTTCACGCATTCATAATTTCGCTCTTACTCGCACCCTTGTCCAGAGCCAGAAATCCTCTGTACCGCCTGAGCTTCAAACTTAGACGTACCTGTTGGTGCGAGTGGACGGAGGCAAGCGATCCCTGGCTCCGCCATTTGCAGTACCAATTAGAGGCCTCCAACGGAACCATAAATTATGTGTCATCGATCGCCACGAGAAGCGTGAATCCGTATCTATTATTCGCTTAAAAATTGTCCATATAGACAACGACTATATCTCTAAGAGACGCACTTTCTTTCGCCAAGCACGTATAGTCCAGGCAGTTCAGAGACTTTTGCTGCAAATCCTCCTACATCGTCCAGTGCGCCATTAAGGACAGACACTTTGTCCTCGTCATTTTGTACAAGCAGTGTATTTTTCTGTTTAGATCACCTTTACCATCTTTTTCAAATAAAGACAAAAATATCAAGAGGTGTTGAAGCCAAAAAGTACGTTTTGAAAACCAAAAAGATATGATTAATTTAGCTTAGCACATATTATTGCTATGTACTATGGTCAATACCGTTTTCCATTTGTTTTCCACATACGCCTGGCAACTCGGTCGCACGTCTACGTTGGATCCGGACGCCTCAACTAGTGCATTAAATATTACCCGTTGAACTGCTATCCCCGTACGAACCGATTTTTCACACAATTTTCCGCTTCGACACCGATGGGGAGGACATGGGTGGAAGCCCGCTAGGATCCGATCGGCTGCTTCTCCCCCAGCCGCTGCATATGGTTTCACAACGTTGTCTCGCAGATGGTTAGCACACGACAGATAGTCTTCAGGTAGATCGTAGGACTGTCTACACCGTTCCATCTGAGGGAGAGCTGTGTGAAAGTCTGGAGATTTCCCAAAACTGCCTGAGTATGTTGCGTAAAACATCAAATCCATGTAACATCTTTGTGTACACTACGATGTTGTTTGTAGGATGACGTTATGTATGTTGCATTTGTTTGTCTGATCCAACACACACGCGAGATACCCACACAGCGGCACTGTTGGATTCAACACTCTGCTCCATCGCGGTCCCTTACATCCTTCCATACATCGCTGTGTCGTTCGGTGTCGTATTTTGGAGGATACGCAGGAACAGAGTATACAAAATAAACCTCCGTCCTGTCACTTCCTTGCCTTCTTTTACCTTACTGAGAACGATACTCGTCAATATTCTGTTAACGTGAGCCGGCACTCTCGCTACACCATCATGGGACTAAATACAGATGGAATCGTTGGGATTTCCAATAAGAAGGACTTAAAACAATGAAACATCAAATTTGTTATGGACGTAATTGAGGCAACATCTACCACGGTTGTTTGCACGGCCATTGCTAAAGGTTTTGTAGGTAGGAATGAAAAGAACAGATTAGGCTTTAGGGGAAACGTCACATTTCAGTAATAAGAACCACAGGTGGAGTGGAAAGAAGTATAAGGGTGCTATATGATACATATTATGTGTAGTGGATCGCGCAATGATGAGAAGAGCGTGATGCAGTGCTCGGAGGCTCTGAGCGTTGAGTGCATTTGGAGAGACAGTGTCATTGTGGTTGAGGCAACTGTAGGGATCGCCACATGAGGACACACAATGCACGTTTTCTTGTGCAGATTGCGCTTTCGTGGACAAGAATCGAATTGCGGATGCGTGAGGTTAGAAGTGATTGTGTTGCTCGGATGAATCATTCGCGAGCGTGTGTTAAACGAGTGGTAGGGTTTGGTACTGTTGATGGCTGGCCGTCGACGTACCAGGGGAAGAATTAGAATCTGCAGGGGATAAAAGAGTGGCTGAAACCAGAAGGTGGGAACCAGAAATAACGTATATAGGAGATTTCGGTGTTGAAAAGCAGAGAATTGCAGGTCGCCTAATAAACGCACCTGCTACCATCGTAGAAAGGATGGTGAAGGAAATCCGGCCATGTAGATCAGGTGTTAGCAGACTTTTAGTGTTAAGACGCGGACTGCGTGACAGGTTGCAAGTCTATTCCATAGAGGTGCTGTCTGAGTCTTTACTCATGCCCATTTATGGGGCTGTTGGTTGTAGGTAAGCAGGCGCGTTTAATGAAATTAATACGTGTGGTGTGCTACTGACCTCGTGGTGACTTGCTGGGTAATGTGAGTGATTAGTTCGCTAATATAATCGGGTTGACTAAAACCTACCAAGCTGATGTTGTCAGAGACACCCCAGCAAGTTCGTTACGTTCATAAGGTGTGACATGTGAAATATAGCGAGCTCCTTCGCTTGCTGGGTGGATGGTGTTGGGCCGTGTTTCCTCACATCCCATGAAAAGGATTTTTTATGTCCAAGGACTTTTGGTGTTGTACTAGTGGTTGGGAGTATATGAGATAAAGGTAACTGGTGCACGTGGACGAGGAAGGCTAACCAAAGATTTCGCGTAGTCGCGGACCTCATCTGTGTAGGCAATAGGGTTAGGCGATCGTGACCTGGTAACGTCTTGGTCCCAGGTATTCGAAACACCAAGACTTGTGTGGGCTGGTTTCCGGAGTAAATACGAACGTAGAGAGCCATTAATCCTTTTCGCAGCACTTAAGTTAGCCTGCTGTGAAACACACTAAGTTTTGATTTGTGCATGTTATTGTCGCAAGCTTAGCAAGAGGTTTGCGTCTGATTTATTCAAAGGTGTTAGATATACAACCCTATGCTAGTTGTTGCTGTGTTACGGATCGTAAACTAGTCGTTTCAGAGCAGGATGTGGGCGGTGTTTTTTGTAGCATGTGGACGGAAAGTAGACGAAGAAAGGGCGGTCTGTTACATTTGGTGATCCTAATGCGATTGAATTGTGTACTAGATTATTCACCATGCTGCGGTTAGTACACTTAGGTGATTCAAGTAAGTTCGGGCGTCGAAGCGGGTCAACGTTTTATGAGGCTCGATAGCCTTTGCGTCGTACTAAACTTCTTCTGTAGTTAATGTTTGGTTTGCAAGTAGACGATGAGACGACCATCTTGAAGCAGACACTGTCCAGAAGTTTAGGTATATAGACTGTACCTTTCGTAGCGCATGGTGCTATGTGGTGTTCATTTTTAAGTTCTGCGTTTCTCAAGGGCGTTGTACTGAGTGACTTAACGACAAGCATGTTATACTGTCTAGGTAGGGACACGCTCAAGTTATTTGGACCTTTCTCGCGTGGATCAGCTGCAGTCACTGAGCAAGAAACCATCCTGTAATTTTTAAATTACGGTTTTCACGTTTGCCCCAGACCTTGACAAGAGAGGATTTATCTTGTACACCATTGATTTTTGACATTGTGTAGAAGGGCGAGAAACGGTGGTCTGCAGTGAGAATGATTGTTACCATAAAGCAAAAAGACAGGCTAAGTATTCTGCTGCAATGTAACAGGATGGAAAAAATAAGCAAGGAAAAGTAGAAAACGCACAGGCTCGCAATTCGCGCGGTCAAGGTCAAGTGTTTTCTGACTGAACGTGCGGAGGATAAATAAATAAATATTTTATTCTTTACAAAGCAAGGCACGCCGTTTGGGCACGATCAGAATAGGGCAATGTTGTACAGGATAGCACCGTTAGCGGGACCAAGCGCGAGAGTAATAAAATGTAGTAACTATCGTAGGCCCATATAGTCCAAAGAATAAATGAAGTCTATCCCCGCTGAGTGCGGGATGTACAGATAAGGATCAGTGATCATTGGAGTGGAGTATGTTTGTGAGGAACTAATACGACGAGGTTGCGTACATAGTGCGGGCCAAGTGAGTGAAGCATGAGGAAAAGCTGCAAAAATATTTTGAGCATAATGGCATGTCAGTGATCAGATATGTAGACGTACGCGGGTGAGAGCAGATATACGCGCAGAACTTGCGAAAGGTGGTATATGTCAACTTTCCAATGCGCGTTTTGGTGCAGGGAATTTATTGAGTGGCGGGTCACATCCGCCACATCGCAGTGTGGTTAAACAGACATTTGTGGCTTTTTGTAGGGAGAGCGGTTGCAAGGCGAAAACCCACCACGTACTAGAATACCGCCGACTGGTGATATGACACTGATAAAGTTATATCTGACCGATTGTCCTCGCGCTTATTCACAGTCATCCTTCGCCAGTTAGTTTCTGATGTCTGTGTGGTTGGTTACTTCGAAGTAGACCGCGTGTGACTGGAACTGCTGCAGTCGGACGACTCAGGTGAGTTGTATTTACTAGATTAGCTGTCCGGATTCCTTTTGCTTGTCGGGATTGCGAAGTGCTGATGATTTCAATAAGCTGTTTTGATTCCGTGGCCAGGTGGGCATCGCTGGTATGTCCTCGGAGGTGTTTCATGTAGATAATGATATCCTTAAGGAGAGGGGAGAACAGGAAAACAGACCGAGCAAACTTGCAAGGAAATTGAACAGGCCTTTGTCAATGTATGAATAAACACGTTTTGGTAATGTTATGGTGGTTAAAAGCAATGAAATGACCGAAAATGTTATACAGCAGATCGGTTATTTTGCGTGCAATAACGAGACCCGATATTTCTTGAACGCGAGAGACAAATGCTGTCCGAATTGGCCTAGCGTAAGCAACAGTCGCCCTGTGTGGAAGCCGGGCGTATCAGGTGTTGTTAACAGGTGAATGAGTTGAGCGGATCAAAAAAGCATGGAAGGTAGTGAAATATGCGACCAAGATGTCGGTTGAGCGCTCAGTCGCCAGTGGTGGAGGTTGTCATCCAAACATGTAGGAGGGCCAGTGGAGTTGCTGCGCCGGGCTAGAGATCCATGAGAAGGATACTGTAACAAGTGCAATAATCGTATACTAGGGAAATAGCTGGGAGCTGGTGTGTGACAGAGTGTCTGAGTAGTTATGACGAGAATAGAAGAGACTACATACTACAGCTATAGCGAGCATAGGGTTGCAAAGCCCGCTCTCAAGTGGAGCTAAACAGCGGAAAAATAAAGGCAGTGGCGCAAAACGGTGCTCAGTGTTCCAACCCCAGTTGGATTGCTACAGTCAAAACTAATAGTCAAATAGACGCAGAGTAGAACAATGATATGCGTCGGGTTAATTGTGCAGCAGGAGCCAGAAGCTATCGTAATATTAGACAGGGACTAATAGCCGTTCAGTGTTAAGAACAGGAGCGAGAACGAAAGGGACAACCTTCTACAGCTCTAGCGAGAATAAGGCTGCAAAACCAGATCTTAAAGGGACCAAAGGCAGTGGATTAAGCTAGGCAGCAGCGTCAATATCTACTTAGTGTTCCACGCCAAGGTGGACTTCTACAGTGAAACATACAGGTCAACTAGATGGAGGAGAAGAGCGAAGCACGGAGCGAGATTAATTGTGAAGGAGGAACTGCTCTCTATCGTAAGACGAGGCAAGGATTAACAGGCAATCAATTTTGAACATATGAGCGAGAAGAAAAGTGCTTAAATACTACAGCTGTAGCGAGAACACGGTTTCACTGCCAGCTCAGAAAGGGACGTGGGTTGGCGGAATGATGTGGGCTTCAGCGCCAAAAGACACTTAGTGTTTCACTCCAAGGTTAACTTTTACAATGAAAAATACAACTAAAACAGACGGCAGAGCGGGGTGGTGGTCGGGGCCGGATTAGCTGTGGAGCGAGAGCCGCTCGCTATCTTAATAAAAGGCACGGACAAATAGCAGTGCAAAGTTGAAAACAGGAGACGGAAGAGACGGGTCCACATACTACAGGAGTAGCGAGATTACGGTTGCAGAACCAGATCTGAGAGGGATGTGGGGTAGCGGATTGATATGGGCTGCATTGCCAAAAGATACTTATTGCTCCACACCAACGTGGACTTCTACGGTGAAACCTACAATTCAAACAGACGGCAGCGATAGCTGGTGGTGGGAGCCAGAATTATTGGGAGGCAGGGGCTAGGCACTATCCTAATTTGCGGCATGGACTAATAGACTATCAAAGTTAAGAACTGGGGCGAGAATGGAAGCGATTGCATGCCGCAGCTGTAGCGAGAAAACGGTTGCAGACGCAGCTTTAAAAGGGACCAGAGGTAGCCGCATGTGATGGGCAGTAGCACCAATAGATACTGTGTTCCGCTCATAGGTGGACTTCTATGGTTTAACGTACAATTTAAATCGACGGTAGAGATAAGTGGTGGTACTGGCCGGATGTATTGTGAAGCGGGAGCCAGAAGCTATCATAAATTGAGGCACGGACTAAAAAGCTATCAAAATTAAAAACTGGCACGGAAAAGGAAGCGATTGAATACTACAGCTATAGGGAGAAAACGGTTGCAGACGCAGGTACAAAAGGGACCGAAGGTAGCAGAATGAGATGGGCAGTAGCGTCAAAAGATACTAGGTGTTCCGCTCCAAGGTGGACTTCTATAGTTTAGCGTACAACTCGAACAGACTGCAGAGAAGAGTGGGATTTGGAGCCGGCATAACTGTGAGACAGGTGCCGCTCGCTATCGTAATATAAGGCAGAGACTGACAGCTGTTCAATGTTGAAAACAGAAGTGATAAGAGACGGAGCTACATACTACAGCTGTAGCGAGAAAACGGGTGTAGTGCGGGCTCAGAAAGGGACGTGTGGTGGCGGAATAAGCTGGACAGCAGCGTCAATATCTACTTAGTGTTCCACTCCAAGGTGGACTTCTACAGTGAAACATACATGTCAAATAGATGGTAGGGAAGAGCGATGTTCGTAGCCGGGTTCATTGTGAAGGGGAACTGCTCACTATCGTAAGACGAGGCACGGACTAATAGGCATGCAATTTTAAAAACAGGAGCGAAAAGAGAAGTGATTACATACAACAGCATTAGCGAGGATACGGTTGCAGTGCCAGCTCGAAAATGGAGGTGGGCTGCAGCGCCAAAATATACCAAGTGTTCCATATCAAAGTGGACTTCTACGGTGTAACCTACAAGTCAAACAGACGGGCAGAGAAGGGTGGTGGTGGGAGCCGGATGTTTTGTGAAACAAGAGCATGAACCTATCGTACGATGAGGCATGGACTAATACGCTATCAAACTTAAGAACTGGGGCGGGAATGGAAGCGATTACATACTACAGCTGTACCGAGCAACTGGTTGAAGAGGAAGCCCTAAAAGGGATTTGGGGTAGCGCGATGATATGGGCTGCAGCGCAAAAGATACTAAATGTTCCACTTTAAGTTGGACTTCTACAGTGAAACATACAGATCAAATAGACAGCAGTGAAGAGTGGGAGTGGGTGCCGGAAAAACGGTGAGGCGGGTGCTACTAGCTATCTAACTCAAGGCACGGACCAATAGCCGTTCAATTTTGAGAACAGTAGTAAGAAGGGGCGGCACTATCTACCACATCTGTAGCGAGAAAGCGGGTGTAACGCCAGCTCTGAAAGGGACGTGGGGTGGCGAAATAAGCTGGGCGACAGTGTCAAACGATACTTAGTGTTCCCCTCCACTGTCGTCATTAAACAGTATTTGCCAAGTCAACTTGCTTTGCCCCAATCCTATGCTGCATCGCTGCCTATGCACTTACCGGCTGGATCAATTGCACGCACGTCGCCTATCTACCCTGTGGAAGGTGTGACTCATCTGGTCGCGACACGTCTGACCCCTCTGACCTCAAACCAGCGCCGATCGCCACGGAAAGAAAAGTGAAGCGAAGTCATACATGGTGCGTCGGTATCTCTGTCCTCTTGCTAACCATGTTGAGTGTACACATCCAATTGCTCCATTCCATGTTGTTAGTGTGGAATCTTTACACCATGTCATCACCATCTGCGGTCATTGCTAGTCTGCTGCTCTGTTACTGACCGTGCCACATATATCAGTAGAATTATTCTATTCTAAGCTAGTGGTAAGTGCGAGATCTACAACATAGATTCTGAACTCCCCTTTTCTATCTAATCCTTTTTGGAATTGGTGCAAGTCACAACAACAAAGTGGATATGGCCCATTCGGAAGTCAATTGTGACCTATGTGTAAAAACCGTTAAGTCTGGTCCAGTTTGGTTCAACTGTCAAAAAGCGTACCATTCGAAGTGGATGAGTGCACTCGAAACTAGCCAATATAGCAACAAAGCCGAAGCGTTTTGGTTCTGCCAGGTGTGCAAATCCATCCCTGTTGTTAGTTGTGTAATTTTCCTAATGAAAAGTTATGAAAAGTTGGCGGAAACCGTTGATCAACTGGTGAACGCTAGCAACGCATCTGCGAAAGTAAACAATGCTACACTTGCATCTGAACGGACACCTACAAACTCCCCGTTTAGGCCGAAGAAGTGGGCCAAGCGTCCCAACCTCACCACGGCATCTCCGCCTCCAACGGCACCTAGTCACATGAATCCACTAAGTGAAAAAGTTGTTTACAACCCACTTGCTTCTAAGTTCTCCAAGTGTGTGATAACCAGTAATTCAGTTGACATACTTTAAACACAAAACTCCAGCAAGCCCACGGTAAAGCATAACTGGACATCCTACGCAACGGTTGCTTCTAATAAAACGCCGTCAAAGACACCTGGGACTCCAGTTACCGGAGAGGGCAAAACCGTGCCTCAACATGGATCGCTATCGACAGTGAGATCCGCAAATCTACAAAAAACAAAAGAACCTAGTGTTCTTAAGTCGCGAACCACAAGGCGGAATCATAGTGCCTTAAGTCTTGTGTGCGCTAATGTTCCTGGATCCAAATTCAACACAATAAGGGGTAAATTGATAGACGATCGTAGTCAGTGGGATTCCATCTGTAGTGCCATCAGCATGCGCGCTGAACCCATTACGCTGAGACGCATCGCACGACACCCAAACTCCTTACACTATGGTGAGCCTGGACTACTTCGAGTAACATTACATTCCGCGGACGAAACAGAATCCATTCTGCCTGCTGCGAATCGACACCACAGAGCATCGAACGGAGTAAGTATCTTACCGGATATTCCGTGGAAAGAACGTTCAAATGACATGAGCAATCAACAGGGAAGTAGAAAACACGAACTGAAAACCATCATTATTCATGGCGTCCCTGAGTATCAAGCTTCATCTCCTGCAGAAGCTCGGGCACATGACCTGGAGCAAGGGCGATACATACGTGAGGCACTGTTACAAAAAGTCGTTACTGCCTTCCTGACAAGGATTTCCATGTTACCAGGTTAAAAAGGGTGTGGTCCCAGGTTGCTGAACTTGGTCTTACCGTCTAAACTAACTTTACCGACAATTCTAGAGAATTAGGGGAAGTTCCGGAACATGCTACTAACAGAAATTCGACTAAAAGCAGCAGGTTAACCACCACAGGCTATTGGTTACTCAATGGAGCGAACCAACTCAGTGGGAACAGTCGTCATTGCCGAGTCAACCACAGAGACTGATCTGACAGCCGTCTTAGCATCCGGCGAGACACGGCACGAGGTGAGTGACCATCACGATCATCATGAAGCTGATTGTATGGTGCAGAGAGTTATTCTAAGTCGTTCTCGCGAGCCTAATACCATTCAACAAACTAGCAGTAGCCGACCTCAAGAGGATCGGCCAAGTCTCAAACCTGTTGTCTACATCCACAAACAACCTTCTAACCTATGAATCACTCTCCTGTTTTATACAAACGCACAAGGTCTTTTAAGCAAACTGACGGAGCTTCGCCTGCGTTAGGCCTCGATGTCAAGCGATCGCGTTATGATAACCGAGACCTGGTTGGGTGAAGCGATTTCTGATGCGGAAATCGCACTACCTAGGATGTCTATTCTATGCAACGATCGACCAAGTAGAGGAGGTCGAGTACTAGTTTATTATCGCAGCGAACTACACATTGATCTCATCGATGACCCAAATGTTCGGATTGTCTATGCGCTTTGATGTCGTCTTCACCTAAGCCGTGGGACACATGTTTGTCAGGTGTGGTGTATCGCTCTACGTCGGCTACTTTGGAAATGCACAACCGCCTAGCCTCCACAATGAAGACCATTATCTCAAAGTCGTACAGCCACATTCTCTTGGTTGGTGACTTCAATATTCATACCACAGAACCCCAGCTTGTATCAACGAACACTGCAAAACGGAAGTACAGGAAATAGTTAGTGGACTGTTAATCTACAGTCGAATCAACTCTCTCACAAGATTCAGGACGGGAAACAAACCGGGTGTCCTAATTCTCGTATTCCCCAATGAAGAGCTTATGGTCAAAACATTATCGATAGAGAGTTCTTTAATCCGTAGCGAGCATGCAATGCTCATGTTCAAATACAGCTTTTATGCAGAGTATTCCTCAGAAAACACAGCGGTGTCAGCTTATTACGGGCTACGGCGCTTTAATCAAATTTATAAATGCCACAAACTGGGCATTTCTAGCAGAACAATCCCCGATGTCGCCTGGCTTGATTTTGCTCACCAATTAAACACGTTGGTATGTAGTGCTTCTAGGTACTGCTTTCACTGCCCCACGTTATAATCAGCCATTACCCCGCAGATAACTCAGCACCAAACACACATTAATCAAGCAATCGGATTAGGAGACGGCAGCAGACTCACCACTGGTGTCGGGAGCAAAGCATGTATTGTAAACTATTGAGCCAAGCACAAGGCCAGTCATGTGAACTCCAGCCCGGAAGGCAAGACGGACCAACGGCACCTGATTTGGTCGTCAGTGACTTCGTTTCACGCTGCCAAGTCAACATCTGTCCCATTCGAGCCTTGAGCCATCCTACACCTGGCCCTCCTAGGGAAGCGGTGACCAGGCATACGTAACATGTGTTCAAGCCAACGCAACTTATTCAATGCTATCTGTTGTTCTAGGGAGCTAGCATGATTATCACTACCTAGTACTCGCCTACGCACATCATCGTTGCGGACACACTGGTGCCATCCGGCACCAGCAATACTTCGCAGACAACGATGATCAAAGACTTGAAGGCGCCTCAGAGCTTCAGACCGAACGGGAAAAGTCGCACTACCACAGAGCCGAACGGCCCTCACTGTGGCCTTGTATACACGGCGTTTCAGACGGAGGGAAATTCCATTCTGTCGCCAATGATGCCGCAAGTGCAAGTAGGTAGCACTGGCCTTTACAATGCGTGAGCACACGTCAGTTTCTATGCACCCATCAATGCTGGTGCAGCTGCCAAAATAAATGAATTGTTCAACCACCTCGAGTTCCACGTTAGCAAGCGTCAAGGGATCATCAAGTGGCTGGTGGTCCTGCAGCAACACTTTGCATTTTGAAGGTGCGAAGTGCATACCAAAAAGTGGGACTACTCTGGACAGGCTATTCAGGGTTGATTGGGCCGCCCCAACATCGTGGAAAAGCAAGACGATATCGTCCGCATAATGTAGGTCAACTAACCTTTCACCAGGCAGCATTTCAACGCCTACATCGTGAGATTCCGCAAGGGAGCACTCAATGATAGAATCCACAACGAAATTGAACAGAAATGGGGAAATCGGACAACCCTGACGAACACCAATTGCGGTCGGAAAGCTCTCCGATAGGACACCATAGACCCAGACGCGGCCTGTAGCTTTTGAGTATAAAGCACGAAGGATGTTCACATATTTCGTGGGAACACCTTTCCGCGCAAGTATTTCCAACAGAATCGATCGATCGACTGAATCGAACGCACTCTTGAAATCGAGAAACACAGCTATTGTCGGACTGCGGTATGCGTGGCGCTGCTCTAGCACCTGCCGCAAAGTGAATATATGGTCCATACAGCCACGTCCTGGGCGGAAACCGGCCTGCTCTTCCCTAATCCGAGATTCCCGTTCCGCAGTGAGGTGACGAACCATAAACGCGGCCCGTAATTTTGTCACAACTGGCGTTAGTCTAATACCCCTGCGGTTAGCACACTCTGTGCGACTGACCTTCTTGTCTATTGCGACTGTAATCGATTCACCCCAATTAGCCGGGACACGCTCTTGCTTCCATATACGTTCGAATAGGGAGGTCAGTGCTTTACACAGGACCTCACCTCCATCCTTAAATAGTGCAGGTGGGAGGGAATCCGGGCCAGCGGCACGAAAACGATTGAGGGCTTTAATCGCGTCTCGGACCTCGGCCTCCGACGGAGGATCTAAACTAACCGTCCATGGCTCTTCCTGCATTACCTGAGTAGGAAGAGGTACGGGAGCAAGGGGCCAGCTGAACTGATCTTGAAAGTGTTCCGCCCAACGAGCCATACGGCGCTCCTTATTGTGTATCTGCGCACCCGCGCTGTCTCTGATTGTCTCACTGACGCCTTGTTTTCTGGGACCAGTGGTGCGGATTAGCTGGAAGAGCTTGCGGTAATTGCCTACTGCTCCTGCCTCCTCCATTTCTTGAGCCCGACTGGTCCACCAGGCTTCATTGTCAGTACGTAGGCTCCGCTTTAGTTCACGCCTAATAGCCCGTCTGGTCACATTGTGTTCAGAACCAGCCGGGAGGTGTCTTCTAGATTCCAACAGGTTCACCGACCTCTCGGATATTCAGTGACTGGTACGGTGACGATGGATAGCGCCACAAGTAGATGCTCCTGCGTCGTGCATGGCGGCCGACATCCTATTCCATTGAATCTCAGTGTCATTAGGACACGACGGCGGAAGTACGGTATGCAGTGCGTCTTGATAGGCTTGCCTGAGGAGAAGCTTGGTGCGTCTCCCGGTAAATTTTATGGAGAAACGACAGCGCACCAAGGCATGATCCGAGTCGACGCAGATATTCCAGTACAAGCGGCAATCCAGCATGGAACCACGTCATCTGTAACTTCTGGCTATGTGGTCAATGAAGGTCCATCGCTGGCTAGCTACATGGGGACGCCAAGTGACACTTCGGCGCGCACTGTGTCCAAAAGCAGTGCTACCAAGAAACAACTGGTGCTCTGCACACAGTTGCATCAGACGCTCACCGTTGTCAGTCCGTTCGGAGTTAAGCCCACATTTACCACCTAGCTGAGCTTCTGAAAAGCTCAGACGTTTTACTTTTGCGTTCATATCCCCTGCAAGTACTATAATATCTGAACTAGTCGCACTGCGTAATAGCGCATTCAGTTCGTGATAGAATGTGTCCTTGACAGCGTTTGAACTGCAGTCGGTGGGAGCATAAGCGGAACTCACGAACAAACAGCGTTTTGTACTACTTCGTGAATAAACCTTAGCTGATGTCGTCAAACGGGCTGCACATAAACGGCTGTTCACCGGAATCCAAACAACCAACGATGACTCAGCTTTAGAGCTGAGAATGATACCTACACCAGCTTGACCCGTGAGTGCTGCATCGGCGCCTCCGAATGCGTGCAACCAATAACGAGAGGATAAGGCGGGTGCAGTTAATTCAATAACCCCGTTAGGGTCATTAATCTCAGTTTCAGACACACAACACACATCAATACCTAGTGTGTCCAAGGTGCGTGCGAGTGCAGCCGGTTGACCTGTTTGTCTTAGAGTGCGAGCGTTGAATGTCGCCATGGAAACGGGATGGAGTGGCCTTATAAGGGACTGTTGCTGATAGGCATCCGATAGGTGCTGTGGGATGGTGGCTGTAGATGGTTCTACTCCAGTGGCACTTCGGTTGCTGTCAAATAAGCTGGGAATTATAGAAGGAAGGTTATTAATGGGGGTGGGGATGGGAGTAAGATAAAAAGGTGGAAAATAAAGAAGGGAGGCGCCAGCAGTAACATGTTTTTGCTTATCCGTCCTGCTGTATGCAGCAGATAAGGCGACCCTTGATAATCTGCGCGACGGCCGATGCAGGATGAAGTTTGTGTTTGAAGAAAATGTCATGGTTGTATGTGGTCGGAGATACTGCCAGAGTGCCCAGACCTAGACAGGAGGACGATTAGTGTCCTCATCCCAAGTCTTTGGCTCAAAAGTCTGTCCGCAAGGCAGCGGGGAGGTGGCAGTGATTTAGTAGTACAGAAATGGACGCCATCCCATTTCATACCCCCAACCTGGAGGACCAGGTGAGTGAGTTTTTCTGACCTCTCACCATTGACCAACCTGATAGGAGTAGCTCTCAAGATGCCCGGATCCATCACCCAGTATAGCTCAATGGGTCAATGAGGTACGCAAACCGTCGCACCACGTTAAGGTCCAGTCTCGTTGCGACGGAAAGCACCAAACGGCTGTTTCGCCCTATTGGGCTCTTCAGTAGTGCACATCCTTCGGTCCTCTACGGAGGATCGAACCCATGACTGCTACTGGCTTGTGCCAACTAGCCCGCAGCTTACGCGACGGAGCCATGGAAGACTCCTTGTCTCACACCGCTGGAGATATTAAAGGGCGACAACAGCTTGCCATAAGCCCTCACTCTACCCCGGCTACGCGCGTATAATCCTCGGATAATATTTACATATTTCACAGGTACACCTGTCCTGAGTAGACAGTCCCAAAGTGTACGTCTAGAATGAAGGAGCGCGATTACGACGGTGGAATCAAACGTGTTTCAAAATAAACAAATATCGTTTATAAATTCAGCTCATTTTTCCGAAGCTCAAAACCTTTCAAATCTGTTGGAATTGCACTGGGCCAGTTCAGTTTCGTGAAACATATCACAGAGGCCAGTTTGGGATCCCGTTTGGTCCATCGACGTCTGACTTCATTTGTCCAAGGCGTAGTGTTGAGGTACTGCATCCAATGAACTAACTCCACCGGTTCATCTGCTTGCTCTGAAGGGGTCGCGTGCGGTAACCGACTCAAGGCATCCGCCGTACAATTGTTAGAGGTTGAGATGTAAGATATTTGGTATTAATCCGCACTAAGGATTAGGACCCATCATGGCATTCTAGGTGAAAACATTTGCTGAATCACCTTGGATTCACTCACTAAGGATAGCAGCGGTTTATGATCAGTTTGGATCACAAAATGACTGCCCCAAATATACTGTTGAAATTTCTTGACACCAAAGATAATTGATAGGGCCTCTCGAACCAACTCTGAGTAATTTTGTTCAGCAGATTGTAAGGTACGCGAAGCGAAATCAATCGGATGATTTGCACCATTAGGCATTTTATGACACAAATGCGCTCCAACTCCGTATGGCGAAGCATCACACTGAATGATCAAAGGCTTTTTCTACCTTAGTGAACTAAAATTGAAGCTTACGCTAAACCGTTTTTAGCGCAAATGAAGGCGGATTGATGCTCGTCAGTCCACAAACACGTAGTGTGTTTGTAGCAGTGCTTTCATAGGAGCTAGAAAAGTTGATGCCCACAGTAAGCAACAATAGTGTGATAACATTTCTAAGAATGAACTGAGTTCATAAACATTCCTAGGCTGCGATGCCACTATAATTGGGGATGCTTTATCCTGCAAAACTGGCAGACAACTCTTACTTCCAACATTAACTCTTACCATGTTTGTAGCCAAGATAACAAACAGCTTCAGACAAAAACTCACATGTAGATTTCTTATGTGTTTAGGTGCTATTTTTCCACAACGGCACACAGCCAGTTGGAGCATGGAAGTGCGGGTGAAACCCATCGAGGGAATAACGTGCATGCTGTTCTTAACACTGAACGGCTATTAGTCCAAGACTTATATTGCGGTAGATAGTAACACCTGTGTTACAGTCAATCCAGCCGCCACCACCCTGTTCTATGCCATCTAGTTGACCTGCATGTTTCACTGTAGAAGTCCAACATGGCGTGGAATACTTAGTATCTTTGGCCCTCCTGCCACTAGTCCTATTCAAAGCTGGTTCTGCAACAATTTTATCCTTACAGCTGTAGAATAAAATCCTTTCAATTCGTGCCCGTGCTTAAATTTATTAGCCTAACAGTCCATGCCTAATATTACGACAGCTTCCGGCTGCTGCTACACAATAATTCCGGCTCGCTACACCTTTTGCTGCACCGTCTATTTGATCTGTATGGTTCACTGTAGAAGTCCACGTCTGAGTGGAACACAGTGTCTTTTGTGCTGCAGCCCATATCATCCCACTGCCCCAAGTCCCTTCTAGAGCTGCCTCTACAACCAGTTTCTCGCTACAGCCGTAGTATGTAACAGCTTCCATTCTCGGCCCAGTTCTTAAGTTTACTAGCATAGTAGGCCATGCCTCATCTTGCGATAGCCTCCGACTCCTGTTTCACAGTTAAACCAGCTCTCTGGCACTGCTCTCAGCTGCTTATTTGCCTTTTATTTTTCATTGTAGAGGTCCACCTTAGAATGGAACACAGTATCTTTTGGCGCTGCATCCCATATCATGAGGTTACCACACTTTCCTTTCCGAGCTGGCTCTGCAACCGTTTTCTTGCTACAGCAGTAGTATGCAATCCATATCTTGCTCCTGTTCTTAACATTAAACGGCTATTAGTCCTTGCTTTATATTACGATAGCGAGCAGCTCGCACTTCACAGCTAATCCGACTTACTCCATCATGTTCTCAGAAGTCTATTTGACCTGTATGTATCACTGCGGAACAATGGAACATTGTTACACTATAGGTAAAAAAGCGATTGCTTTACTAGTCCCGTAGGATGGTTGAAGTGAAAGTAAACATAAGTGTAAATCGTCAATTTAAGCGTCTAGCGATTCAGATGCGCTTCTTTATATAAACATTTTAGAATGCGCATTGAATTGTTTCTGTAGAGTAATATGGGGAAGGTATGTCTTAAGAACAAAAGAAACGACAATGCTTACTCGTGCGCCGCTTTCTTGGATTGATGTAATTGATGAATGCGGTTGTAGTATATCCGAACGATATTCCACAGCAGCAGGGTGTAAGTAGTAAAGCACAAAAGCTGAGAATGAGTACCGTTTGTTACGTTTGGCTGACCTAGACATCACTGATAATATGGCGTAATGTAAGTGGCTAACCGAATTATCCAGACGTCTTTTGAATGTCGTTAGCGTGGGGGAAGAAACAATGT
Source organism: Dicrocoelium dendriticum (assembly GCA_944474145.2). Taxonomy (NCBI): domain Eukaryota; kingdom Metazoa; phylum Platyhelminthes; class Trematoda; order Plagiorchiida; family Dicrocoeliidae; genus Dicrocoelium; species Dicrocoelium dendriticum. The sequence continues at coordinate 5,855,044 of OX104065.1, read as the reverse complement.
ATGTGGGAAGAACGTTCCAGTGTTCGCATACACGAAGGGAAAAGAAATTCCGGCGGCATTCCAACCGGTTGTATTGTGTGGCCAGCTTTAACTGGTATCCTCTGAGTGTGGTATTGCGATTCAGCTTTAGTACGTGACGACAACAATGGTTTGGATTCCTCAGCATCATATAAGTCATTATCAAGTAGCCACGCAGGCGTCGATATAGTCCACTGTAAACCCCGAGGGTTTTCAGTCTCAATCGGTAAGAGAGATAAAACAGGCCCTTTACGTTCTTGGTCGCCCTTCCTTGTGGCATTTCAAGAGCGGTAAGGTCTAGTTTTTGCTATGGCTGGCAGGCGTGGATTGCGTACTCAGAATAAGGCCGAATGTAGGCGTCGAGCATCTGAGAAAAGATGGAAGGACCAAAGCGCCTGAATGCCCTCCGCAAAAGGTCAAAGTGTTGGTCAGCTTTTTCGAAGGCTTTCTCGGCCTGACGGGAACAGCCCAGATCTTCCTGCACTATCACGCCTAGGTCGCATTCCGTTGAATTTCGCTGCAATATTTGTTCCCCCAGTCTGCATTTGCGAGTGGCTTTATGGCGTATGCTCAACCGCTTGCACTTCGTAGCGTTGAACTGAAGCAGGTTCTGAGTCGACCATTCGTAGACCTTGTCAAGGTCATCCTGAAGTGCTGCATCGTCGCTGGTTGTTCTGATGGCTCGCCGTATCTTGAGATCATCAGCGAAGAGTAAGGTGTTGGAGATGATTACTGTCGCGAGATCGTTTATGTAAATCAGGAATAGTCGTGGACCAAGTACTGAGCCCTGGGACGCTCCGAATTTAACCTCGATTGAGTCAGAGACGATGCCGCGATCTCTTACATTCAAATGTCGTTGAAGCAAGAACTTACCTATCCAACCGAGGATTGGGTCACCAATTCCACAACACTGCAGCTTATGAAGGAGGATACGGTGGTTTAGACAGTCAAAGGCCTTTGAGAAGTCCAGATATACTGCATCAATATCTATGCCGCTGTCGACGGTCTAAGTTCATCTGAATCTAGAAAGCAGCAAGTTTGAAGTGCAAGCGGTTGTTGCCAAATCCATGTTGTTCTTGTGCTATGGTGTTGCGTTCTTCAAAGTATTGCATGAGCGCTTCGGCAACAATCGTTTCCGTGACTTTGGAGAGCACCGGAAGTAATGTTATCGGGCGGAAGTTGGCCGGATCTGTACGAGTCCCCCCATTATGTATGGAAGTGACGATGCCCTGCTTCCACATTGTTGGCACCGCATCTCATCGATGCATCGTTGGAAGAACTTGCAGAGTGGGTCCGCCAGGTTTACTGCAGCCAATTACAACACCTTTGGACGAATAGTATCAACGCCGGGATAGGTATGCCTTTTCATAACATCCGCGGTCGTAAACATGATGTGGTTAAGTCCTGGTGATGGTACAACGTGCGGGAACAGTGTATGCGGCGATGTCGTGCTCTGGACGTTCGGGGCGACTTGTTGACATAGGACGTTGGCCGCCTCGGTTACGGTTTGTGCGAGTCCACATAACGTGTGTAAGGTAGGAATTCCTCGCTTTACTTTGCGGAGTTTGTTAAAGTGCTTGTACATGAGCTTAGGGTTTGAAAGGAATGTCTCAGCTAGATTAAGTTGGTGCTGTATTTTATCTTCGCGTACCAGGTTTACGCAGTGATTCCTTTGGATAGTCTAGGCTTCCCATATTTCTGCACACGGTAACTCTTTGTATCTTCGCCAGAGTAAATTCCTCATGACGATACACTTCCGTGTTCTGCTGCGTATGAATGATTTTACTGTCTTCGCTCGCGAAGGCCTTTTCCTAGAAGCACTACATACTAACGTGTTGAATTGGTGAGCAAAATCAAGCCAGGCGATATCGGGGGATTGTTCTGCTAGAAATGCCCAGTTTGTAGCATTTATAAGTTTGATTAGAGCGCCGTAGTCCGTAATAAGCTGACACTCCTCTGTGTTTTCTGAGGAATACTCTGCATAAAAGATGTACTTGAACATGAGCGTTGCATGCTCGCTACGGCTTAAAGAACTCTCTATCGATACTGTTTTGACCATAAGCTCTTCACTGGGGAATACGAGATCCAGGACACCCGGTTTGTTTCCCGTCCTGAATCTTGTGAGAGAGTTGATTTGACTGTAGATTAACAGTCCACTAATTATCTCCTGTACTTCCATTTTGTAGTGTTCGTTGATACAGGCTGGGGTTCTGTGGTAGGAATATTAAAGTCACCAACCAAGAGAATGTGGCTGTACGACTGTGAGAGAATGGTCTTCATTGTGGGGGCTAGGCGGTTGTGCATTTCCAAAGTAGCCGACGGAGAGCGATACACCACACCCAACAAACATGCGTCCCACGGCTTAGGTGAAGACGACACCAAAGCGCATCGACAATCCGAACGTTTGGGTCATCGATGAGATCAATGTGTAGTTCGCTGCGATAATAAACTAGTACTCGACCTCCTCTACTTGGTCGATCGTTGCGTAGAATAGACATCCTAGGTAGTGCGATTTCTGCATCAGTAATCGCTTCACCCAACCAGGTCTCGGTTATCATAACGCGATCGCTTGACATCGAGGCCTGACGCAGGCGAAGCTCCGTCAGTTTGCTTAAAAGACCTTGTGCGTTTGTATAAAACAGGAGAGTGATTCATAGGTTAGAAGGTTGTTTGTGGATGTAGACAACAGGTTTGAGACTTGGCCGACCCTCTTGAGGTCGGCTGCTACTAGTTTGTTGAATAGTATTAGGCTCGCGAGAACGACTTGGAATAACTCTCTGCACCATGCAATCAGCTTCATGATGATCGTGATGGTCACTCACCTCCTGCCGTGTCTCGCCGGATGCTATGACGGCTGTCAGATCAGTCTCTGTGGTGGACTCCGCAATAACGGTTGTTCCCACTGAGTTGGTTCGCTCCATTGAGTAACCAGTAGCCTCTGGTGGTTAACCTGCTGCTTTTAGTCGAATTTCTGTTAGTAGCATGTTCCGGAACTTCCCCTAATTCTCTAGAATTGTCGGTAAAGTTAGTTTAGACGGTAAGACCAAGTTCAGCAACCTGGGACCACACCCTTTTTAACCTGGTAACATGGAAATTTTTGTCAGGAAGGCAGTAACGACTTTTTGTAACAGTGCCTCACGTATGTATCGCCCTTGCTCCAGGTCATGTGCCCGAGCTTCTGCAGGAGATGAAGCTTGATACTCAGGGACGCCATAAATAATGATGGTTTTCAGTTCGTGTTTTTACTTCCCTGTTGATAGTTCATGTCATTTGAACGTTCTTTCCACGGAATATCCGGTAAGATACTTACTCCGTTCGACGCTCTGTGAAGTCGATTCGCAGCAGGCAGAATGGATTCTGTTTCGTCCGCGGAGTGTAATGTTACTCGAAGTAGTCCAGGCTCATCATAGTGTAAGGAGTTTGGGTGTCGTGGGATGTGTCTCAGCGTAATGGGTTCAGCGCGTATGCTGATGGCACTACAGATGGAATCCCACTGACTACGATCGTCTATCAATTTACCCCTTACTGTGTTGAATTTGGATCCAGGAACATTAGCGCTCACAAGACTTAAGGCACTATGATTCCGCCTTGTGGTTCGCGACTTAAGAACACTAGGTTATTTTGTTTTTTGTAGATTTGCGGATCGCACTGTCGATAGCGATCCATGTTGAGGCACGGTTTTGCCCTCTCCGGTAACTGGAGTCCCAGATGTCTTTGACGGCGTTTTATTAGAAGCAACCGTTGCGTAGGATGTCCAGTTATGCTTTACCGTGGGCTTGCTGGAGTTTTGTGCTGAAAGTACGTCAACTGAATTACTGATTATCACACACTTGGAGAACTTAGAAGCAAGTGGGTTGTAAACAACTTTTTCACTTAGTGGATTTATGTGACTAGGTACCTTTGGAGGCGGAGATGCCGTGGTGAATTTGGGACTCTTGGCCCACTTCTTCGGCCTAATCGGGGAGTTCGTAGGTGTCCTTTCAGATGCAAGTGTAGCATTGTCTACTTTCGCAGATGCGTTGCTAGCGTTCACCAGTTGCTCAACGGTTTCCGCCAACTTTTCATAACTTTTCATTAGGAAAATTACACAACTAACAACAGGGATGGATTTGCACAACTGAAAGAACCAAAACGCTTCGGTTTTGTTGCTATATTGCCTAGTTTCGGGTGCACTCATCCACTTCGAATGGTACGCTTTTTGACAGTTGAACCAAACTGGACCAGACTTAGCGGTTTTTACTGATAGGTCACAATTGACTTCCGAATGGGTCATATCCACTTTGTTGTTGTGACTTGCACCAATTCCAAAAAGGAGTAGATAGAAAAGGGGAGTTCAGAAGCTATGTTGTAGATCTCGCACTTACCACTAGCTTAGAATAGAATAATTCTACTGATATATGTGGCACGGTCAGTAACAGGGCAGCAAACTAGGAATGACCGCAGATGGTGGTGATATGGTGTAAAGATTCCACACTAACAACATGGAATGGAGCAATTGGATGTGTACACTACAACATGGGTAGCAAGAGGACAGAGATACCGACGCACTGTGTATGACTTCGCTTCACTTTTCGTTGCGTGGCGATCGGCGCTTGTTTGAGGTCAAAGGGGTCAGACGTGTCGCGACCAGATGAGTCACACGTTCCTTAGGGTAGATAGGCGACGTGCGTGCAATTGATCCAGCCGGTAAGTGCATAGGCAGCGATGCAGCATAGGATTGGGACAAAGCAAGGTGACTTGGAAAATACGGTCTAATGACGACAGTGGAGGGGAACACTAAGTATCGTTTGACACTGTCGCCCAGCTTATTTCGCCACCACACGTCCCTTTCAGAGCTTACGTTACACCCGCTTTCTCGCTACAGATGTGGTAGATAGCGCCGCCCTTTCTTACTACTGTACTCAAAATTGAACGGCTAGTGGTCCGTGCCTTGAGATAGGTGGCTAGTAGCACCCGCCTCACTGTTATTCCGGCACCCTCTCCCACTCTTCGCTGCTGTCTATTTGATCTGTATGTTTCACTGCAGAAGTCCAACTTAAAGTGGTACATTTAGTATCTTTTGCGCTGCAGCCCATATCATCGCGCTACCCCAAATCCCTTTTAGGGCTTCCTCTTCAACCAGTTGCTCGGTACAGCTGTAGTATGTAATCGCTTCCATTCCCGCCCCAGTTCTTAAGTTTGATAGCTTATTAGTCCATGCCCCATCGTACGATAGGTTCATACTCTTAATTCACAAAACATCCGGCTCCCACCACCACCCTTCTCTGCTCGTCTGTTTGACTTGTTGGTTACACCGTAGAAGTCCACTTTGATATGGAACACTTGGTATATTTTGGCGCTGCAGCCCACCTCCATTTTTGAGCTGGCACTGCAACCGTATCCTCGCTAATGCTGTTGTATGTAATCACTTCTTTTTTCGCTCCTGTTTTCAAAATTGCATGCCTATTAGTCCGTGCCTCGTCTTACGATAGTGAACAGTTCCCCTTCACAATGAACCCGGCTACGAACATCGCTCTTCCCTATCATCTATTTGACATGTATGTTTCACTGTAGAAGTCCACCATGGAGTGGAACACTAAGTAGATATATACGCTGCTGTCCAGCTTATTCCGCCACCACACGTCCCTTTCTGAGCCCGCACTACACCCGTTTTCTCGCTACAGCTGTAGTATGTAGCTCCGTCTCTTATCACTCCTGTTTTCAACATTGAACAGCTGTCAGTCTCTGCCTTATATTACGATAGCGAGCGGCACCTGTCTTACAGTTATCCCGGCTCTAAATCCCACTCTTCTCTGCAGTCTGTTCGAGTTGTACGCTAAACTATAGAAGTCCACCTTGGAGCGGAACACCTAGTATCTTTTGACGCTACTGCCCATCTCATTCTGCTACCTCTGGTCCCTTTTGGACCTGCGTCTGCAACCGTTTTCTCCCTATAGCTGTAGTATTCAATCGCCTCCTTTTCCGTGCCAGTTTTTAATTTTGATAGCATTTTAGTCGGTGCCTCAATTTATGATAGCTTCTGGCTCCCGCTTCACAATAAATCCGGCCAGTACCACCACTCATCTCTACCGTCGAGTTGAATTGTACGTTAAATCATAGAACTCCACCTACGAGCGGAACACAGTATCTATTGGTGCTACTGCCCATCACATGCGGCTACCTCTGGTCCCTTTTAAAGCTGCGTCTGCAACCGTTTTCTCGCTACAGCTACGGCATGCAATCGCTTCCATTCTCGCCCCAGTTCTTAACTTTGATAGTCTGTTAGTCCATGCCGCAAATTAGGATAGTGCCTAGCCCCTGCCTCCCAATAATTCTGGCTCCCACCACCAGCTATCGCTGCCGTCTGTTTGAATTGTAGGTTTCACCGTAGAAGTCCAAATTGGTGTGGAGCAATACGTAATTTTTTGGCAATGCAGCCCATATCAATCCGGTACCCCGCGTCCCTCTCAGATCTGGTTCTGCAACCGTAATCTCGCTACTCCTGTAGTATGTGGACCCGTCTCTTCCGTCTCCTGTTTTCAAATTTGCACTGCTATTTGTCCGTGCCTTTTAGTAGGATAGCCAGCGGCTCTCGCTCCACAGCTAATCCGGCCCCGACCCCCACCCCGCTCTGCCGTGTGTTTTATTTGTATTTTTCATTGCAAAAGTTAACCTTGGAGTGAAACACTAAGTGTCTTTTGGCGCTAAAGCCTACATCATTCCGCCAACCCACGTCCCTTTCTGAGCTGGCACTGAAACCGTGTCCTCACTACAGCTGTAGTATTTAAGCACTTATCTTCTCGCTCTTGTGTTTAAAATTGATTGCCTGTTAATCCGTGTCTCGTCTTACGATAACGAGCAATTCTTAGTTCACAGTTAATCTCGCTCTGTGCTTCGCTCTTCTCCTCCATCTAGCTGAACTGTATGTTTCCCTGCAGAAGTCCACCTTGGAGTGGAACATTAAGTAGATATTGACGCTGCTACCTAGCTTAATCTACTACCTTTGGTCCTTTTACTATCTGGCTTTGCAGCCCTATTCTCGCTAGAGCTGTAAAAGGTTGTCTCTTTCATTCTCGCTGCTGGTCTTAACATTGAACGGCTATTAGTCCCTGTCTAATATTACGCTAGGTTCTGGCTCCTGTTGCACAATTAACCTGACTCATTTCATCGCACTACTTTGAGTCCAATTGACCTGTAATTTCGACTGTAGAAGTCCAACTAGGTTTGGAAAACTGAGTATCTTTCAGCGCTGCTGCCTATGTTTTTCCGCTGTTTAGCTCCACTTGAGAGCGGGCTTTGCAACCCTATGCTCGCTACAGCTGTAGTAGGTAGTCCCTTCTATTCTCGTCTCAACTACTCAGACACTCTGTCACACAGCAGCTCCCAGCTATTTCTCTAGCATATGATTATTGCACTTGTTACAGTATTCTTCTCATGGGTCTCTAGCCCGGCGCAGCAACTCCACTGGCCCTCCTACATGTTCGGATGACAACCTCCACCACTGGCGACTGAGCGCTCAACCGACATCTTGGTCGCATATTTCACTACCTTCCATGCTTTTTTGATCTCCTCAACTCATTCACCTGTTAACAACGCCTGATACGCCCGGCTTCCACACAGGGCGACTGTTGCTTACGCTAGGCCAATTCGGACAGCATTTGTCTCTCGCATTCAATAAATATCGAGTCTCGTTATTGCATGCAAAATAACCGATCTGCTGTATAACATTTTCGGTCATTCCATTGCTTTAACCAGCATAGCATTACCAAAAGGTTTTTATTCATACATTGACATAGGCCTGTTCAATTTCCTTGGCAGTTTGATGGATCTGTTTTCCATTTCTCCCCTATTCTAAAGGATATCATTATCTACATGAAACACCTCCGATGACATACCTGCGATGCCCACCTGGCCACGGAATCAAACCAACTTATTGAAGTAGTTCGCACTTCGCCATCCAGACACGCACAAAGAATCCGAAAAGCTAATCTATTAAACACAACTCACCTGAGTAGTCCGACTGCAGCAGCCCCAATCACACGCGGTTTACTTCGAAGTAGCCAACCACACAACATTCGGAAACTAACTGGCGAAAGATGACTGCGAATAAGCGCGACGACAATCGGTCAGATGTAACTTGGTCAATGTCATATCACCAGTCGGCAGTGTTCTAGTACGTGGTGGGTTTTCGCCTGGCAACCGCTCGCCCTACAAAAAGCCACCAATGTCTGTTTAACCACACGGCGAAGTGGCGGATGTGACCCGCCATTCAATAAAGTCCCTGCACCAAACACGCATTGGCAAGTTGACATATACCACCTTTCGCAAGTTCTGTACATATATCTGCTCTCACCAGCCTACGCCTACATGTCTGAACATTGACATGCAATTATTCTCAAAATATTTTTGCAGCATTTTCCTCATGCTTCACTCACTTGACCCGCACTGTGTACGCAACCTCATCGCACCAGTTCCTCACAAACAACCTCCACTCCAATGATCACTTGTCCTTATCTATACATCTCGCACTCCGCGAGGATAGACTTCATTTCATCTTCGGACTATATGGGCCTACGCTACTTATTACATCTTTAATACTCTCGCGATTGGTCCCGCTAACTGTGCTATCCTGTACAACATTGCACTAGTCTGCTCATGCCCAAATGGCGCGCCTCACTTGTAAAGAATAAAATATTTATTTATTTATGCTCTGCACGTTCAGTCAGAAAACACGGCTTTGACGGCGCAAATTGTGATCCCGTGCTTTTTCTACTCTTCGTTGTTTATTTTGCCATCCTGTTACTTTTCAGCAGAATAGTTAGCCTGGCTTTTTATTTTATGGTAGCAATCATTCTCACTGCAGACCACCGGTTCTCCCCCTTTTATACAATGTCAAAATTTAACGATGTACAAAATAAATCCTCTCTTGCGAAGATCTGGGGCAAACGTGAAAACAGTAATTTCAAAATTACAGGATGGTTTCTCGCTCAACGAATGCAGCTGATCAATGCGAGAAAGGTCCAAATAACTTGAGCTTGTCCCTACCTAGAGAGATTAATATGCTTGGCGTTAAGTCAATCAGTACAACGCCCTTGAGAAACGTAGAACTTAAAAATGAACACCCCATAGCACCTTGCGCTACGAAACGTACAGTCTATATACCTCAACTTCTGGACAGTGTCTGCCTCAACATGGTCGACCCATCGTCTACGTGCTAACCAAACTTTAACTACAGAAGAATTTTTGGTACGACGCAAAGGCCATCGCGCCTCATAAACCGTTGACACGGTTCGACGCCCGAACTTAGTTGAATCACCTCAGTGTAGTAACGGCAGCATGGTGAATAATTTAGTAAACAATTCAATCGCACTTTGATCACCAAATGCCACAGACCGCCCTTATTTCGCCTACTTTTCGTCCACATGCCACAAACGACACCGCCCACCTCCTGTTATGAAACGACTAGTTTACAGTCAGTAACACAGCAACAACTGGCATAGGGTTGTAGATCTAACACCTTTGAATAAAGCTGACGGGAACCTCTTGCTAAGCGTGCGACAGTAACATGTACAAAGCAAAACTCAGTGTGTTTCACAGCAGGTTAACTTAAGTGCTGCGAAAATAACTAATGGCTCTCTACGTTCGTATTTACTCGGGAAACCAGCCCACACACGTCTTGGTGTTGCGAAAATCTGGGACCGAGACGTTAACAGGTCACGATCGCCTAACCCTATTGCCTGCATAGATGAGGTACGCGACTACACGAAAGTTTTTGTTAGCCTTCCTCGTCCACGTGCACTAGTTACCTTTATCTCATATACTCTCAACCGCTAGTACAACACCAAAAGTCCTTAGACATAAAAAAACTGTTTATGGGATGTGACGAAACACGGCCCAACACCGTCCACCCAACAAGCGAAGGAGCTCGCTATATTTCACATGTCACGTATTGTGACCGTAGCGAATTTGCTAGGGCGTTTCTGGCAACACCACCGTGGTAGGTTTTAGTCAACACGATTACATTAGCGAACTAATCACTCACAATAACCCAGCAAATCACCACGAGGTCAGTAGCACACCACTCGTATTACTTTCATTAAACGCGCCTGCTTACCTCCAACCAACAGCCTCATAAATGGGCATGAGTAATGACTCAGACAGTACCTCTATGGAATCGATTTGCAACCAGTCACGCAGTCCGCGTCTCAACACTAAAAGACTCCCAACACCTGAACTACATGGCCGGATTTCCTTCACCACTCTTTCTACGATGGTAGCAGCTGCGTTTATTAGGCGACCTGCAATTCTCTGCTTTTCACCACCGAAATCTCCTATATACATTATACCTGGTTCCCACCTTCTGGTTTTAGCCATTATTTTAGCCCCTGCGGATTCTAATTCTTCCCCTGGCACGTCGACGGCCAGCCACCAACAGTACCAAACCCTACCACTCGTCTAGCACACGCTCGCGAATGATTCATCCGGGCAACACAATCACTTCTAACCTCACGCATCCGCGATTCGATTCTCGTCCACGAAAGCGCAATATGCACAAGAAAACGTGCGTTGTGTGTCCTCATGTGGCGATCCCTACAGTTGCCTCAACCACAATAAATAAATAAATAAATAAATAAAACTTTTATTCTCGACAAGGCGAGGCACACCTTTACAGTGGCGACATTCACTGACTATATTCCCCATGATTACAACTCCAATTTCCGCAACCTGTAAAACTTGCAGCTACTGCCGATTACATACATAACAAGGTGTCTGTTGCGAAAACTAACTGCTTGTAACATTTGAGTATACCTGATTTGGTGTGTCTCAATAAATTCGAGAATAAACTATTTATTACTTATTTATTTATTTATTAGGATCACAGCCGCAGCTTTGGAATGGGGACACAGACAGTTGCTGACCACCGGCACCCAAGACACAGTTAGCTGCCCACATTCTAAAGCTACTGGCGACCAGAATTATTTGGCGCATTCAAAGGCAGCTGACTGTGGCTCCAAGTCCAGCTTGGTTTCGCATGCGCTTGACCATCTGCGATCTCATATGACATACTTTTACATCTATCCATCACTGTCGCCAAGTTTCTGATTGATAGCAATAAAAATAATGTGTTACCTGTATGCCATAACTGCGCTTCGTTGTCGTGCAGCCACCATCAGTCGCACGTGGGCTAAGTATGCCGCGAGGACACCCAACCCTAAGCTGATTCGAACCCGCGCCGCAAGATTACGAGACGAGCTCGTTACCTCTAGGTTACGGGACGATGTTAAGTCAAGCCTACGGGCCGATTGATAAGAATGCAGATATAGCGATGTAACATCATAAAGTACGTTTTCTGGTTTTGCTGCTCGGAAGCACAAATAAAAATTACCTAGTTTATATGGGAGAATACAAAAGTATCTAATGATCCCTGGCCTCCTCCACACAATGCGTAGAGGCTGATCCCCATCCAGATGAAAAATGCAATCCCTAGACTATAAGACAACGTTGGTCGGTGCGGGTGTGAGAAGAAGTACCTATCCTTGACACATCATACAAGAAAGCAAAGTATGAATACTGAGCGCAATCAATTCAGTGAGCACTGCTCTCAAGAAGCTGCTGCTGGTACTATTGCGCCTCACTGGTATGCAGTTAGGTTGGAAACTTCAGACCATCATCCACAAACATAACCAAGAGGTGCCTATTGTAACTCCGATACTGCAGTGCAAAATCTCGGATCGCGTGCAACCGTGGGAAGCTGAACTATAACAAAGCTAACTTACCTTAAACCGCTGCACCAGTTCAAGGTACCGGCTTATCAACTGACTCCACTGCATCGCCGTCAGTAGGCTGTAGGCGAACTCTTTGCACTCAGTACCACAGCATGTACCAATTGGTACTGATTGACTCCCCATACCAGAGGAATGGAAGTGACGCGCGTCCGAAAGGAAATGTGCGGCGGAACGTGGAATGCCACATGGGTGCTGCGATTCAGCAATACTGTGCCCAAAGCCGATCCGCCGCGTCTGTGGATGCGTAGAAGACGACGTTCTTGCGTCGAACTCACACGGACGTGACAGTATGGTGGTTAAGCGCTTGACACAAGTACAGTGGGTATTCACCGAGCTCGATAGGTTCAAATATCCGTCTGTCTGCTTTGGCGTGGCATTCAACATAGACTGGAATGAGAGCAAATTGTACGCAATCGATGTTGAACAATGGGGAAATGTGCCATTTTACGATAAAGTGTGATACCAAGTAGAAAGAAAATTAGGATACATGCAGAGTTGAAATAGAATGCATAGCGTTGCTATGTTAGACTGTGAACAAAACCCGTGGAGGTGCTGGAACTCGTAAGTGGTGTGCATTTCGTTACGCAGTTGAAGAGTTTCAACAACGCGTACTCTAATTGGTGCATACGGGGAATAAGCCCTATTGAATGAGAAAGGCTTCGAAAGCGGATATGTGTAAGTTAATAGCTGCAATGTAGCGCAGCTTCCAACTCTCCTCTGCACCAGCACACCAGCTTCCCAATCCCGTCGTGCCATGGTCTGTGCAATGCGGACACGTTTGTAACGACCATGCATAGTTCTCCCGGATAGTGGCAACCGACCGGATCCAAGTGAGTGGATTTATTCTAGACAGTGACTTCGAGGGGAATAACAATGTACGAGCAAGCGAGATCAAAATGTGTAAACTTAAGAGCTGGCCATCACGTCATCCGCATGTTCAGTAAGCTTAAACAGAGAGAGAAAGCAGGCGAAGCGAATATCCGATGGATCTGTGTATAAATTGCCTCGTTTCCATACAACCGCAGAAGCTGCATTAATCAGCTCGGAAGCGTGATCTGCATTTTGACTGAAGCACTACCATTTGTAGATTCAGTTCACCCGTTTAGAGAGTACTTTCTGAAGGTTTTCCACCTAATTCTGGTTAGATCAAAAGAGAGTGCACAATAGTCTGATTGAACTTCTCCTTCTGTAGTCCATTAAACCCATCCCACATAGGCAGTTACGTAGTCCCTTCAGCATTCTATAATTTATATACTTTTTGTGTGTTCCTAAAATCGATAATTCATAGAGTGCTCAGGTAATTTATGCATGTAAGGAAGTGTCGCGATGAATGATTACCTTTATAACCCAAACTGCGCTTACATGAACCCGCCAATTCCTTGTTGCTCTTTTATGTTCTCGCTGAGAGCTAATAAACGGAGAAGTGTCCACCCGGAATGACCGAACGATGATGTATCTTCGATCTGCGTTTGATTGCTCTGGCAGCGAAAACATAACACGGATTCCCCTTTGAAAGTCCTGTGCATTGGGAGTTGGCGAAGAATAATCTAAAATAACTGCTGTGAGTGACGCCCCAATCTAATGCGGATAACATGTATCGCTCCTGATTTCCTTTTATGAATCTGGCTTTTCGAAATATATATATTATTATTAACAACAGTTTACGATCGAGCGTATATATTTGCTTAAGCATGACTGCAAAAGCAAGAAGAATTTGTTGTGCAAACGTAAGATAACCAGGTAGTCGTCCATGAACAATGTGCTTGCGTTTTGGCATCAGTGCGTGGTAAATCAAAACTGTTGGTTTCCTCGTTTCAGAGCAACGCAATACCAGAGGAACAAGTATTTGGCCATCTTTACTGTCTCATGCGGCAATAAACATCGTTCGAGCTTACACCCATTCCACTCAGATTTATAATCTGCACAACGTAGATAGCAAATTGCCGGATTATTCCTAACGCTACAACACCGGATACGCTTTCGGTATTTGGACGGAGTTATCATAAATATGCGTCAATTTCCAGTTCCCGTTGGATTTGGTACCGCCACTCAAAAGAGCTCGTTACAAGCTCATCCAATGTCGTGTGCAGGCGCTGCATCATACAATGCAGCCGTTTTAACACTGCTGTTTATCTACTACCTAACCCCGCAAACCACCTACCTTCGCGGTTTGTCGCATCCGATACTGACCGGGGAAAGACGCATCGTGTAGCCCCGCTTTGTGTGAGCGGGGTGGGTCACGCCTAGAATAGGCTCGCCTGCCGAACTCAGGGGAGCAGTCCTCTGACAACGTGCGCGCGTGTGTGCAATCGTGCCGCCAGGTATCGCGGTTCAACTCAAACCACAACCTTATTTGGTACTACAAGAATTGTTCAGTGAAAACCCCCGCGTCTAATTTGGTAACGCGAGTGCTGATCAATGCGAATAAAATGAGCCCCGGGGGGGGCAAATATCGGAGGCGGCTCTCGGCAAAAACACACTCACATACGCTTCCTCAACAAACGGATGAAACAACCGGGGCACTCTAGCGGCAACATTGCTCGTCGTCTTGAGTCCCACTCCCACTGACTTAAGGTGTTCCTCCGGCAGCGACCACTGGCATCCACACTGAGAGATGAGGTTGTGCAGGTTATCCAGATGAACGCTAGACTTCGGTGGAGGAATCCACGCTGAGACGGAAGCGACTTTTGCCGGTGCTTGCAATGGAATGTACGCCAGCGGTCCGCCACCCAGCTTCGAAATAAGGATGCACCGATCTGATGGGTTGGTTCTGAGGCAAAGTGATAATAGACAACAGTTTAAGCTTTGGATGGTACAAATGAGTGCTAAACAAAGTGATTAACGAGTTAAAAACGGTGGGACATTTATGCCAATTGACGTACAAAGTTGAATGGTGTCTAACGCAACCAACTTCAACATTGCATGCAGTGAGTAGTCGTGCTTCCCTAGCACTATTCAGGTAGAGACAGCTAGAAAGAAAAGATTTGTTGATGCAGCAAGAGCGAGTGATCTGCTCGGCGCCATTAGATCATGCACCAGACTCCGATGCCTAGGTCAAGCAATAACGTGGTCAAGAGAAATGAAACCCCCCAATTCGAAGTTGGCGTCGGTTGGTGCATTCCGACTGCCTGGCTGGGGTCCGAATAACGATGAACACGTTTGGTTGGACACACTTGCTGACATGGCTAAAAGCCAGACCCAATGGCGTGCTTCTCAACCTCAGCTGAAGTGCATTGACGATGATGATGATGCTGATGAAGATGATGGTGGTGGTGTTGATGATGGTGATGATGATGGTGATGACGATGATGATTATGATGATGATGATGATGGTGATGATGATGATGATGATGACGGTGGTGATGCGGTTGCTGCTGCTGCTGCTGCTGCTGTTGATGATGGTGCTGATGATGATGATGATGAT
Source organism: Dicrocoelium dendriticum (assembly GCA_944474145.2). Classification (NCBI taxonomy): domain Eukaryota; kingdom Metazoa; phylum Platyhelminthes; class Trematoda; order Plagiorchiida; family Dicrocoeliidae; genus Dicrocoelium; species Dicrocoelium dendriticum. The sequence continues at coordinate 5,839,837 of OX104065.1, read as the reverse complement.
GACGATGATGATGATGGATGATGATGATGATGATGATGATGATGATGTTGATGGTGAAAACTGAGAACTGGTGCGAAGCAGCGAGTAGAGGTTGCTCTGTGTAGCTGCATCATTCGTCGTTTTTGGACATGAACAATTTATTCATCGTTTCGCTCTCTGTACTTTGCCTCTGCAAATTGTTGGTCTAGTAGCATCTTGAATTTAGACACTGCGTTCGATTCTACTATATGCTGAGGCAGGTCGTTCCAGATATTTACCACTCTGCGTTCGAAACAGAGTTGATGGGCGACCCGCTTCAAATCCGGGACGATAAGTTTATACCGGTGTCCTCGCGTGCACCTTGGTGTGCGCAGATGAAGTAGTTGTCTCAACATGGGGTAATCACCCAGATGTAATATCCGGTGCGTCATGATGAGGTCAACCCTGAGCCTACGATAAGATAGGGTATATAACCCTAGTTTCTTACATCGGTCTTCGTATGGCATACCTCGTAAGTTGGGAACCAGCCTAGTGGCTACATCCTGCACTCGCTCAAGCTTTTTTAATTCTCCCCGGGTGATAGGACAGTATGTGGGAGTGCCGTACTCCAGCATTGGTCGTATTATCGAGACGAAGAGGCGAGTGGCAATCGCTTCGGACCAAGTGCTAAAGCTGCGCCTGAGAGCCCAAAGCATACGAAGGCTGTTTTGTTACAGCCTATTCGTGTTGTCAATGGACTTTAGGTCACAGCGTGAGAGTACACCGAGGTCGCGCACGAAAGAAGCGGGATGCAACGGTTGTCCAGCCACTGTGTACGTTCGGCTGTGATCAACTTACCCAACCTCATGAATTGCGACTTTGCAGGGTTGATCGGTAGGTTAACCTCTGCAGACCATGTTGAGTGGCGGTCGAGATCCTGCTGAAGTAAATCGCAATCATTGAGTGTGCGGATTACTCTCCACACTTTCAAGTCATCTGCCAACAAAGCACAATGTGATTGTAGTAGCTGAGGCACATCGTTTATATGGATTAGAAACAATATCGGTCCCAGTACAGTGCCTTGGGGCACGCCGCTGCTCGATAGATACCACTCAGTTAGATGGTTGTCCACCTGGACTCTCCACTTTCCATCAATAAGGAAATCTCTGATCCATTTGTGCAGCGAACCACCAACACCGCACATCCTCAGTCTGTCAAGGAGCACTGCATGGGTAACCTTGTCAAAAGACTTACTGAAGTCAATGTAAATGACGTCAACCGATTGGCCTTTGTTCAGTGCTTGTAACTATTCGTGCCTCGTCAACAGTAGGTTGGTGATGCACGAACGACCTTTCAGGAAACCATGCTGTGCGGAGGTCAACAGGTTTTCGACTTGAGAAGTTGCAGAAGGCTCTTCTTCACGATCTTCTCGAGCGTCTTTGCCAAAACTGCGGTCAGGCAGATCGGCCGGTAGTTATCCACTTTGCTTGGGTTACCACCTTTCGGAATAGGCTTTACGACTGAGCATTTCCAGTCGTCCGGTAGTAGACCAGTGGATAGTGACCCGTTAAACAGCTCAGTTACAGAAGGTGCAATTATGGTCGATAATGACTTGAGGATTAGTGGGTGTATACCATCTGGCCCAGCAGGTTTCGTCCCGTCAAGATTTGCTAGAATCTTGCGTACATCCTCAATATTGCAGTCCAGGCTGTTAAGTTCGGTTGGAGCGGTACTCGTCGAACTCATTACAGACACCTGGTCACTTGCGAATACGGAGGCGAAGTGCGTTGCCAGTGTTGACGCACGATCTGTACTCGAGGTTAGAGGCTGTCATTCTGAGCCTTCTAACACTGGTATATTGGCTATAGGTCTTAGGCGCCGCTTCACATATGCGAAGATCCTCTTGGGAGCAGTTTTTGCGGCAGTTGTAAGCTCCTCTTCGAAGCTTCGGCGTTCGCTAGTTTTCGCTTTGTTGCAGCGATTTCGTTGTACCTTGTACGCATTGTAGTCCTCATCAGAGCCAGATAAGACGAATTTGTTCCATAGTCTACGTCGCCGTCGGGCTAATTTGTTGTACTCTTTGTCAAACCAATGTGGCTTGACTGGCCCAACTTTCCGAAATTTGAGGGGCACAAATCGGGCGCACAACGATTTCACTCCCTCTTTAATGATAGCCCAACAGGTTTCAATAGATGAATCCTGTGGTAAAGACCAGTCAATCTGGCTCGCTGCTCAAATGAGGCCATTCAAGTCCGCCTTCCAATAGTTGAAGGCTGAATCTAGTGGGAGAGGATACGGAAGCGGTAGTTCTAAACTGCCTATGATCACTGAGTGGTCACCCCCTCCCAGAGGCTCTAAGACATTAATGTTATGTACACGCTGCTCACAGCTAGTCAACAGCAGGTCTAAGCATGATGGAGTCGCGCGCGCTGTAATGCGTGTCGGTTGGTTGATGTGCTGTGTGGCCGCGGTTTCAAATATCAACTCCGTAAACTTCCTCTCGACTTCACAGTGGCCGGGGAGAAGTTCAGCTTCAGGCCACTGTATTCGGGGCAAGTTGAAATCGCCCATGAGTAGGAATATCGGACGACTCATGTGGTTGTGGACATGCGGCAACCAGTCCAAACTGCGGCTCAGTGGACTGGCGATATACCACGCCCACGTGCAACTCGCAGCGTCTGAGGTGTATCGAACACCATAACTGCTCACATAGACCATCAGCGCTTTGATAGGCGCTCACTAGTCTCCCACACAAGGAAGACTTTATGTAAAGTAGAACGCCACCGCGATCATTTGATGGTCTATCGCAGCGGAAGCATGAGTAGCCGGTGATTTCCACTTCTTTGGCGTTAACATCGGAGTTTACCCATGTCTAAGCAAGGCCTAATACGTCCGGTCGCTGAGAGCATACGAAGTCGTACAGCACATCGCGCTTGTTCATCAAACTGATGATGATGATGATGATGGATGACGATGATGATGATGATGACGATGATGATGATGATGATGATGACGATGATGATGATGATGATGATGATGATGATGATGATGATGATGATGCTGATGATGATGATGATGATGATGATGTATACTGAAGATTGGATCGAAACAGCGAGTAGAGCTTTCTCTCTATAGCTGCATCCTTCGTCGCTCTTGGACATATACTCCTTATTTATCGTTCCCCTTTCTGCATTTTGCCTCTGCAAAGTGTTTGTCTAGGAGCTTCTTGAATTCGGACACTGAGTTCGCCTCTATTACCTGCTGCGGCAGGTCGTTCCAGATATTTCCACTCTGCGTTCAAAACAGATTTGGTGAGCGACCCGCTTCAACTTCGGTACGTTATGTTTATACCCGTGTCCTCGCGTGCAGCTTTGTGTGCGCAGATGAAGCAGTTGTCTCAACATGGGGTAATCACCCAGATGTAATATCCGGTGCGTCATGATGAGGTCAACACTCAGCCGTCGATATGCTAGGGTGTTTAACCCTAGTTCCTTACATCGGTCTTCGTATGGTATACCTCGTAAGTTGGGAATCAGCATAATGGCTACATCCTGCACTCGCTCAAGCTTTTCTACCTCTCCCAGCGTGATGGGACAATACGCGGGAGAGCTGTATTCTAGAACTGTTCGTATTATCGACACAAACAGGCGAGAAGCAATCTCTTCGGACCAAGTGCTGAAACTGCGCCTGAGCGCCCAAAGCATCCGAAGGCTGTTTTGGCACAGCCTATTCGTGTTGTCAATGGAATTTAGGTCGCAGCGTGAGAGCACGCCGAGGTCGCGCACGAAAGGAGCGGGATGCAGCGGTTGTCCAGCCACTGTGTATGTCCGGCTGTGCTGACATTTACCAAACTGATGAGGATGAGGCTGATGATGATTATGTTGATGAGGATGAAGATGATGATGAAGATGATGATGATGATGATGTTGATGATGATGATGATGATGATGATGATGATGATGATGATGATGATGATGATGATGATGATGATGATGATGATGATGATGATGATGCTGATGATGATGATGATGATGATGATGATGATGATGCTGACGATGATGATGATGATGATGATGATGATGATGATGATGATGATGATGATGATGATGATGATGATGATGATGATGATGATGATGATGATGATGATGATGATGATGATGATGATGATAAAGATTTTGCTGATGAGATGATGCTGATGAGGAGGAGGAGAGGGGGGAGGGCGAGGAGGATGAGGATGATGGATATGATCGTGTTGGTGATGATGAGAAGGATGATGATGAGGATGAGGATGAAGATGATGGAGTTGGGGAATGACGACCAGGTATAGAAAGCCTGGACGTAAACCTCAATTGTTTTGTCTCATCACTGAAACGGCGCTTATCATTGTATTTAAGAAACTGAGGCACGGTTTAAGAGATAGCCGATGTCGGGGCCAGTTAGAATCTATGGCTCATTGCCAAAGCTGACCCAGTTTCAACATTTCCCAGTCTGAAGTGAGATTGTTTGATGCAGTCCTTCTACTGAACCTACATCGCATGTTGATCCTGACTTTGAGTCAACACGTATACTTAGAAATAGACAGCATTGCGTTCGCTGAGGTGTGGCGGTAGACGATACATGGAAGCAAAATGTATGTTTGAAAGTGTAACTTCTGAGATTTAACTTACGAGGTGGACGCTTCGTGTTCCAACCACGAAGCAAGGCTGTGAGATAGATATGAATCTACTTGTTCAGCTGCAGTGACCAGCATATTAAGGTTGTACACAGAGGAGGTAAATTGAAAACTTGCCTAGATATATAAGGAGGAAACTAAGTAATGAAATCACCTTGTTTGCCTGAGGAGAGAGTGGTAACAACATCATGCTGGTTGTTAATAAGGGTAACCACGGCGAAGTTCTGATGGCCTCCGCCTTCGACGCGTGCTGATTGATTAGAATGTCCGTCGGTTGAGGTGAAACGGTTTTAGCTTGACTTTGGTCAAGTTGATATTGCAATATCACGGTGGCCAACCCCCAGGGTAGTGGATGGAGCAGGTGAGCAGGTCGAAGTAGATCAAGTAGTTGATGCTGATCCAACACTTTCACAATGGCATTCAGGTTGACTGGTTCAAGGTCAATGACTGATGAAGAGCAACCCACGGGAGACACTCTGCACAGCTCGCACTGAGCTGACAGTGATGCACTCAGCGTAATATTTGCGCACCACTGATTGTCAGTTGAATGCCGTCTTTCGTTCAGCAGTTTTACCTCATCGGACTGGATCAATAATAACCACGGACTCAATCCTATCCCATCCTTTTGACTAAAGTAGGCCGGCTTCAGTGGGGCTTCCGTCAGGTTGGACACTATATCAAGATAACCTAAAGCGTAAAAATAAATAAGCTTTGTATCCGCAAGACGTGGAAATATGTTAAGAAGTTCAAGGCGCCTATGACGGACAGCGGAATTTACCTCGAACTGATCGGCAATCATGACCGCGATCGAAAGTCAATATACACCTCGTTGCACAAACGTTAATTAAAAGCACTTGTAGATTTCTATCCAAAACAGGTAATGAGCAGGGTTACATTTCGAAACCATGGCGAGTTCCGGTCCATGCTAGTTTCAAAGACTGCACACCATATCGGTCGTCACCTGTGTTGATAGTATTTAAATAAGGGAAGCACGGTTAGGATGGTACCTGTCAAATCGATTCCTTACATGGTAATGTGCATCTGCAGGTTGTGAGAACCGAATGTAGCTATGGAGTTCTTGACCGTGTCAAAAAGCAAGAAATTGATGCCCTTGATCCTGACCAACGAAAGTTCCGCTCATCTACGCATTCACTGTTGGAGGTTCCACGGGACATGTTGCTACTATGCCTAGTGGTTATGTGACGTGCAATGCTTACGGGCCCATTTTACGCGCGCATACGTCCACGGTTTCCAAGTGTTCCTTTCCTTGCAAGGTTATCTTGGTTTGCAGTTGATTCATGGCCGTTTGACTTCCTGACAATTTTATACTACTGATAAATGTTGAAGTAGTCTCTGCCTTCAGTCCACCACAAGTTGACTGCAGGTGCTAGCTTGCGCAACCGGCTACTTTAGCTCATGTTACTAAGATTACACAGCGTTATGGTCTCAGAAGAGAAGTAGACTGCTGTGTAATGCGCCCTAGAAAATAGAGTTCCTCCAAGAGATGCAGCCCCGATGCTGGATTTAACACTACCGTTTGGTGAAAAGCATTGTAATGTGGGAAGTTAGAGTGTCAAGTTTTGATAAAAGTCATCTGTCCTGCTTTATTTGCTGTACATGGACTGTTTGCAACCTGCAGAGGGTTGAAATGCTTGATCACTAAATAAAGTGAGAATAACTTTGAAATAAGTTTACTAAATCCGCACAACTGAGACTCATCCAAAGGACAGACACTTCTTGAATTGCTTACTATGATTATGTTGGTAGTAAACAATTTAGCTAGAAGTGGAAAAGACCTCAGCTATTGTGCCGCACTACAAAAGAAAATTTAAAAAACTTGCGACAGAGGCTCGCCAAATGAAGCACTAGTAACGTATGGCAGTCGTTCTGTAGAGCTACATAAAGGCTGTTGAGAAACTGATGAACTGACATGGTCCGCTTGGGTGACATGGGCTTATCGATAGGGCAGGAGCGATCCATCGACTTTGTATATTGGTTAAAACTAGAAGATAAGGATCTATCCAATTAAGGTGGGATAGGACCAAGAATTACTGAGTTGAGAAGCGGGATAAAAGATAAGTTGGAACGAGATGACAAGGGTGAGACCTGTAGTGTACCGGAAAACAAGGTCTTTCAGTATTCTGTAACATTGGATTTTACGGTTGCTTTAACCTTCGAAACATCCACTTGTTTTACTGACTGCACGTCCGTTGTCACAAACCGTTTTGGTGAGTACCTCGCTGCACGTTCCTCGCTCTGTCTGATTCGCTTCCTATTCTTGTAGCCTGCACAATGTATGTTGGGTTCAGTCGCCTCCGAATTCTATACTGTCGTATTTGACAAGTCTTACGTGTTATTGCTTACCGACTAGTATCCCAGGCTCCGCCCAACAGACTCAAGGAGAATAAGAAGCCTTTGGCTCGGTAAGCTGACCGCAAAGAACTGTGTATGTCAGCGGACTACAAGGAGTCCACTTAAGTAATAACGAGCCACCATCATAACAACGCACAACCTGGAGGACCAGAAGGCTTTGTGTGGACTCTAATCATTGACCAAGCTGCCATGAGCCCCTCTGAATATTCGAAAAGTAACACGCAGCACAACTCAATGGATCGCTGAAGCAGGCATACCATCGCAGTACGGTAAGGTACAGATTCAATGCGAGCGGTCATAAGCATATCAAACACTTCGCCCTCGTTTGAATAATGCAGGCAGGTGTATAAGGAAGTTGGACCAGAACGGTGAACCTCGAGAGTTTTTGTGGATAACACAACCCAATTTGAAACCGGCCGCACACGGCATTTTCCCTAGTTGTTTTGCATGAGATTATATCATGGTCCTGAAGACGACTGAGTGGTACACTAATAATATAAAGCAATGGGTTTTAGCTAAAGCACAGAAGATTGCATTTAAACACGCACCTAAACGATGGGGCATCATCACCCCATTTTAAACTGTCTCAAGAACCAGCGACATGTACTCAATTCCCATCTAACTCATAAGTCGAAAAACTGGGGAAATGGAACACAAGACTGACAAGTATATCATGATCTGGAAAGCAGTTTGCCGTTTTGCTATGAAGACAGATGATACCTGAACGGATATACGGTCTAGAAAGCATGTTATCAGGTAAATGTTACGGAGCTGGCATGGCTCCGCCGGGCTGAACTCAGGT
>OX104065.1:5822032-5827032 GCA_944474145.2 Dicrocoelium dendriticum | reverse complement strand
TGACGAGGCACGAATAGTTACAAGCACTGAACAAAGGCCAATCGGTTGACGTCATTTACATTGACTTCAGTAAGTCTTTTGACAAGGTTACCCATGCAGTTCTCCTTGACAGACTGAGGATGTGCGGTGTTGGTGGTTCGCTGCACAAATGGATCAGAGATTTCCTTATTGATGGAAAGTGGAGAGTCCAGGTGGACAACCATCTAACTGAGTGGTATCTATCGAGCAGCGGCGTGCCCCAAGGCACTGTACTGGGACCGATATTGTTTCTAATCCATATAAACGATGTGCCTCAGCTACTACAATCACATTGTGCTTTGTTGGCAGATGACTTGAAAGTGTGGAGAGTAATCCGCACACTCAATGATTGCGATTTACTTCAGCAGGATCTCGACCGCCTCTCAACATGGTCTGCAGAGGTTAACCTACCGATCAACTCTGCCAAGTCGCAATTCATGAGGTTGGGTAAGTATGACCACAGCCGAACATACACAGTGGCTGGACAACCGTTGCATCCCGCTTCTTTCGTGCGCGACCTCGGTGTACTCTCACGCTGTGACCTAAAGTCCATTGACAACACGAATAAGCTGTACCAAAACAGCCTTCGTATGCTTTGGACTCTCAGGCGCAGCTTTAGCACTTGGTCCGAGGAGATTGCTTTTCGCTCTTTGTCCCGATAATACGACCAATGCTAGAATACGGCACTCCCGCATACTATCCCATCACCCGGGGCGAAGTAGAAAAGCTTGAGCGGTTGCAGCATGTAGCCACCAGGCTGATTTCCAAGTTACGACGTATGTCATACGAAGACCGATGTAAGAAACTAGGGTTATACACCCTTTCTTATCGTCGGCTGAGTGTTGAACTCATCATGACGCACCGGATATTACATCTGGGATATTACCCCATGTTGAGGCAACTACTTCATCTGCGCACACGAAGCTGCACGCGAGGACACCGGTATAAACTTATCGTCCCGGATTTGAAGCGGGTCGCCCATCAACTCTGTTTCGAACGCAGAGTGGTAAATATCTGGAACGACCTGCCTCAGCATATAGTAGAATCGAACGCAGTGTCTAAATTCAAGATGCTACTAGACCAACAATTTGCAGAGGCAAAGTACAGAGAGCGAAACGATAAAAAATTTTCATGTCCGATAACGACGAATGATGCAGCTACACAGAGCAATATCTACTCGCTGCTTCGCACCAGTTCTCAGTTCTCAAATGCACATCAGGCCATCGTATTCGAGGACAGTTAAAATCACCCATAAGTAGAAAGTGTGGACGACTCATGTGGGTCCGAAGAATGGCAGCCAATCCAAACAATGACTCAGGGGACTGCGATAAACTGCGCCAACAAGCAGTTCTCCGCGCCTGAGGCGGATGGAGCACCACAGTAGCTCACACAGACCATCGTCACTTCGGTAGGTGCTCACAAGTCTCCCACGCAGGGAAGACCGGATGTAAACTAAGACACCACCGTGGGCATTCTTTAGTCTATCGCATCGGAAACAGGAGTAACCGTTGAGTTCAAGTACTTGGGTGTATAACTCTGCATGCAGTCATGTCTATGCGAGTCCCAATATGTCTGGCCGCTCAGACGCAACGAAACAACAAAGCTCATCACGCTTATTCATAATACTGCAAACGTTTGTGAAGGCTACTCGCAGGCCGCAGCAGGAGCCACCGGGCGTGCTTGAAGTGTGAGCAGTCTGTTTATCCTGATTCGCGGATGGTTGGAAACCATCCGAAAATTTACGATATGAAGATTTGTTTCCCCCTCACCAGTACGTCTTTTCAGCTCAATGATGGCAGACTTGAGACGCTCCCTGTCTACTGGGTCCAGGTCGGGACGAACATGGATCTTCAAACCTTTCAGCCTATTTAGGCGAGACATGATCAGTCTTGGACTGGATTCGTCCACAAAAGTGATTCTCATAGGCCGGTTTTGTTGATCACCTTGCCTTCCAAGACGGGTAATCTGCCTCACTTTTACCGAATCCTCACCAGCGTCGAGGAGTCTATCAATTAGATCCTGTAAAAACTCGACATCGTGATCGTAGCGCACTTGGGGTGATGGATCACTGGACTTCGGTGCGTGAAAGATCACGAGATTATAACGCCTCTGGTCGGACGAGGTTGGCCTTGCAGGGCGAAGTATATCACCAGCGTCAAGTGGTTTGGCTAACTGTTGACTTACAGAACGTAAACGTCCAACGTTCCTTCGTAATTTCGTCCTCTGTTCTTTCCACTGGTCTTCAGCACTCAGACTTTCACCTGCTGGGACATCAGTGTCCGTTGGACACAACAAAGGTAAACAATTTAGGCCAGGTGAAACTGGGTTTCTCACAACGGTTGGACTTCGTGCCGGTGAGTTTGCACGGGTAGAGGAGGACGACTGAGTCGAAACCTGAAGGCTCTTCGCGCTAGGTTGTTGGGCCAAACACACAGAGCTGTTCGCAACGAAACGCTGAGGCCTACACGTCGGCTTTACTCTTTCTGGCTGTATCGTATTTCGGCAATTTTCACATAGAGTTTGGACGAAATCGTGTTGGATCTCGCGAAGACGATGAAAATGCTCAACTGATAATCCAACACATGAAATGTGGTATTTAACTCGGCACAAAACATACGTGAGGGCATGTGCACGGTATCCGACTAGTTTGGAGCAAGTACCACAAGATGACTGCTTCGGCATTGTGAAAAATCCGAAAACAAGATGGCGGCCAATTAACGGAGAAAATGGCGATAGCAAGATCGCCGAACCCAAGGGATAAAAACACAAGTATTTCTGGTCGGAAATCTCAGAATCGGGAATGAAAGTGAAATTGTATCTCAATTTCCACGAAATACTTCCAATGAACTCAGAAAGTCAACACAAAGTGATTTTGTCAACACAACCAAGTTTGTTTCTTGGTTTGGTCGCATCCGCCATCTGTTATTATTTCTCATCGGTTAATATCATTGGTACTGAGGAGACAATACGAAATGCTTACATCAACCAACTAGCACCTTGCTGTACTTTTGAATTGTGAAGGGAATCAATTGCTTTCATTTCCTACATATATTAGTAGCCTGCTTAAGTGATTATATACGCACACCCGGAGACAGCCAGCGACTGTTCTCTTCGGATTGACCCTGGGGCCAAAGCAGAGTATGGTCGATTTGAGCAGACGATTAAAGAAACGTAAGCACTTTCAAGTTAATTCTAGCTAGTGACACGCTTATAATTCACCCTTCACGGCCTTCAGGCTGAAGTCGGTGGGGACATGCAACGAAACGTTAAAAATACAATGCTTTGTCCGATACATTTCAAAACAGGATCAATGATACTAGCGCATCGACGTCATCTCCATGGAATTATAGTACATGCAGCCTTATGTGCCTCAATGGAATCCCCTTCGTAAGCCGTCAAGGTGATCAAGAGAAGCCGATGTAGAAAAGAAAAGTAAAATGGATGGACGTCATTGCAATTAGAACATGTCGCTTGTCGGTTCGCTTGTTAAACCCTGCGAACATAGATGACAAGGTACATGTGCTGCAAGGCCAGTGCGGTTGAGCTACAGGTGTACGAACGAGCAGACGATGTGACAGCCGTCGGATTACAAGGCAGGCTTGTGATCCTAAAGACCACGAGCCGGCAGAAAGTAACTTAGAGTAACAAATAACTGGGTACGTGGACCAAGCTGCTGTTCAGTGTAGTGTGTAACCGGGTCCATGAGGGTGTACTTGTAGTGAATTTTTTACATTCCGTCAACTGGTGGAAAAATATCACTTGAATGTATGGGGCAAACGTTAAAAGTACCGGCAAATTCGGAAGGATCCGCCGGAAAGCTACACAGTACCATACACGTGACATATGCGGCGGAGCAAGGAAATGTATATACAATGTAGTCAGGAGTCCCAAATATGCCAAAATACCAGTGGAAGCGACAGGAATCAGTTCGGACCGGATTTAGCCTAAGCCGTCTTAAATTTCCACTGTGCACCGAGAACAGTGAAGCTATTGGTTCATCTAGCCGATCTAGCAGAGAAAGTGCAAATTTGCTACTCCCAGTTAAAGAAAGTGGTAAAAGACCTATCTATCCAATCATTCGTCTCGGGTAAAAATAACTGGTGATAGGAAAGCAACAAAACAGTCGAGGAAATAAAAGGGGCGCACAGGTCAAACAATAAGTTACTTTCACGCATACCAGTGGCAGAAAAACTCCGAAGTCTTCGATCTTGAGAATACCGTTGACCTGGTGGATCACCTTTTGTTTTAAGACAAAAACTTCGCTGGCGTACATAAACACAATTACTTCACACTACGATCTCAAACAGCGTTCCAGTGACAAGTAAAAAAACACGTCAACCAGAGGGGCATAATCAATGTTGTACTGACAGATCTTTCCAGTAACTTCAATGGGATCATGACGAAGCATAGCCTAATTAAACATGGATAAATTCCGGGAGCACGTACGTTAAACAGATAGGTAAGCAGTGGTTAGAATAACTGCACATGGCCAATACATCAGAGATGTTTCAAATTAGAAGATAGATAGACAAGCGCATAGAGGGCTGTGTTTGTGGAGGCTAAGTAGCTCCCCGCTTAACCCAGAAATGGCAACGGAGAGCGAACCGGGAAGCATCGTCAGTCTGGTGAAATGTGAGCGACTGATCTGCTGATAAAGCAAGCTCATGCGTTAGTGATGTCTCATATGGGAGAACCCAATGGAACACAGGCGCAGTCACACTTAAAATAAGCGTGTCACAGTGAGTCAGTGTCAAAAGGACGCTACTGTAAGGTGATGCGAAGAAAACGTCAGCAAAATTAATGCTCCACGGAAGCAGAACACAAAGGCGGCTTGCAAACGCAAAACAAAAAGCTGTGCTATGCACATGTGTTAAGGCATTAGGTGACGAGCTCCTAATTTGCTGATAAACGAGTGAAGAAGGATAAGTCGAGGCCAAGATTCGTAGTTAGGAATCTGACAGCTAGGCGAGAAAGCTGAGTGC
>OX104065.1:5795433-5821540 GCA_944474145.2 Dicrocoelium dendriticum | reverse complement strand
TAACCTTGAACAATGAACAAACAATGAACAATGATTTATCACGAGATAAAAGCAAGTGCTTGACATGTCCCGTAGGATGGTAGCGGTGAATATGATGCAATTAAAATATGTCTGGGTCATCTATCGAACGTCTGCCGAGATGAATATTTTGATAGTTAACATCAGTGTGAAATGAAAAAGAAATATCGCGCGTAAACATTCAGAAAGACACCGGGGCGCAGCGATAGTTGAGGTAAGGAGTGAGAATATAAAATATGGTCACTCACTTAGGTCCATTTGATACATTAATCCTGTTGAAAACATGCTTGGCGTAATCCACAACAGGGGAGCTTAGGTAACAAAATGTTGGGAGCTGAGAGCAACATCTAATCGTTTTTTTTGAAAACATCCAGGGTTGGAGAGGATACAACTGAGTCTGGGAGTGCGTTACATGGTTTGCAAACTCGAAGGGAAAAGTAATTCCGTCGACACTCTAGACGGCTATATTGTTCCTTCAATATTAAGCAGTTACCCCTGAGCTGCGTGTTGTGGCTAAGTTTCAGCAAATGGCGGCATACGTGGTTGGGGTCACTCAATATCTGATACGCTAATATGAGATCGCCGCGCAGCATTCGATAACGTCCGCTGAAAATTCCCAGCAACTTCAGACTTCCGTGGTAAGAGTGATACCGCAGGCCCATCACGTTCTTTGTTGCTCTCCGTTGTGGTGCAAGGAAAGGAACACTTGGAAACCGTGGACGTATGCGCGCGTAAAATGGGCCCATAAGCATTGCACGTCACATTACCACTAGGCATGGTAGCAACGTGTGCCATGGAACCTCCAAAAGTGAATGCGTAGATGAGCGGAACTTTCGTTGTTCAGGATCAAGTGCATCAATTTCTTGCTTTTTGACACGCTCAAGGACTCCATAGCTACATTCGGTTCTCACAACCTGCAGATGCACATTACCATGTAAGGAATCGATTTGACAGGTACCATCCTAACCGTGCTTCCCTTATTTAAATACTATCAACACAGGTGACGACCGATATGGTGTGCAGTCTTTGAAACTAGCATGGACCGGAACTCGCCATGGTTTCGAAATGTAACCATGCTCATTACCTGCTTTGGATAGAAATCTACAAGTGTTTATACTTAACGGTTGTGCAACGAAGTGTATATTGACTTTCGATCGCGGTCATGATTGCCTATCAGTTCGAGGTAAATTCCGCTGTCCGTCATAGGCGCCTTGAACTTCTTAACATATTTCCACGTCTCGCGGATACAAAGCTTATTTATTTTTACGCTTTAGGTTATCATGATCTAGTGTCCAACCTGACGGAAGCCCCACTGAAGCCGGCCTACTTTAGTCAATAGGATGGGATAGGATTGAATCCGTGGTTATTATTGATCCAGTCCGATGAGGTAAAACTGCCGAACGAAAGACGGGATTCAACTGACAATCTGTGGTGCGCAAATAGTACGCTGGGTCCATCACTGTCAGCTCAGTGCGAGTTGTGCAGAGTGTCTCCCGTGGGTTGCTCTTCATCAGTCATTGAACTTGAACCAGTCAACCTGAACGCCATTGTGAAAGTGTTGGATCAGCATCAACTACTTGATCTACTTCGACCTGCTCACCTGCTCCATCCACTACCCTTGGGGTTGGCCACGGTGATCTTGCAATATCAACTTGACCAAGGTCAAGCTAAAACCGTTTCACCTCAACCGACAGACATTCTACTCAATCAGCACGCGTCGAAGGCGGAGGCCATCCGAACTTCGCCGTGGTTACCCTTATTAACAACCAGCATGATGCTGTTACCACTCTCTCCTCAGGCAAACAAGGTGATTTCATTACTTAGTTTCCTCCTTATATATCTAGGCAAGTTTTCAATTTACCTCCTATGTGTACAACCTTAATATGCTGGTCACTGCAGCTGAACAAATAGATTCATATCTATCTCACAGCCTTGCTTCGTGGTTGGAACACGAAACGTCCACCTCGTAAGTTAAATCTCAGAAGTTACACTTTCAAACATACATTTTGCTTCCATGTATCGTCTACCGCCACACGTCAGCGAACGCTATGCTGTCTATTTCTAAGTATAAGTGTTGACTCAAAGTCAGGATCAACATGCGATGTAGGTTCAGTAGATGGACTGCATCAAACAATCTCACTTCAGACTGGGAAATGTTGAAACTGGGTCAGCTTTAGCAATGAGCCATAGATTCTAACTGGCCCCGACATCGGCTATCTCTTAAACCGTGCCTCAGTCTCTTAAGTACAATGATAAGCGCCGTTTCAGTGATGAGACAAAACAATTGAGGTTTACGTCCAGGCTTTCTATACCTGGTCGTCTTTCTCCACCTCTATCATCCTCCTCATCATCATCCTCATCATCATCATCACGATCATCCCCATCGTCATCATCCTCATCCTCCTCCCCCTCCCCCATCTCCTCCTCCTCATCAGCATCATCATCATCACCATCATCATCCTCATCTTCATCCTCATCCTCATAATCATCATCATCCTCATCCTCATCAGTTGGGTAAATGTGAGCACAGCCGGACATGCACAGTGGCTGGTCAACCGCTGCATCCCGCGTCTTTCGTGCGCGACCTCGGTGTGCTCTCACGCTGCGACCTAAATTCCACTGACAACACGAATAGGCTGTGCCAAAACAGCCTTCGGATGCTTTGGGCGCTCAGGCGCAGTTTCAGCACTTGGTCCGAAGAGATCGCTACTCGCATGTTTGTGTCGATAATACGACCAGTGCTAGAATACAGCTCTCCCGCGTATTGTCCCATCACGCTGGGAGAGGTAGAAAAGCTTGAGCGGGTGCAGGATGTAGCCACTAGGCTGATTCCCAACTTACGAGGTATGCCATACGAAGACCGATGTAAGAAACTAGGGCTATACACCCTAGCATATCGTCGGCTGAGTGTTGACTTCATCATGACGCACCGGATATTACATCTGGGTGATTACCCCATGTTGAGACAACTGCTTCATCCGCGCACACAAAGCTGCACGCGAGGACACGGGTATGAACTTATCGTACCGAAGTTGAAGCGGGTCGCTCACCAAATCTGTTTCGAACGCAGAGTGGTGAATATCTGGAACGACCTGCCGCAGCAGGTGTAGAGGCGAACTCAGTGTCCGAATTCAAGAAGCTCCTAGACAAACACTTTGCAGAGGCAAAATGCAGAGAGCGGAACGATAAATAAGGTGTATTTGTCCAAGAGCGACGAATGATGCAGCTATACAGAAAAAGTTCTACTCGCTGCTTCGAACCAGCATTCCGTATACATCATCATCATCATCATCATCATCATCATCATCATCATCATCATCATCATCATCATCATCATCATCATCATCATCAACATCGTCATCATCATCATCATCATCATCATCATCATCATCATCATCATCATCATCATCATCATCATCATCAATCATCATCATCATGATCCTCATCATCATAATCATCATCATAATCATCATCATCATCATCATCATAATCATCATCATCATCATCCTCATCATCACCATCATCATCATCATCATCATCCTCATCATCATCATCATCATCGTCATCATCATCATCATCATCATCATCATCACCATCATCATCATCATCCTCATCATCATCATCATCAGCATCATCATCATCATCATCGTCATCGTCATGATCATGATCATCCATCATGCGTCATCATCATCATCATCGTCATCATCACCACCATCATCATCATCATCAGCATCATCATCATCATCATCATCATCGTCATCATCATCATCATCATCATCCATCATCATCACCATCATCATCATCAGCAGCAGCAGCAGCATCAGCATCATCACCGTCATCATCATCATCATCACCATCATTATCATCACCATCATCAACACCACCACCATCATCTTCATCATCATCATCGTCATCATCCTCGTCAATGCACTTCAGCTGAGGTTGTGAAGCACGCCATTGGGTCTTGTTTTTAGCCATGTCAGCAAGTGTGTCCAACCAAACGTGTTCATCGTTATTCGGACCCCAGCCAGGCAGTCGGAATGCACCAACCGACGCCAACTTCGAATTGGGGGTTTCATTTCTCTTGACCACGTTATTGCTTGACCTAGCCATCGGAGTCTGGTGCATGATCTAATGGCGCCGAGCGGATCACTCGCTCTTCCTGCATCAACATAGCTTTTCTTTCTAGCTGTCTCTACCTGAATAGTGCTAGGGAAGCACGACTACTCACCGCATGCAATGTTGAAGTTGGTTGCGTTAGACACCATTCAATTTTGTACGTCATTTGGCATAAATGTCCCACCGTTTTTAACTCGTTAATCACTTTGTTTAGCACTCATTTGGATCATCCAAAGCCTAAACTGTTCTCCATTATCACTTTGCCTCAGAACCAACCCATCAGATCGGTGCATCCTTATTTGAAATCGAAGCTAGGTGGCGGACCGCTGGCGTACATTCCATTGCAAGCACCAGCAAAAGTCGCTTCCGTCTCAGCGTGGATTCCTCCACCGAAGTCTAGCGTTCATCTGGATAACCTGCACAACATCATCTCTCAGTGTGGATGCCAGTGGTCGCTGCCGGAGGAACACCTTAAGTCAGTGGGAGTGGGACTCAAGACGACGAGCGATCCTACCGCAAGAGTGCCCCGGTTGTTTCATCCGTTTGTTGAGGAAGCATACGTGAGTGTGTCTTTGCGGAGAGCCGACTCCGATATTTGTCCCCCTGGGGCCCATTTTACTCGCATTGATCAGCACTGACGTTACAAAGGTAGACGCGGGGATTTTCATTGAATAATTTTCGAAGTACCAAATAAGGTTGTGGTTGGAGTTGAACCGCGATACCTGGCGGCACAAGTGCACGCACGCGCGCACGTGGTCAGACGACTGCTCCCCTGAGGTCGGCAGGCGAACCTATTCTAGGCGTGACCCACACTACCCACACACAGCGGGGCTACACGATGCGTCTTTCCCCGGTCAGTATCGGATGCGACAAACCGCAAAAGTAGGCGCCTTGCGGTGTTAGGTAGTAGATAAACAGCAGTGTGCTAATGGCAGCAGAGTATGATGCAGCGCCTGCACACGTCTTTGGATGAGCAGGGGTTCAGCCTCATCCTATAGCTTGGAACGAGCTCTTTTGAGTGACAGTACAAAATCCAACGAGAACTGGAAATTGACGCATTTTTATGACAACTCCGTCCAAGTACCGAAAGTGTATACGGTGTTGTAGCGTTAGGAATAATCCGGCAATTTGCTATCTACTTTGTGCAGCTCATAAATCTGAGTGGAATGGGTGTAAGCTCGAACGATGTTTATTGCCGCATGGGACAGTAAAGATGGCCAAATACTTGTTCCTCTGGTATTGCGTTGTTCTGAAACGATGAAACCAACAGTTTTGATTTACCACGCACTGATGCCAAAACGTAAGCACATTGTTCATGGACGACTACCTGGTTAGCTTACTTTTGCACAGCAAATTCTTCTTGCTTTTGCAGTCATGCTTAAGAAATTATGTACGCTCGATCGAAAACTGTTGTTAATAATAATATATATATTTCGATAGGCCAGAGTAATAAAAGGAAATCAGGAGCAATACATGTTATCCGCATCAGATTGGGGCGTCACTGACAGCAGTTATTTTAGATTATTCTTCGCCAACTCCCAATGCACAGGACTTTCAAAGGTGAATCCGTGTTATGTTTTCGCTGCCAGAGCAATCAAACGCAGATGGAAGATACATCATCGTTCGGTCATTCCGGGTGGACACTTCTCCGTTTATTAGCTCTCAGCGAGAACATAAAAGAGCAACAAGGAATTGGCGGGTTCATGTAAGCGCAGTTTGGGTTATAAAGGTAATCATTCATCGCGACACTTCCTTACATGCATAAATTACCTGAGCACTCTATGAATTATCGATTTTAGGAACACACAAAAAGTATATAAATTATAGAATGCTGAAGGGACTACGTAATTGCCTATGTGGGATGGGTTTAATGGACTAAAGAAGGAGAAGTTCAATCAGACTATGGTGCACTCTCTTTTGATCTAACCAGAATTAGGTGGAAAACCTTCAGAACATACTCTCTAAATGGGTGAACTGAATCTACAAATGGTAGTGCTTCAGTCAAAATGCAGATCACGATTCCGAGCTGATCAATGCAGCTTCTGCGGTTGTATGGAAACGAGGCAATTTATACACAGATCCATCGGATATTCGCTTCGCCTGCTTTCTCTCTCTGTTTAAGCTTACTGAACATGCGGATGACGTGATGGCCAGCTCTTAAGTTTACACATTTTGATCTCGCTTGCTCGTACATTGTTATTCCCCTCGAAGTCACTGTCTAGAATTAATCCACTCACTTGGATCCGGTCGGTTGCCACTATCCGGGAGAACTCTGCATGGTCGTTACAAACGTGTCCGCATTGCACAGACCATGGCACGACGGGATTGGGAAGCTGGTGTGCTGGTGCAGAGGAGAGTTGGAAGCTGCGCTACATTGCAGCTATTAACTTACACATATGCGCTTTCGAAGTCTGTCTCATTCAATAGGGCTTATTCCCCGTATGCGCCAATTAGAGTACGCGTTGTTGAAACTCTTCAGCTGCGTAACGAAATGCACACCACTTACGAGTTCCAGCACCTCCACGGGTTTTGTTCACAGTCTAACATAGCAACGCTATGCATTCTATTTCAACGCTGCATGTATCCTAATTTCCTTTCTACTTGGTATCACACTTCATCGTAAAATGGCACATTTCCCCCTTTGTCCAACATCGATTGCGTACGATTTGCTCTCATTCCAGTCTATGTTGAATGCCACTCCAACGCAGACAGACGGATATTTGAACCTATCCAGCTCGGTGAATACCCACTGTACTTGCGTCAAGCGCTTAACCACAATACTGTCACGTCCGTGTGAGTTCGACGCAAGAACGTCGTCTTCTACGCATCCACAGACGCGGCGGATTGGATTTGGGCACAATATTGCTGAATCGCAGCACCCATGTGGCATTCCACGTTCTGCCGAGCATTTCCTTTCGGACGCGCGTCAGTTCCATTCCTCTGGTATGGGGAGTCGAGCAGTACCAATTGGTACATGCTGTAGTACTGAGTGCAAAGAGTTCGCCTACAGCTTGCTGACGGCGATGCAGTGGAGTCAATTGATAAGCCGGTACTTTGAACTTGTGCAGCGATTTAAGGTAAGTTAGCTCTGTTATAGTTCAGCTTCCTACGGTTGCACGCGATCCGAGATTTTGCCCTCCAGTATCGGACTTACAATAGGCAACTTTTGGTTATCTTTGTGGATGATGGTCTGAAGTTTCTAACCTAAGTGCATACT
This sequence comes from Dicrocoelium dendriticum, assembly GCA_944474145.2. Taxonomy (NCBI): domain Eukaryota; kingdom Metazoa; phylum Platyhelminthes; class Trematoda; order Plagiorchiida; family Dicrocoeliidae; genus Dicrocoelium; species Dicrocoelium dendriticum. The sequence goes on along the minus strand of OX104065.1, from coordinate 5,814,186 downwards.
AGCGAGGCGCAATAGTACCAGCAACAGCTTCTTGAGAGCATTGCTCACTGAATTGATTGCGCTCAGTATTCATACTTTGCGTTCTTGTATGATGTGTCAAGGATAGGTATTTTTTCTGAAACCCGCACCGACCAACGTTGTCTTATAGTCTAGGGATTGCATTTTGCATGTGGATGGGGATCGGCCTCTACGCCTTGTGTGGAGGAGGCCAGGGCTCATTAGAAACTTTTGCATTCTCCCATATAAACTAGGTAATTTTTATTTGTGCTTCCGAGCAACAATACCAGAAAACGTACTTTATGATGTTACATCGCTATATCTGCATTCTTATCAATCGGCCCGTAGGCTTGACTTAACATCGTCCCGTAACCTAGAGGTAACGAGCTCGTCTCGTAATCTTGCGGCGCGGGTTCGAATCAGCTTAGGTTTGGGTGTCCTCGCGGCATACGTAGCCCACGTGCGACTGATGGTGGCTGCACGACAACGAAGCGCAGCTATGGCATACAGGTAGCACATTATTTTTATTGCTATCAATCAGAAATTTGGCGACAGTGATGGATAGATGTATAAGTATGACATATGAGACCGCAGATGGTCAAGCGCATGCGAAACCAAGCTGGACTTGGAGCCACAGTCAGCTGCCTTTGAATGCGCCAAATAATTCTGGTCGCCAGTAGCTTTAGAATGTGGGCAGCTAACTGTGTCTTGGGTGCCGGTGGTCAGCAACTGTCTGTGTCCCCATTCCAAAGCTGCGGCTGTGATTCTAATAAATAACTAAATAAGTAATAAATAGTTTATTCTCGAATTTATTGAGACACACCAAGTCAGGTATACTCAAATGTTACAAGCAGTTGGTTTTCGCAACAGACACCTTGTTATGTATGTAATCGGCAGTAGCTGCAAGTTTTACAGGTTGCGGAAATTGGAGTTGTAATCATGGGGAATATAGTCAGTGAATGTCGCCACTGTAAAGGCGTGCCTCGCCTCGTCGAGAATAAATGTTTTATTTATTTATTTATTGTGGTTGAGACAATTGTAGGGATCGCCACATGAGGACACACAACGCACGTTTTCTTGTGCATACTGCGCTTTCGTGGACAAGAATCGAATCGCGGATGCGTGAGGTTAGAAGTGATTGTGTTGCCCGGATGAATCATTCGCGAGCGTGTGCTAGACGAGTGGTAGGGTTTGGTACTGTTGGTGGCTGGCCGTCGACGTGCCATGGGAAGAATTAGAATCCGCAGGGGCTAACATAATGGCTAAAACCAGAAGGTAAGAACCAGGTATAATGTATATAGGAGATTTCGGTAGTGAAAAGCAGAGAATTGCAGGTCGCCTAATAAACGCAGCTGCTACCATCGTAGAAAGAGTGGTGAAGGAAATCCGGCCACGTATTTCAGGTGTTAGGAGTCTTTTAGTGTTGAGACGCGGACTGCGTGACTGGTTGCAAATCGATTCCATAGAGGTACTGTCTGAGTCTTTACTCATGCCCATTTATGAGGCTGTTGGTTGGAGGTAAGCAGGCGCGTTTAATGAAAGTAATACGAGTGGTGTGCTACTGACCTCGTGGTGATTTGCTGGGTGAGTGATTGGTTCGCTAATGTAATCGTGTTGAGTAAAACCGGCCACAGTGGTGTTGCCAGAAACGCCCTAGCAAATTCGCTACGGTCACAATATGTGACATGTGAAATATAGCGAGCTCCTTCGCTTGTTGGGTGGACGGTGTTGGGCCGTGTTTCGTCACATCCCACAAACAGTTTTTTTTATGTCTAAAGACTTTTGGTGTTGTACTAGCGGTTGAGAGTATATGAGATAAAGGTAACTAGTGCACGTGGACGAGGAAGGCTAACAAAAACTTTCGTGTAGTCACGTACCTCATCTTTGTAGGCAATAGGGTTAGGCGATCGTGAACTGTTAACGTCTCGGTCCCAGATTTTCGCAACACCAAGACGTGTGTGGGCTGGTTTCCCGAGTAAATACGAACGTAGAGAGCCATTAATTCTTTTCGCAGCACTTAAGTTAACCTGCTGTGAAACACACTGAGTTTTGCTTTGTACATGTTACTGTCGCACGCTTAGCAACAGGTTCCCGTCAGCTTTATTCAAAGGTGTTATATCTACAACCCTATGCTAGTTGTTACTGTGTTACTGACTGTAAACTAGTCGTTTCATAACAGGAGGTGGGCGGTACCGTTTGTGGCATGTGGACGAAAAGTAGGCGAAATAAGGGCGGTCTGTGGCATTTGGTGATCAAAGTGCGATTGAATGGTTTACTAAATTGTTCACCATGCTGCCGTTACTACACTGAGGTGATTCAACTAAGTTCGGGCGTCGAACCGCGTCAACGGTTTATGAGGCGCGACGGCCTTTGCGTCGCACCAAAAGTTCTTCTGTAGTTAAAGTTTGGTTAGCACGTAGACGATGGGTCGACCATGTTGAGGCAGACACTGTCCAGAAGTTTAGGTATATAGACTGAACCTTTCGTAGCGCAAGGTGCTATGGGGTGTTCATTTTTAAATTCTACGTTTCTCAAGGGCGTTGTACTGATTGACTTAACGCCAAGCATATTAATCTCTCTAGGTAGGGACAAGCTCAAGTTATTTAAACCTTTCTCGCATTGATCAGCTGCAGTCGTTGAGCGAGAAACCATCCTGTAATTTTGAAATTACTGTTTTCACGTTTGTCCCAGATCTTCGCAAGAGAGGATTTATTTTGTACATCGTTAAGATTTGACATTGTATAAGAGGGGGAGAACCGGTGGTCTGCAGTGAGAATGATTGCTACCATAAAATAAAAAGCCAGGCTAACTATTCTGCTGAAAAGTAACAGGATGGCAAAATAAACAACGAAGAGTAGAAAAAGCACGGGATCACAATTTGAGCCGTCAAAGCCGTGTAGGTCAAACACAGAAGCCACCATTGCTATGGAAATTTGACTTTGGATATTTGAATAAGTAATCGAGGAAAGTGTGCATTACTCTAGCAGTTTGTACTGGTACTCTGTTGCCATTCAAATGCAAGTAGTTGTAAGCGCTTGCAAGTCGGAACGTGTGCGAGAGTTGCAGTTGGTGTGAGGATGATCTGTTGGCACCCTTAGCAAACGGAGTAACTCTCGGAAGCAATGCACCAGGCAGTGTTGTTTTGTATAAAATACAGCCTTATACCCTCGTACGATTTGCTTCCACTTCCATAAACTCCCCATATCAAGGAAGTCTAAGGGTTCATAACCGACGTTTGCACGAACACAACAGTAAAAACCAGTTTAATAAATTACCTGGAGCTAGCTCCCTATGAGACGAAACAGCCAAAATGTGGACAAACAACCACCGTTTCGGCCAACTGTTCATTTAAATGTCTGACAAGCAGCTAACTCGACGTAAAGATTAACATATTAATTATTCCGTATTCGTTAGAACGCATTTCAGTCTTTGGAAAAGTTTATGGGATGGCAAAAGATGTTGGGTAATCCGTGAGAAAAGAAAACGGTTTCGTAACATTGATGAATATCGAGCATGCAATAGGTGGGCCGGTATCGGACGGAATAGTGAAGTCAGTTAGTCGGAAAATCGGGGAGAGTGAGAGTCATGGCTGAAACAAATGGGACCTGGGGGAAAGACGAGGAAAGTACGAATAAGGCGGATAACTGGAGACTTTCAGAGTACATCAAGAACAGTTGCGAATTAGGTTAGCATAGTAAGAGAAATTAATTGACTAAAGATTAAATGCAATCTGTAAAGGAATGACTAACAAATGAAATGACGACCATCTCTACTTTTGGGCTCATTTGGAGATCCTAGGCAAACAAAGTGTCAGATATTGAGGTTTATAGGAAAAAACGTAAGCAATTGGTAATACGGAGCGACAAGGCACCAGAACATGGCTGTCAACCTGATACTTCGGCTGAACTGACTGACCAAAATGCAGCGGGGAAGTGGCAAAGATTCGGTTTTACAGATACGAAAGTCAATCTGGAGGATCAGGGGACTGAGGACGTCTGGCCTCTAAGCAATGACTCACCTGATAATAGAAATGCTCAAGGGGCACATGGACAACACCCAGTATACCTCAAGACGTTGAACTGGTGCGCAAACTGTCACACCACTTTAACATTCCGTTTCGCTGAAACAAGTATCGAGTAGATACGACAGCGCTATCATCCACAACCTTGCCTTGTCAATGTCATTAATAGCATAGGAAATGCACCAGCACTTCGAACTGGCGCTTCGTTGACCCATTATAATAAACCACTCTATATAAACAAGAATAAGGTGATTGAACCGAAGCACCATAAGGAAAACCAGTAACGGGTCAACAGGTAAACCGTTCAATCGAAGGGCTCAACCGAATTGCGGTGCCGACAGTACAATATTCTACATACAGAAGCATCTCCCAGAAACTGGGGCGAGGATAACTGAAGTATTAAGGCACGAGACCAAGGGACAGCATTTGCCAGACCATAAGTCATCGACATATCTGGTAGCAGTTCTCGTGCATTCATTTCACGTTAGTTGGAGATGAGGACTGCCTCGGATACTGTGCCTCAATACAGAACAGTAAAATATTCCAAAAGAAGATATGAAATACAAAAGTGTCAAGGATGCAGATTCTGAACAAATAAGAATGCGCTTTTTAAAGTCATGCGTGTGCCGGAGAGATCAATTTGTCCAGCCTATTGGAACTTTCACTTCCATTGTTCCTCTACAACCCCTTATCATGGACAGCTCACTTCCCTTTGCATGTGCCAGAAGCCCGGCTGCCAGTTTTACCTACCCCTTGAACATTGGTAAACAATTCGACTTTGCTCATCTAGCCCACCCTCTATGGTTACTCAAACCCGCCTTACACATTTTGCTTTTACATTCTTCATCGTTTGATGTGTTAGTTACCGATGCCCCATCGTAGACACCGCATGGAGCCTTACCACAGACAACACATGACAGACACTCCACCAATCAGCTGTTCCGAACCTGTCTACCTTCACATCCAATCTATCATCCAAGCTATGCTATTGGTGTATTTTGCCCTATCAATCATTGACGCATCAAGCAACTTTGACTGCTCGGCATATGTCCATCCGTTTAGACAGTCAATTGGGGTAATGGCTTGCTTCGAAGACGTGCTGCTCGGTTACGGCCTCGCCCACTTGTTTGCATTTTGTGCTTGTCTTTGCTTGCCTTTTGGATCTGGCTTCCGCTTTATCTAGTGAAGTTTTTATTGCGTTGGTGTGTAAGGAAACCGGTTGAGGTCTGTCATTTTTGTCATTTATTGTTATTGTGTAATTTCACCACCGTTGCACCGGCATTGAGTTTTTGACGTATCCCGGGGTTTGCGGATCTGTTGCGGTCTTGAATTTGGACAACCGATGGCTGCGCGTATCGTTCAAGGCTTCCAAGCGTTTTATCGCTCACAATGCGAAGACGACTAGACCTTGGTTGGAGGGAGGCTAAGCAGGAGAGGAATAAATAATGGTCACAACAAAAACGCCACGATAACAAGTGCATGTAAACAAACTTGTTCGTCGGAACATTGCAACCCAGGCCAAGTTTAAAGTCATAGCCTCCAGTTCTCTTGAAAAAGTTATCTTCACTTCAGATCCCTGTGGCGCAAACAACGTATGTCGCTGGAATCGGTGTGCTGGGATGTGCAACACTTGACGTAGCCAAAATACCTGCGCGGTTCACTTTTTCTTCTCGCACCAAATTGGAATCTGCCTTTCAGGGCAAGATTGATGTCTAACCGGCACCAGAAGTGACAAAAATGAATGTACCAGCCTCGAGCTTCGGCTATATGGTTCGTCACTTCATCTTTTACTTCACAAGCGCTGAGATAACTGCCACACCAGTTGAATTTTTGGATGCCTACTAGTTGATACCTGTGATGGGTAAGTGAAAGAGTTGGACCCTACCAATGTTGGAGACGAGCTTCGTTTTCAAGTAGCACAAAGTAAAGACCGGAACGATTGACAGTCAGTAGTAAACTGTCCAATGCTGCTTGCCACATTTGTGACCTGTTCTACATTAGGGCTCTATCATCGGTAGCCTCCAAATCAAGATGAAGAGAGGAGCTCCACATCATGCACAGCGTGTCCAGTGAGTGCATTTCCATTACTTCGTCGGTGGCGAAATTAAAAAGGAGAGGTCATATGCGGACGTTTCTGTCCCACTCCGATGAAGATAGTGAAGGACTGCTACAATTTGTCACAAAGCCGAACTAAGAGCATAAAGCATTCCGATATCGCTTACGTACTTCTTGTGCACACTTATATCAATCTAACAGGTACATCGATCCACCGAAATAACCACAGTTAGGGTGGAACGCGAGAAAATAAGTGCCGGTGCTCCAATGGAGGACGTCAAGTGAAGATGAGGCCAATGCAGTCTGGAATTCGAGGAAACTCGGTCTGCTCTACATGAATTGGTTGGCACGAGCGTCAGTTAGCCAATAAAGAAGCACAGATAAGGGTAGTAATTTGGAGGCCATTTGGCTATGAATCCTGCAGTCCGAACGCGAACTTTTCATAAAAATCTGGAACCTAATAAAGCAGGTTTAGTCAGCTGTGTCAGTTTCTTTATCCTAAAGTAGTTCACAAGATGCATAAGCGTCCGACGGGTGCGTGATATGCAGGTAAGGTAATTAAACCGAAAACTATAATCGGTGCAACAGCTCTAGCCAAACAGTCGTCTAACGCGAGGAAAGCAGTTCCCAACTGTTTATATTGGCAAGTCTCCTCAACTAAGGCTAATTCCTGCGAGTCGGCAAGAACTAAAACGGCGAGTAAGGGTGCGACAGTAAAGCGATAATCGCCTCTACTCAAAAGTAGATGTAGAAGATCAAGCTGAGCAGAGAAATCGACCGCCATATTCCACAGCGAGTATATCTGAATGCTTAAAAGGAAAATATCGCCAAGCTAGGTAGCGCCACACGTTGGAGATCGAAGTTCACATTGCCTAACTTAAGGTCAGAGCATGATCCCTCCTTGGTTATATCGGAAAGAAAACACCGATCAATCGCTGCATGCCGTCTGATAAACTCTGGCACCGCTTACGCCGAGTCGCCGAATGACAGATAAAAGCAATGCAGACTGATGTCGCAAGGTAATGGAGAAGAGATCGGTGTGAACGACAAGATATACGTACATGTAATCGGTATCACGCTGCATCTCACAGATAACTGTCTAGTAAAGAGAAAAAAGAAGATTGGAGGAGTAACGTCAAAGATAACACTAGTGGGTTCTGCATAAAAATACACTGGTATAATGCTGCGACACCCGATAAGGCTGCACCACATGACCGGATTTCAAGTTATCTGCTCCCATCGGGTAAAGGCTTTGGCTAACATTCCAATGGCTTCGAATTCGTTGTTTGCTATTGTCTGTTAGTGCAGTGTTTTCATCCGCCTCATCAGTTACTGTTGCAGAGATCGAACTGGTCAAGGTGCAATTCAATGCGAATTACTGCTAACATTGATCTTGTGTGCCGCCATCTATGCACACAACGTGTACTTCAAATTAACCTTCCAATCAGTCATTAACCGTTGTGCCAAGCACTGCGCGTCGTGACCCGGTGGCTAAAGGGTAGAGGACCCAACTGACTTCTTACTGGTCTCGGGTTCGAATACTGCTATTTCTATCGGATGAGATCAAATGAGATCAAACCGCGTCACTGCATGCAAGGTTTCCGGGTGGGCAACACCTAAATTTCATCTGCTTCCATTACTGTCCTAGTGATCGAATGACCAAGGTTCACTACAATCCGAATCACGGTTTACATTAAGATGGCGCGTCCTAATCCAATCATAAAATAAGTACTTCGGAATGACCCACCAATGTGGCAAAACACTGCCAAAAATGAATGTATACAAGCGGGTGTCGGCCATGTGAACACAAGCCAAATCAATGAAACTGCTTCCTCGTAGCTTTCCATGCAACTCAGCACAACATGACAGAGTCGTGATGACAGCTATGCGTCACTTTCCCTATAGTTGAGAATATCTGTAACTAAATGTGTAGATATGGATTTTGCGTCATTCTCCGAGCCCAAATACAAACTAATGAAACCAAAAGATTCGCCATTACGGCGACCATGCGGCTCAACTGGGGTATACAAAAGCGGAATTTTTTCCGCCCCATCATGTCGCTACCGGAAGAAACAAAGTAGAGACACGTAAAATATTTCAGGAGACGGCACAGGAAGCTAATTTTGGGATCAGAACACCCGATGAACTCGGTAGGACAGTCCCTTACAGACAGCAGAAACACAAGCATGCAACGGGACAAATTACTGGTTATTCACATTAATCAACTTGAACTTTACGAAACGAATCATGACTGAAAGGACACACATCACCCGATAAACGTAGTAGAATCGACGCCGGACCAATGATGAAATTGGCGAAATTCCGTCTAATAACACATTTTCCTTTCAATGGCCAAATTTACAATCTGATAAGAGGCCCACCAATTGGATATGAAAAGCGCGGAAAGATGACGAACAGTGGTAGAGGCAAGCATTTCTTATTGTCTTTTCATTTACTCTAAACGATAAGCCATATTCCTAGATATAGCTAACAATGGATGTGATCAGACAAGCTAGAGGTGCAGAGTGATTGACGGAAGTTTACGCCAATACTCACGGTGGTACCAAGCTGACAAATAAGTACTTTTCAACGCACTGTGCTTGTTTCATAAGGCCTACTGCGACCGCCACATTAAACCGGAAGAAGCATGGATTGGCGTAACACAACACAACTGTGAACGATGAGTTGATATCAGCCGCCTTGTAACCCGAGACCAATAGGTGTTTACCAATCAAGGAAGCGGCCGGCCTAAGCGAGTACCAGGGTTGAGGAGTTGGGGAGTTTGAGCGATTTCTTGCTGGACCCATCTCGGCACATGTTCCTTTATTCGGGATTTCAGAGTTTTGTATAAGTAACTGCTTCCGCAATCATACACGAATTGGTATACACGGTGTGAGTTAGCCCCGATAGGCTGGACATTCGTGAGAAGGGCTGGCTGGTTCGGTTGATTACAACAATTTGAGCAATGCATGAACTTCCCTGCGTAGCCGATGTTATTCGCTTGGTCATCTTTAGCGTAGCAAAATAACCTCGGGATGGTAACTGGCTACAGTGTGTATTAAGTCCTTCGGCTGTGTTTTCTGATAAACCTGAGAGGGTAGTCGTCCGACACCAGTGATTTCGTAAATAAGGTTAGATTATCGGCCAGACAGTCGGCAGAGCAAATTCGTCTGGCCCGACTGTTGTGTGTCGTATTAAAAGAGCAGGATAATATCAAGTTACCTGGGCTCAGACAAGAGAATGAAAAGGTTTCTTGACAAAAACCTGACAACAATTTAGTGGGGTTTTGGCATTGGGCTACAAAGAGACACTTTTATTGATTGAGGAGCCAACCCCAAACTGAAGTATGCCTGGCCTTTACCATTAACCAACCAGGTATGCGTGGTTCCGAATATGCAAAAAACCACCCAACATGGCTTAATGGGTCATCGAGGCACTGCGACGAACCTACAGAAAAACCTAATAAATCCCCTTACTACTTACAAATACACAAACCATTGCACCATGTTAAGGTCAAGTTTCTTCGGAATGGGGAGGAGCCGACTTCATTGGCGACTGTGGTGTTAGTTTCATGCCTCTAAGCTTCCATTTAGCTTCCCCCTACAATAACGAGCTCGTGCACACAAGACAGCTTATACTTAGAGTTATACTACTTTACTGGTGTGGATGTAATTTTAGGTGCATTTCGTCACAGTTTCCTCTCGGTCAGACAGGCTCTTAAACTACATCTAACATGAGACGAAAAATCCTCACTGCACATTATTAACCAAAAATCCGTCCACAAAGCTTCTAACTGCTGGGTCGTGCACAATCGCCATGCAGAAAGCCGTGGCTCTAGAACCGACCACTGTCCTTTGCACAGTTCGTGAAGGTTGAGCCGTGTTGTATCTTAGTCCTCAGCCTTGGGTATCCACCGCCTTCACACATGGCTTAGCGGAACAATCTGCTGGCATCCGGAAGTCAAGGAGTCGGGACTCGGCAGGGATCCTAAGAATGCACATAATTGATGAGACCGAAAATGTTGAAAACAGCGACTGGTCCCTTTCCAGCTATGTAGGAGTTTGCCTGGCCGAGACAGAACCGCGAACAACTATATCCAAAATTATAGTATTGCTTTTCTATATTTTTAAGGTTTAATGTCCATACCCGTTTTATTGCGACACTCTGGTTGAGATGTCACTCATCCACAGCTAACGTGTACCGATGATGCTCAAAAGCAAATTCTATTTCCCGTAGAGTCTTAGGTCCTGAAACCATTAGTTAAAAGGATCTCGGCCATGAGTAAGGAACGGATCAAGATCACACAGTGCATTGAGCAGAAGCTCCAGTTTCCGACACCATGTCAACAGCTGTACACTCTCGATCATGTGTCAACCGTGATCCGATGGCGTAAAGTAAATAACTATCGGCACGAACTGAACGAGCAAACATATCACACTGAAATTATTACGATCCCTCTGTGGCTGCGACAACAGAAGGAAGGAATTTGGCTTATAAAGGGGCTCGGGGATGCTGTCTTATAAAAGTGATAATTCATGACCAGTATCGTCCTCAGGTGAAGTCCGCCTGGGCTGAGATTGTAACTCGACGCATAGTAGTTAACGGCTGACGTTTTGAACGAGAAGCCAGTGAGATCCAATTCGGATGTTGTCTCGATGATTGGAATGACCAAGGACTGCCTCAAAGTAAAATGAGGTCTTAATAAAGATAGCGTGTCGCAATCTAACCACACGACGGGTATCCCAAACCAAATTTTGATACGATCGTATATTTATTTTACAATGCTGACCCACGCTTGCCACCCGGTAGGAGCAAACTGAAGATTTGACTGTTGACACATACCAGAGGCCCTTTCATGACAGATGAGAAACTGGTCGAGGCTGTGTTGATTGGCCCCCACTAACCTACCGTGTCAGTCCGAATATGCACGACAGGCCTACAAATGATGTTAGCAAAGACGAAAACAGATAAAGGATTTAATGATTAAAAACCATTAACCAGCCGGTATACAAAAAGTACATCCATAATGAACTCAAACATAAGCAGTAAGACATGATAAAACGGCAAAACAGATACTTAAGCTAAGCTTTCTCAAAAGATTCATGTTCATTCCGCTTTCAGTAAGAATTCACCTCGTAGTCCAAGGGATCAACTAGGTATGAAGCGCTTAACCGGGCATGAATCGACAGCAGTACGGTTGGGATCTGAAGTGCGGGACTCCACTTGTCTGTGAAGAATAGGCGAATGGTGTAGAAATGCATCAATTTGTTAAAAACAGCGTAGCGCGATTTTATGATACAAGAAAGAAGATGTAGATAATTTTGAGGGCTTCTTAGGTTTCGAATGCACGCGACAAGAGAGGACAGTGCGTGAGGAGGCACCAAATCCAAAATATTAGAAAGCATGACCAACACCAAAAGGGCAGTTTATCGGTAACCCCACACCACGTATAAAACCATACCTCACAGTATGGACTCAAATGTGGGAATTAGAGGACGGCGAAGAAAAGGGGACATAACAGACATACATCATTGTGCACATTAATTGAAACAAACTACGATTGTGTCTCTTTTTCTATGAATATCATGTTTTTATACATGAACGCTGCCCTTTTGGCATTTATTATTTTATTTTATTTTGGGAATAGATATTTCATCATTGTTTGTGAATCAGACGATGTAATAACTGCGCATGTCTAGTCGTTACATCACCCAAGATTGCGTCATACTTTTTATGGTTAGTAAGGTTTTTATTTCAACTACTTGTTTTTTGGGATTCAGTCATTGTTTGAGATGGACGTGACTCACAGAAGGCGCATGAAGATCGTGACCTTGCATGAACACACAGGCAAGACCTACAGGGACATAGCAAGAATAGTAGGCGTCAGTCCGGCAACCGTCAGCCGTGTGGTCAAAAAGAAAAAGGAAACGGGATGTTTTTCGCCAAAACGCAAAGGGAAATGTGGTCCTAAGTGGAAAACCACTGCCAGGGATGACGCTTATCTAATACGGGAAAGTGTTAAAGGTCTTCGAGAGACCAGTGACGCATTGAAACGTGATTTGGGGGACAAAGGAATCGAAATCAGTTCTTCAACGGTTCGCAGGCGACTCCTGGAAGTTGGTCGGAAAGCCAGACGGCCTGTGAAAAAACAACTTCTGACAAAAGTAATGAAAGTTAAGTGTTACAAATGGGGAATAAAATACAAAAACTGGACAAAAGAAGATTAGAGAAAAGTCCTATTCAGCAATGAAAGTCATTTCTATGTTCATGGTCAGAGAAGTCAGTATGTTCGGAGGTCAGAGGGAGAAAAGGTTCGTGATTCCCACATTGACCACTTTGTGAAACACCCACAAAAGCAGATGTTTTGGGGGTGCTTTAGTTATTACGGCGTCGGCGCCTTGCATCCAGTCCAGGGCATGATGCGCTCTCCACAATATATAAAAGTTCTCCAAAGAAGAGCCGTTCCAGAACTAAAAAAGGCATTTCCTGACGGATCTGGTGTATTTCAACGTCTTGGGTCCCTGTACCAAACTTGAATTAAAGCTTGAATAAGTTTCTCCTTTGTCTTACAGTCCATGCCACGAAGGCGTTGCTTGCAAATAGACCACATATTTTCAATGGGGTTTAAATCTGGTGAATTCCCAGGCCAGTCCAAGATGGTTATTTGATTAGTATTGAAAAAGTCTTGACCATTTTTGATGTGTGGCACGGGGCCAGATCCCGTTGAAGAACTGATTTCGATTCCTTTGTCCCCCAAATCACGTTTCAATGCGTCACTAGTCTTTCGAAGATCTTTAACACTTTCCCGTATTAGATAAGCGTCATCCCTGGCAGTGGTTTTCCATTAAGACCACATTTCCCTTTGCGTTTTGGCGAAAAACATCCCGTTTCCTTTTTCTTTTTGACCACACGGCTGACGGTTGCCGGACTGACGCCTACTATTCTTGCTATGTCCCTGTAGGTCTTGCCTGTGTGTTCATGCAAGGTCACGATCTTCATGCGCCTTCTGGGAGTCACGTCCATCTCAAACAATGACTGAATCCCAAAAAACAAGTAGTTGAAATAAAAACCTTACTAACCATAAAAAGTATGACGCAATCTTGGGTGATGTAACGACTAGACATGCGCAGTTATTACATCGTCTGATTCACAAACAATGATGAAATATCTATTCCCAAAATAAAATAAAATAATAAATGCCAAAAGGGCAGCGTTCATGTATAAAAACATGATATTCATAGAAAAAGAGACACAATCGTAGTTTGTTTCAATTAATGTGCACAAGGATGTAGGTAGTAAAACGTACAATTGTCACAGACAAAGCGCGCCTCCTCAAGTAGCACGTGCAAAACCAAAGCAACATCCGTAAGTAGAGGGTTATGCTTGGAACCGTAACACATTATAACGACGCCTTGTTGCTAGGCAACCGTGTGTGGATGGGATGAGTGCTGGGCCACTGTCAAAGCGCTCAAAATTATGCGCATGTGTGGAATCGAACTTGTGACTGGCATCAGAAGTATGCCGGCAAGCGTTATCGACGCTTATCTGCCGCGAAACTACCACCAGTCGCACGATGGCTAAGGATAATTTGAGGGTCTCTCGGTCCCTATGCAAACTCGAATCCGCTCCCGTGGATTACAAGGCAAGCTTGTAACATATAGTGCTACTTGTTACGCAGATATATACATAAATATAATGTATTCGTACAACAGCTTAAAGCGTGGTATCAGATCCATGGCGATAATGGAGTGAGAAACAGTCGTGCAACAGCGAAAAGAATACGGAGACACAAAGAGCAACCGTGTCTTTTATGGATTGAGGTTTTCTGACCGTGGATTCCAAGCCAAAAGCAGAAACTACCTTTTTATCTAATCGGGGCTCGTCCGTAGTGTGTATCCATCGGTTCCGTTAGTAAACAACCCACGATTTTTCAACATTAGCGACTTGGGCTACTGTCCACTGGTGACGGCGACAGACGGTCGTCAGTTACAAAGCTACCTACGACAAAGCAGAACTCACCCAGGCGGGTGGAATTTTGAAGTGGCTATGAAGGACTCCCGATTATTTACATTAAAATTCCGTGACCTACAAGTAACCAAAATTATTCACTATACTGGCTGGATACTACGTTTTGCATGGCTGCTGTTATGGGAGGCCATGACACTGAGGATCAGCTCTGTCTTTGCACGGTAGTGGAGGCTGAGTCGTGCTATAGTACAGTCTATTTGTAATGCATGACAGTTCACTGCCGTCATACCCGATCTAGTAGAACAGGCTGGTGACTAATGTCGCAAGCGGCTGGCTTCGACAGGCCGTGACTTTGATTCCTAAAGGAGCCGGGCTATACACACTACTGAGATATCACAATAGAACAAAACAAATGGATAAAACTATTTCAGACGTATGGAAGTACATCCAACTCGGAAGCTGTTGTGAAGTACCCTAAATTAATTACCACTGAAATTCCGCCTGAAGGGCAGATTGGTACTAATCGTAAGACGGCAGCCGCGCGCAACGAGAAAAGCGGTACGCAACGCATTGGGCGAGATCCATGCTATCCGCTTTATTTTGGTGTTAAACTCACTGCCTTGGAGTTATTAACTATTCCGCTCCGCAATACAAAGTGAGCACCACTGAACTCAACTTGTGTTGTGGCATCAAGGAACAAAGCTGTCCATAGCAAGACCTCTCGGGTTAGATATCTAGAGCAGTAAACGGTAAGAGAATTCTGTTGCCGAATTTCCAGTCTCTCCTCTGACCCCACACTTCCTTATTCTCCCTCTTATTGACAAGAAAGAGGATGCCACATATTTGTTGTTGACAACATTTAGTTGAAGAGTCTTTAAAAACATTAGCTTCTCTACAACGTAAGTCCGATAGATTAACAGGCAACACAATCTCACGTTATCTTCACACCAGGGTGAGGTACACGTGCCCAGGTTTCGGAGATCTTGTTAAGTATAACAGATAGACTGCTACAATCAGTGTAGGTTCTGTCCTGTTCAACTCTCCAAGTTAGAGGGCTACAAGTTGTATATTAACCTTCAATTAATCCACCAGCAGATATGGCATTAATTACGGTCACGTTGACTCAGGCTATATGGCTGACAGATGACCAAGATGAAGGCCCGTTACTCCCGAAAATTTCGTAATAGTTCAAGCGCTTTTGTTCGCCAGCTACTATGTTAAACTTTAATACCGATTTCATTTCGAGGGAGCAATTTTAACCACCTTTATCAGCCATATCATGTAATACGTCATTCACGGAAATGAAGCCAGAATTGGTTTTTGGCCCCAGTTGCATTTCGATCATGGGCAACTCTACCAGATTAGTTTATGCAAGCTTGCCTCCTCTGAACAAGCAGTGACGGTGCCATCCGAGTCGTAATCTGTGTTTGGTTTCATTTTTAAAGAAAGGCAACACAGTGGTAGGTCGTCGTTGACACTCGAGCACCACCAGTCGTGCGCTGACGACACGCGCAGTTATGTAGATGCGTACTTGTGACCTTTGGTTTATGAGGCAGACGCCTTCTAGCAATCAGTCACCGGCCGACAACGCGGTTAATTAAAACGTCAAGTGGTAACCGTAGCTAGTTCTACTTCACGATGATGTTGGATGGCCGCCAGAACCTGAATCACCGTTCGTATATCCGGCTCGGATGTGATTAGCAATGGTGATACGCTTTTATTTTGCAGTGCAGATCGCATAAGCCCTATCCAAATAAGCAACGCCTCCGTTTACTCCCTTTTGGCGCAAATGGACTCATGTGTACTAATACACTACAACGTTCTCACGTTTTACTGTGCTATGTAGAAGTTGACATCCGTCGCCAGCCTCGGTATCTAATTCAGGGTGCGTAGCTTTGCATTCGCATTTGTGGAGTTGTAAACGCAATTTTCCGACAACTTGTCTTCCCTCTCTCTGATTGGTTTGGCTGACAGGTGTGTGGTACGGTAGCGTGCGCCTGTGTCGTTCGACCCTACTAAGTGGGCCGTCACACCTAGGCCATAATGACATAATGCAGGCAGTGCGCCCTATTTCTGCATAGTACTCAAATGGGCTGTTGAAGGCGCTCTGCTCGCTGGATGTCATTGGGGTGTCTAGTGGAGGGTGCTCACTAAAACGATCAAGGTCGTACATTCTGGCTGGTTCAGAATAACTGCTCATCGAATGTTGCATAGAAAGCGGTAAATACTTCGTACTAGCAAGCTAAGTGAACGTTTGAGTAGGTCATTTTTGGAGACCAAACAACGTGCTGGACGCTGTCTCCGAGTGGATGTTTCCCCGATTGGCAGTGGTGAGCACGTCTTTCGTTCACATACCAACCGCACCATTTGGACCAATACTACATACGGAATAAGCGCACAAGAAGAGTCAGTTGGTACTATCGATTGATACACTGTCGCGGACTCCAAATGATCACGCCTTCATCGACTCTGTACAGAGCACATCAGTGCAAACACTGTACTCAGCCAATCTAAAAAGGAAAGGTGCCCAATTGAGAGAACATACTCGAAACGTGTTCGGTCAAACACTGAGTGCGTCTTTGTAAATGTAACGTGCCGTATACAGCAGTTTACACGAATCAGCTGATTAAATTGTGCATTAAGGGATAAAGGAAATTCAATAAACGTACTTATGCGAAGTAGAAACTGAAATGAGACAGAATAGTTGCGAGATGCTAAGTATGAGATGGCTAGATCAGCAGAGAATTCCCTGTTGGCCATTGTATAAGCGGTACTTAGGGACGAATGCTGATCAGGAAGGTGGCCACACTCGATTCCCTTATTCAACCCAAGTGGACCAGTACGTCGACGAGGTGCGAAGAACCCGAGCAAGTTGGACACGGCATTTCTCAGACGCATGGCGTCACAGTTTACAAATACGTTCAGCAGTCAGCAACCAACTGTCTAGGGACACAGTATCCATTATAAGAATGTGGTGATATCAACCACTCATGCCTAGTCGTAGTGCTTCAAAAACTGAGGAGAAGGCATTAAAGTTAAGACAGGTGGTGTACTTTATACTATTAGGTCCGGTGTATGGAGTAGAGTCAGAGGATGTGCACGGCCCCCACGAGATAGGAGAAAAAACCGCAATTTGTGCAACAATGTGTGGACGATGAGGTAGATCTATCACGTAGTCATGGGAAGCGTAGAATTAGGCATGTTGAGCGGATATTGTAGGAACAAGGTTAACAGCAATAAAGAAAAATGAGCGAAAAGTTTCCTTTTAAAATATCCAGGTATATTCGACCCAGGTTGTCCACATATGAATCGTATAACTTGGTTGTTAATCGAACTCTAGGAGCCGTCATCGGATAACCCTCGGGCAGAAACAATTCCAAATGAAATAGTCCTCTATCGTATGCGCCATTAGACGGACCCTTGATAGTGACCAGGAAGTGTCTGGTATTGTCTGTGCTGGGGAATGTAGTTATGACATCGTAAGGCTCATCTTGAAGTTTCAGTGTTTTCTGTTTTGTTCTAGTGGGAGCAAAGGTACGTATAATTTGATACTGTGCTGCGGTAATCCAGACATGAATATAGATTGCAGCCACAAAATAGTGGTGGCATCAGGGACGAAAGCAGACCGCAAATGTACAAACCGGATCTAATCCAAATAACAGATGGAAGACTTACAGTCATCAGCATTTTCATCAAAAACAATAACTAAGGGTGGGAAACACACCTCAGATAATGTGCCCAAATTAAAAAATGATAACAGAAAAACGTTACAGCATACAAAAGCCAAGCAAAGTAACATACTGCGAAAAGCACATTGTGCAATATGCTTGAGATTGTTGCTATTGAAGGAAGCTAAAGTGGAGGGAAAGGACGAAGAGACTCGCGACACAAGCGCCATTGACGTTGGCTCCTCGCAATATCAACTGGTGTATCCAACCAAACGTGGTCATCTGACTTGAAGGCTTAATCAGGTTGATTAGCCAAGTTCGCATGTGCTCGCCGGCCATGGCAAGTGGGTTGTAAACGCTTCATCACCAAACGAATTGAGGTGATCGGTGTGGACCGCTGATGTTGTCACCACGTTTGCAGATGAATTGTTTGTAACACAACTGCCAAACTCGGCGAGTACATGAAAACCGAAGGTGAAAGGCTTTGTGCTTTTCTAGTTCAGTTAAAGAACTACGATCAGAACACAAACGTACGGTGTATTCAGTTGCTGAGAAGATACATATAACTAATAATGATTGGCAGGTAAGCAAACACCTGGGAAACGTGGTCAAGACTAATGTTTGAGAGTAATGGAGGAAATTGTTGGCAATTGTCTACTGCTCATGCCCCAACAACTACCTGATGATACTGCATCTAGCAGGATTTCTTGGCAGTACGCAAAACTCCGTTAGAATTCGCGCCTAATTATTCATACAGTCATGTTACGTTCGAAGCAAGCGGGGGTTTCCTGCTGGATCCTAACAAGTTCTTAGATTACTCGGATATCTAATGACGATACGGTGACGACTGACAGTGCACGAGCAAGGACGCATATATTCTGTATGACGAGCAAAGTACTGTTTCATTGCATGTCAGTTTGCTTGGGGCGATGACCGTGGCCTGAAGGATTACAAGTTTGCTTTGTAAAGCTGATGGCACAGCTTTGAAGATTCGCAGGGGACGGGCGACCCTCGCGGCATCCTCCGTCTAGGCACTACTGTTGT
>OX104065.1:5767707-5794940 GCA_944474145.2 Dicrocoelium dendriticum | reverse complement strand
GGCGTCTGCCTCATAAACCAAATGTCACAAGTACGCATCTACATAACTGCGCGCGTCGTCAGCGCACGACTGGTGGTGCTCGTGTGTCAGCGACGACCTAGCACTGTGTTGCCTTTCTTTAAAAATGAAACCAAACACAGATTACGACTCGGATGGCACCGTCACGGCTTGTTCAGAGGTGGCAAGCTTGCATAAACTTATCTGGTACAGTTGTCCATGATCGAAATGCAACTGGGGCCAAAATACCAATTCTGGCTTCATTTCCGTGAATGACGCATTAAATGATATGGCTGATAAAGGTGGTTAAAATTGCTCCCGCGAAATGAACTCGGTATTAAATTTTTAACATAGTAGCTGGCGAACAAAAGCGCTTGAACTATTTCGAAATTTTCGGGAGTAACGGGCATTCATCTTGGTCATCTGTCAGCCATATAGCCTGAGTCAACGTGACCGTAATTAATGCCATATCTGCTGGTGGATTCATTGAAGGTTAATATCCAACTTGTAGCCCCCTAACTTGGAGAGTTGGACAGGACAGAACCTACACTGATTGTAGCAGTCTACCTGTTATACTTAACAAGATCTCCATAAACCTGGGCGCGTGTACCTCACCCTGGTGTGAAGGTAATGTGAGATTGTGTTGCCTGTTAATCTATCGGACTTACATTGTAGAGAAGCTAAGGTTTTTAAAGACTCTTCAACTAAACATTGTCAACAACAAACATGAGGCATACTCTTTCTTGTGAATAAGAGGGAGAATAAGGAAGTGTGGGGTCAGAGGAGAGACTGGAAATTCGGCAACAGAATTCTCTTACCGTTTACTGCTCTAGATATCTAACCCGAGAGGTCTTGCTATGGACAGCTTTGTTCCTTGATGCCACAACACAAGTTGAGTTCAGTGGCGCGCACTTTGTATTGCGGAGCGGAATAGTTAATAACTCCAAGGCAGTGGGTTTAACACCACAATAAAGCGGATAGCATGGATCTCGCGCAATGCGTTGCCTACCGCTTTTCTCGTTGCGCGCGGCTGCCGTCCTACGATTAGTACCAATCTGTCCATCAGGCGGGATTTCAGTGGTAATTAATTTAGGGTACTTTACAACAGCTTTCGAGTTGGATGTACTTCCATACGTCTGAAATAGTTTTATCCATTCGTTTTGTTCTATGGTGATATCTCAGTAGTGTGTATAGCCCGGCTCCCTTACGAATCAAAGCCACAGCCCATCGAAGCCAGCCGCTTGCGACATTAGTCACCAGCCTGTTCTACTAGATCGGGTATGACGGCAGTGAACTGTCATGCATTACAAATAGACTGTACTATAGCACGACTCAGCCTCCACTACCGTGCAAAGACAGGGCTGATCCTCAGTGTCACGGCTTCCCATAACAGCAGCAATGCAGAACGTAGTATCCAGCTGGTATAGTGAATAATTTTGGTTACTTGTAGGTGACGGAATTTTAATGTAAATAATCGGGAGTCCTTCATAGCCACTTCAAAATTCCACCCGCCTGGGTGAGTTCTGCTTTGTCGTAGGTAGCTTTGTAACTGACGACCGTCTGTCGCCGTCACCAGTGGACAGTAGCCCAAGTCGCTAATGTCGAAAAATCGTGGGTTTGTTTACTAACGGAACCGATGGATACACACTACGGACGAGCCCCGATTAGATAAAAAGGTCGTTTCTGCTTTTGGCTTGGAATCCACGGTCAGAAAACCTCAATCCATAAAAGACACGGTTGCTCTTTGTGTCTCCGTATTCTTTTCGCTGTTGCACGACTGTTTCTCACTCCATTATCGCCATGGATCTGATACCACGCTTTAAGCTGTTGTACAAATACATTATATTTATGTATATATCTGCGTAACAAGTAGCACTATATGTTACAAGCTTGCCTTGTAATCCGCGGGAGCGGATTCGAGTTTGCATAGGGACCGAGAGACCCTCAAATTATCCTTAGCCATCGTGCGACTGGTGGTAGTTTCGCGGCAGATAAGCGTCGATAACGCTTGCCGGCATACTTCTGATGCCAGTCACAAGTTCGATTCCACACATGCGCATAATTTTGAGCGCTTTGACAGTGGCCCAGCACTCATCCCATCCACACACGGTTGCCTAGCAACAAGGCGTCGTTATAATGTGTTACGGTTCCAAGCATAACCCTCTACTTACGGATGTTGCTTTGGTTTTGCACATGCTACTTGAGGAGGCGCGCTTTTTCTGTGACAATTGTACGTTTTACTACCTACATCCTTGTGCACATTAATTGAAACAAACTACGATTGTGTCTCTTTTTCTATGAATATCATGTTTTTATACATGAACGCTGCCCTTTTGGCATTTATTATTTTATTTACTTTGGGAATAGATATTTCATCATTGTTTGTGAATCAGACGATGTAATAACTGCGCATGTCTAGTCGTTACATCACCCAAGATTGCGTCATACTTTTTATGGTTAGTAAGGTTTTTGTTTCAACTACTTGTTTTTTGGGATTCAGTCATTGTTTGAGATGGACGTGACTCCCAGAAGGCGCATGAAGATCGTGACCTTGCATGAACACACAGGCAAGACCTACAGGGACATAGCAAGAATAGTAGGCGTCAGTCCGGCAACCGTCAGCCGTGTGGTCAAAAAGAAAAAGGAAACGGGATGTTTTTCGCCAAAACGCAAAGGGAAATGTGGTCCTAAGTGGAAAACCACTGCCAGGGATGACGCTTATCTAATACGGGAAAGTGTTAAAGATCTTCGAAAGACTAGTGACGCATTGAAACGTGATTTGGGGGATAAAGGAATCGAAATCAGTTCTTCAACGGTTCGCAGGCGACTCCTGGAAGTTGGTCGGAAAGCCAGACGGCCTGTGAAAAAACAACTTCTGACAAAAGTAATGAAAGTTAAGTGTTACAAATGGGGACTAAAATACAAAAACTGGACAAAAGAAGATTGGAGAAAAGTCCTATTCAGCGATGAAAGCCATTTCTATGTTCATGGTCAGAGAAGTCAGTATGTTCGGAGGTCAGAGGGAGAAAAGGTTCGTGATTCCCACATTGACCACTTTGTGAAACACCCACAAAAGCAGATGTTTTGGGGGTGCTTTAGTTATTACGGCGTCGGCGCCTTGCATCCAGTCCAGGGCATGATGCGCTCTCCACAATATATAAAAGTTCTCCAAAGAAGAGCCGTTCCAGAACTAAAAAAGGCATTTCCTGACGGATCTGGTGTATTTCAACATCTTGGGTCCCTGTACCAAACTTGAATTAAAGCTTGAATAAGTTTCTCCTTTGTCGTACAGTCCATGCCACGAAGGCGTTGCTTGCAAATAGACCACATATTTTCAATGGGGTTTAAATCTGGTGAATTCCCAGGCCAGTCCAAGATGGTTATTTGATTAGTATTGAAAAAGTCTTGACCATTTTTGATGTGTGGCACGGGGCCAGATCCCGTTGAAGAACTGATTTCGATTCCTTTGTCCCCCAAATCACGTTTCAATGCGTCACTAGTCTTTCGAAGATCTTTAACACTTTCCCGTATTAGATAAGCGTCATCCCTGGCAGTGGTTTTCCACTTAGGACCACATTTCCCTTTGCGTTTTGGCGAAAAACATCCCGTTTCCTTTTTCTTTTTGACCACACGGCTGACGGTTGCCGGACTGACGCCTACTATTCTTGCTATGTCCCTGTAGGTCTTGCCTGTGTGTTCATGCAAGGTCACGATCTTCATGCGCCTTCTGGGAGTCACGTCCATCTCAAACAATGACTGAATCCCAAAAAACAAGTAGTTGAAACAAAAACCTTACTAACCATAAAAAGTATGACGCAATCTTGGGTGATGTAACGACTAGACATGCGCAGTTATTACATCGTCTGATTCACAAACAATGATGAAATATCTATTCCCAAAATAAAATAAAATAATAAATGCCAAAAGGGCAGCGTTCATGTATAAAAACATGATATTCATAGAAAAAGAGACACAATCGTAGTTTGTTTCAATTAATGTGCACAATGATGTATGTCTGTTATGTCCCCTTTTCCTCGCCGTCCTCTAATTCCCACATTTGAGTCCATACTGTGAGGTTTGGTTTTATACGTGGTGTGGGGTTACCGATAAACTGCCCTTTTGGTGTTGGTCATGCTTTCTAATATTTTGGATTTGGTGCCTCCTCACGCACTGTCCTCTCTTGTCGCGTGCATTCGAAACCTAAGAAGCCCTCAAAATTATCTACATCTTCTTTCTTGTATCATAAAATCGCGCTACGCTGTTTTTAACAAATTGATGCATTTCTACACTACTCTCCTATTCTTCACAGACAAGTGGAATCCCGCACTTCAGATCCCAACCGTACTGCTGTCGATTCATGCCCGGTTAAGCGCTTCATACCTAGTTGATCCCTTGGACTACGAGGTGAATTCTTACTGAAAGCGGAATGAACATGAATCTTTTGAGAAAGCTAAGCTTAAGTATCTGTTTTGCCGTTTTATCATGTCTTACTGCTTATGTTTTAGTTCATTATGGATGTACTTTTTGTATACCGGCTGGTTAATGGTTTTTAATCATTAAATCCTTTATCTGTTTTCGTCTTTGCTAACATCATTTGTAGGCCTGCCGGGAATATTCTTACTGACACGGTAGGTTAGTGGGGGCCAATCAACACAGCCTCGACCAGTTTCTCATCTGTCATGAAAGGGCCTCTGGTATGTGTCAACAGTCAAATCTTCAGTTTGCTCCTACCGGGTGGCAAGCGTGGGTCAGCATTGTAAGATAAACATATGATCGTTTCAAAATTTGGTTTGGGATACCCGTCGTGTGGTTAGGTTGCGACACGCTATCTTTATTAAGACCTCATTTTACTTTGAGGCAGTCCTTGGTCATTCCAATCATCGAGACCACATCCGAATTGGATCTCACTGGCTTCTCGTTCAAAACGTCAGCCGTTAACTACTATGCGTCGAGTTACAATCTCAGCCCAGGCGGTCTTCACTTGAGGACGATACTGGTCATGAATTATCACTTTTATAAGACAGCATCCCCGAACCCCATTATAAGCCAAATTTCTTTCATCTGTTGTCGCAGCGACTGATGGATCGTAATAATTTCCGTGTGATATGCTTTCCCGTTCAGTTCGTGTCGATAGTGATTTACTTTACGCCGTCGGATCACGTTTGACACATGATCGAGAGTGTACGGCTGTTGACATGGTGTCGGAAACTGAAGCTTCTGCTCCCTGCACTGTGTGATCTTGATCCGTTCCTTACTCATGGCCGAGATCCTTCTAACTAATGGCTTCAGGATTTAGGACTCTAAGGGAAATAGAATTTGCTTTTGAGCATCATCGGTACACGTTAGCTGTGGATGAGTGACATCTCAACCAGAGTGCCGCAATAAAACGGGTATGGACATTAAACCTTAAAAATATATAAAGCAATAATACAATTTTGGATATAGTTTTTCGCGGTTCCGTCTCGGCCAGGCAAGCTCCAACATAGCTGGAAAGGGACCAGTCGCTGTTTTCAACATTTTGGGTCTCATCAATTATGTGCATTCCTTGGACCCATGTCGAGTCCCGACTCCTTGAGTTCCCGATGCCAGCAGATTGTTCCACTAAGCCCTGTGTGAAGGCGGTGGATACCCATGGCTGAAGACTACGATACAACGCGGCTCATCCTCCACGAACTGTGCAAAGGACAGTGGTCGGCTCTAGAGCCACGGCTTTCTGCATGGCGATTGCGCACGACCCAGCAGTTAGAACTTTCGTGGACGGATTCTTGGTTAATAATGTGCAGTGAGGATTTTTCATGTCATGTTAGATGTAGTTTAAAAGCCTGTCTGACCGAGAGGAAACTGTGACGAAATGCATCTAAAATTACATCAAAATTCACTATACACACCAGTAAAGTAGTATAACGCTAAATATAAGCTGTCTTGTGTGCACGAGCTCGTTATTGTAGGGGGAAGCTAAATGGAAGCTTAGGGACATGGAACTAACAACACAGTCGCCAATGAAGTCGGCTCCTCCCCATTCCGTAGAAACTTGACCTTAACATGGTACAATAGTTTGCGTGACTCGATGATCCATTAAGCCATGTTGGGTGGTTTTTTGCATATTCGGAACCACTCATACCAGGTTGGTTAATGGTAAAGGCCAGGCAAACTCCAGTTTGGGGTCAGCTTCTTAATCAATAAAAGTGTCTCTTTGTAGCCCAGTGCCAAAACCCCACTAAATTGTTGTCAGGTTTCTTGGTTAAGAAACCTTTTCATTCTGTTGTCTGGGCCCAGGTAACCTGATATTATCCTTCTCCTTTAATACGACACACAACAGTTGGGCTAGACGAATTTGCTCTGCCGACTGTCTGGCCGATAATCTAACCTTATTTACGAAATCACTGGTGGCGGACGACTACCCTCGCAGGTTTATCAGAAAACACAGCCGAAGGACTTAATACACACTGTAGCCAGTTACCATCCCGAGGTTATTTTGCTACGCTAAAGATGACCAAGCGAATAACATCGGCTACGCAGGGAAGTTACTGCATTGCTCAAGTTGGTGTAATCAACCGAACCAGCCAGCCCTTCTCACGAATGTTCAGCCTATCGGGGCCAACTCACACCGTGTATACCAGTTCGTGTATGATTGCGGAAGCAGTTACTTATACAAAACTCTGAAATCCCGAATAAAGGAACATGTGCCGAGATGGGTCCAGCAAGAAATCACCCAAACTCCCCAACTCCTCAACCCTGGTGCTCGCATAAGGCCGGCCGCTTCCTTGATTGATAAACACCTATGGGTCTCGGGTTACAAGGCGGCTGATATCAACTCATCGTTCACAGTTGTGTTGTGTTACGTCAATCCATGCTTCTTCCGGTTTAATGTGGCGGTCGCAGTAGGCCTTATGAAACAAACACTGTGCGTTGAAAAGTAAATATTTGTCAGCTTGATACTACCGTGAGCATTGGCGTAAACTTCCGTCAATCACTCTGCACCTCTAGCTTGTCTGATCACACTCATTGTTAGCTATATCTAGGATTATGGGTTATCGTTTAGAGTAAATGCAAAGACGATAAGAAATGCTTGCATCTACCACTGTTCGTCATCTTACCGCGCTTTTCCTATCCAATTGGTGGGCCTCTTATCATATTGTAAATTTGGCCATTGAAAGGAAAATGTGTTATTAGACGGAATTTCCCCAATTTCATCATTGATCCGGCGTCGATTCTACTGCGTTTATCGGGTGAGGTGTGTTCCTTCAGTCATGATACGTTTCGTAAAGTTCAAGTTGATTAATGTGAATAACCATTAATTTGTCCCGTTGCATGCATGTGTTTCCGCTGTTTGTAAGGGACTGTTCTGCCGAGTTCACTGGGTGCTCTGATCCCACAATTAGCTTCCCATGCCGTCTCCTGAAATCTTTTACGTGTTTCTACTTTGTTTCTTCCGGTAGCGACATGATAGGGCGAAAAAATTCCGCTTTTGTATATCCCAGCTGAGCCGCACGGTCGCCGTAATGGCGAATCTTTTGGTTTCATTAGTTTGTATTTGGGCTCGGAGAACGACGCAAATCCATATCTACACATCTAGTTACAGATATTCTCAACTATAGGGAAAGTGACGCATAGCTGTCATCACGACTCTGTCATGTTGTGCTGAGTTGCATGGAAAGCTACGACGAAGCAGTTTCATTGATTTGGCTTGTGTTCACATGGCCGACACCCGCTTGTATATATTCATTTTTGGCAGAGTTTTACTACCTTGGTGGGTCATTCCGAAGTACTTAGTTTATGATTGGATTATGACATGCAATCTCAATATAAACCTTGATTCGCTTTGATGTAAACTTTGATCTTTCGAGCACTAGGACAGTAATGGAAGCAGATGAAAATTAGGTGTTGCCCACCCGGAAACATTGCATGCGGTGACGCGGTTCGACCTCATTTGATCTCATCCGATAAAGATAGCAGTATTCGAACCCGAGACCAGTAAGAAGCTAGTTGGGTCCTCTGCCCCTTTAGCTACCGGGTCACGACGCGCAGCGCTTGGCACAACGGTTAATGACTGATGGGAAGGTTAATTTGAAGTACACGTTGTGTGCATAGATGGCGGCACACAACCTCAATGTTAGCAGTAATTCGCATTGAATTGCACTTTGACCAGTTCGATCGCTGCAACAGTAACTGATGAGGCGGATGAAAACACTGCACTAACAGACAATAGCAAACAACGATTTCGAAGCCATTGGAATGTTAGCCAAAGCCTTTACCCGATAGGAGCAAATAACATGAAATCCGGTCATGGGGTGCAGCGTTATCGGGTGTCGCAGCATTATACCAGTATATTTTTATGCAGAACCCACTAGTGTTATCTCTGACGTTACTCCTCCAATCTTCATTTTTCTCTTTACTAGACAGTTATCTGTGAGATGCAGCGTGATACCGATAACATATACGTATATCTTGTCGTTTACACCGATCTCTTCTCCATTACCTTGAGACATCAGTCTGCCTTGCTTTTATCAGTCTTTCGGCGACTCGGCGTAAGCGGTGCCAGAGTTTATCAGACGGCATGCAGCGATTGATGGGTATTTTCTTTCCGATGTAACCCAGGAGGGATCATGCTCTGACCTTAAGTTAGGCAATGTGAACTTCGATCTCCAACGTGTGGCGCTACCGAGCTTGGCGATGTTTTCCTTTTAAACTTTCAGAGAAACTCGCTGTGGAATATGGCGGTCGATTTCTCTGCTCAGCTTGATCTTCTACATCTACTTTTGACTAGATGCGATTACCTCTTTACTGTCGCACCCTCACTCGCCGTTTTAGTCCTTGCCGACTCGCAGGAATTAGCCTTAGTTGACGAGACCTGCCAATATAAATAGTTGGGAACTGCTTTCCTCGCGTTAGACGACTGTTTGGCTAGAGCTGTTGCACCGATTATAGTTTGCGGTTTAGTGACCTTACCTGCATATCACGCACCCGTCGGACGCTTATGCATCTTGTGAACTACTTTAGGATAAAGAAACTGACACAGCTGACTGGATATGCATTATTAGGGTGCAGATTTTTATGAGAAGTTCGCGTTCGGACTGCAGCATTCATAGCCAAATGGCCTCCAAATTACTATCCTTATCTGTGCTTCTTTATTGGCTAACTGACGCTCGTGCCAACCAACTCATGTGGAGCAGGCCGAGTTTCCTCGAAATCGAGACTGCATTGGCCGCATCTTCACTTGACGTCTTCTATTGGAGCACCCGCACTTATTTTCTCGCGATCCACCCTAACTGTGGTTATTTCGGTGGATCGATGTACCTGTTAGATTGATAGAAGTGTGCACAAGAAATACGTGAGCGATATCGGAATGCTTTATGCTCTTAGTTCAACTTTATGACAAATTGTAGCAGTCCTTCACTATCTTCATCGGAGTTGGACAGGGACGTCCGCGCATGACCTCTCCTTTCTAACTTCGCCACCGACGAAGTTATGAAAATGCACTCACTGGACACGCTGTGCAAGATGTGGAGCTCCTCTCTTCTTCTTGATTTGGAGGCTACCGATGATATAGCCCTAATGTAGAACAGGTCACAAATGTGTCAAGCAGCATTGGACAGTTTACTACTGACTGTCAATCGTTCCGGTCTTTACTTTGTAATACTTGAAAACGAAGCTCATCTCCAACATTGGTAGGGTCCAACTCTTTCACTTACCCATCATAGGTATCAACTAGTAGGCATCCAAAAATTCAACTAGTGTGGCAGTTATCTCAGCGCTTATGAGGTACAAGATGAAGTGACGAACCATATAGCCGAAGCTCGAGGCTGTTACATTCATTTTTGTCACTTCTGGTGCCGGCTAGACATCACTCTTGCCCTGAAAGGCAGATTCCAATTTGGTGCGAGAAGAACAAGTGAACCGCGCAGGCATTTTGGCGCATGCCAGCACACCGATTTCAGCGACATACGTTGTTTGCGCCAAAGGGATCTGATGTGAAGATAAATTTTTCAAGAGAACTGGAGGCTATGTCTTCAAACTTGGCCTGGGTTGTAATGTTCCAACGAACAAGTTTGTTTACATGCACTTGTTATCGTGGCGTTTTTGTTGTGAGTTTCTTTATTTATTCCTCTCCTGCTTGGCCTCCCTCCAACCACGGTCTAGTCGCCTTCGCATTGTGAGCGATAAAACGCTTGGAAGGCTTGAACGATACGCGCAGCCACCAGTTGTCCAAATTCAAGACCGCAACAGATCCGCAAACCCCGGGATACGTCAAAAACTCAATGCCGGTGCAACGGTGGTGAAATTACATAATAACAATAAATGACAAAAATGACAGACCTCAACCGGTTTCCTTACACACAAACGCAATAAAAAGTTCACTAGATAAAGCGAAAGACAGATCCAAAAGGCAAGTAAAGACAAGCACAAAATGTAAACAAGTGGGCTAGGCCGTAACCGAGCAGCACGTCTTCTAAGCAAGCCATTACCCCAATTGACTGTCTAAACGGATGGACATGTGCCGAGCAGTCATAGTTGCTTGATGCATCAATGATTGAAAGTGCTAAATACACCAATAGCATAGCTTGGAAGATCGATTGGATGTGAACAGCTGATGGAGTGTCTGTCATGTGTTGTCTATGGTGAGTCTCCCTTAGGTGACTGCGATGGATCATCGGTAACTAGCACATCAAACGATGAAGGATGTAAAAGCAAAATGTGTAAGGCGGGTTTGAGTAACCATAGAGGGTGGGCTAGATGAGCAAAGTCTAATTGTTTATCAATGTACAAGGGGTAGGTAAAACTGGCATCCGGGCTTCTGGCACATGCAAAGGAAGTGGGCTGTCCATGATAAGAGGTTGTAGAGGAAAAATGGAAGTGAAAGTTCCAAAAGGCTGGACAAATTTATCTCTCTGGCACACGCATGACTTTAAACAGCGCATTCTTATTTGTTCAGAATTTGCATTCTTGACACTTTTGTATTCCATATCTTCTTTTGGAATATTTCACTTTTTTGTATTGAGGCACAGTATCTGAGGCATTCCTCATCTCCAACTAACGTGAAATGCATGCACGAGAACTGCCACCAGATATGTCGATGACTTATGGTCTGGCAAATGCCGTCCCTTGGTCTCGTGATTTAATACTTTAGTTATCCTCGCCCCAGTTTCTGGGAGATGCTTCTATATGTTCTTTTGGAGCTAATTGGAGCGAATCGATTATAGTGGCAAGATACAAGAAGGGCAGTCGCACAGACTGTGAGAACCACAGGGGTATTAGCCTAACGCCAATTGTGACAAAATTACTGGCCTCGATTATCGTTCGTCGCCTCACTGCCTAACGGAAATCTCGGATTAGGGAAGAGCAGGCAGGTTTTCGCCCAGGAAGTGGCTGTATAGACCAAATATTTACTTTGCGGCAGGTGCTAGAACAGCGCCACGCATACCGCAGACCGACAATAGCTGTGTTCCTCGATTTCAAGAGTGCGTACGACTCAGTCGATCGATCGATTCTGTTCGAAATACGTGCGCGGCAAGGGGTTCCCACGAAATATGTGAACATCCTTCGTGCTCTATACTCGAACACTAGAGGCCGCGTCAAGGTCTATGGTGCCCTATCGGATAGCTTTTCGACTACAAGTGGCGTTCGACAGGGTTGTCCGATTTCCCCGTTTTTGTTCAATTTCGTCGTGGATTCTATCATGGAGTGTTCCCTTGCGGAATCTCAAGATGTAGGTGTTGAAGTGCTGCCTGGTGAAAGGTTAGTTGACCTATCTTATGCGGACGATATCGTCTTGCTTTTCGACAATGTTGAGGCGGCACAATCAACCATGAATAGCCTATCCAAAGTGGTCCCATTATTTGGTTTGCACTTCGCACCTTCAAAATGCAAAGTGTTGCTGCAGGACCACCAGCCACTTGATGATCCCTTGACGCTTGCTAACGTAGAACTCGAGTTCGTTGAACAATTCACTTATCTTGGCAGCTGCATCAGCAATGATGGGCGCATAGAAACTGACGTGAGCTCACGCATTGCAAAGGCCAAAGCTGCGTTCTTGAACCTGCTTCATCTTTGGCGAGAGAAGGGAGTTTCCCTCCGTCTGAAGGGCCGTGTAAACAAGGCCACAGTGAGGGCCGTTCGGCTCTATGGTAGTGAAACTTGGCCCCTTCGGTCTGAAGATCTGAGGCGCCTTCAAGTCTTTGATCATCGTTGTTTGCGAACCATTGCTGGTGTCGGATGGCACCAGTGTGTCCGCAGCGATGATGTGCGTAGGCGAGTACTAGGTGGTGATGATCATGCTAGCTCCCTAGAACAACAGATAGCACTGAATAAGTTACGTTGGCTCGGGCACGTGCTCCGCATGCCTGGTTACCGCTTACCTAGGAGGGCCTTGTTCAGTCTACCAGATGTCGGATGGCGCAAGGCTCGAGGTGGACAGAAGTTGACTTGGCAGCGGGAAATTAAGTCACTGACGACCAAACTGGGTGCCGTTGGTCCGTCTCGCCTTCCGGGTTGGAGTCCACGTGACTCACCAGGTGCTTGGCTTGATAGTTTACAGGACATGGCTCGCAACCGACACCAGTGATGAGTCTGCTGCCGTCTCCTAATCCCATTGTCTGTTTAAAGTGTGTTTGGTGCTGAGTTATCTGCAGGGTAATGGCTGATTATGACGCGTGGCAGTGAAAACCGCAAGGAAGCTGTCTCGCCGATGCCGCCTTATCTTTGCACGATAGGCAGCTGTTAGTGACGGTATGTTGTCTACACAATGTATAGGCGCCTTGACCCTGAATGTTTGCTTAGTGCATTAAGGTTTTCAGGTAAGTCCCCCTTCTCTCCCTCTTCTTATTCTTTATTTCCTAGGTCCTCATGATTGTATGGCAGCGAAGCATCAGTTCAAATGTCTGATGTACTGCTGTTGATGATGATGATGATGATGATGATCTATATGTAGAATGTTGTACTGTCGGCACCGCAATTCGTTTGAGCCCTTCGATTGAAGGGTATACCTGTTGACCCGTTACTGGTTTTCCTTTTGGTGCTTCGGTTCAATCATCTTATTCTAGTTTATATATAGTGGTTTATTATAATAGGTCAACGAAGCGCCAGTTCGAAGTGCTGGTGCATTTCCCATGCTATTAATGACATTGACAAGGCAAGGTTGTGGATGATAGCGCTGTCGTGCCTACTCGATACTTGTTTCAGCGAAACGGAACGTTAAAGTGATGCGAGATATTGCGCACCACTTCGACGTCTTGAGGTACACTGGGTGTTTTCCACGTGCCCCTTAAGCATTTCTATTATCAGGTGAGTCATTGGTTAGAGGCCAGACGACCTCAGTCTCCTGATCCTCCAGCTTGACTTTCGTTTCTGTAAAACCGAATCATTGCCACTTCCCCGCTGCATTTTGGTCAGTCAGTTCAGCCGAAGTATCAGGTTGACAGCCATGTTCTGGTGCCTTGTCACTCCGTATTACCGATTGCTTACTTTTTTCCTATAAACCTCAATATCTGACACTTTGTTTGCCTAGGATCTCCAAATGTTCGAGCTGAAGATTTTTTGCCCACTGATGTTCTGGGTTAGCCGTTTTTTTGTTGGCGATGTGGGCTGTAGCGAGCATCGTTTCAGAAAATATTTTCTCTTTACATCTCACAAGCAGTCTGAAATTCGTTTTATTAGCTTAGTCTGTTTTCAATATTCTCGCTATGTTGCATCTTGAATTGCGTGCCAGTGAGAATTACTCAATGTCAACTTAGAGTTAGGGACTTTTTCATCCTTCAACTTTAAAACATTTGAAAAATGTATCTTATCATATACAGCCACTGATCTGTATTTCGCTCGAGTTCTTTCCGATACTAAACTAAAACGGTTAGAATACGACTTCTGCCGACCGGTCGGTAGCCGAAGCGATCACAAGCCTGCTTTGCAATCCGATGATCATCGGTTCGAGGCTGGATAGGGGACCGGGCAACCATGGTAGTATCCCTAGCCCACTGGTAGCCGGTGGTGCTTGCGTGGCAGCGAAGCATGCGCACTTCGTACCGGCGTAATTTTGGTGCCTCTCTACCGCCAATGATCAGTAATTCGCTCACATCTCATGTATGTCACCCTATTTTGTTTAACATCATTTTGGCCGTCACCCTAGTTGATTTTCAACCGTCGCATCTGTTCACTTTTCACTATATCCTATTTCGGTTTCAGCTCGAGAACTGACAAGGCTGTATGCCAAAGCATCCTAACATTCATCGATCCGCGTGAGCTTACCTTCGCATTAATTTCAGCTCCTGCCCTCCTCAGAGTTTCTCAAGCTTGCTCTCTGTTTTGTAACACCTTCTGAGCCCAAAAGTAGACGGTGGTCCTCATTTCATTTATCAGTCATTGCTTTACAGATTACATTTAATCTTTAGTAAGTTAATTTCTCTTACGATGCTAAACTAATTCGCAACTGTTCTTGATGTTATCTGAAAGTCTCCAGTTATCCGCTTTATTCGTATTTTCCTCGTCTTTCCCCTAGGTCCCATTTGTTTCAGCCATGACTCCCACTCTCCCCGATTTTCCGACTAACTTACTTCACTATTCCGTCCGATACCGGTCCACCTATTCCATGCACGATATTCATCAGTGTTACGAAACCGTTTTCTTTTCGCACGGATTTCCCAACAGCTTTTGCCACCCCATAAACTTTTCCAGAGACTGAAATGCGTTCTCACGAATTTGGAATAATTAACATGTCGTCGAGTACCTCGAGTTAGCTGCTTCTCAGACATTTAAATGAACAGTTGGCCGAAACAGTAGTTGTTTGTTCACATTTTGGCTGTTTCGTCTCATGGGAAGCTAGCTCGAGGTAATTTATTAAACTGGTTTTTACTGTTGTGTTCGTGCAAACGTCGGTTATGAACTCTTAGACTTCCTTGATATGGGGAGTTTATGGTCGTAGACGCAAATCGTACGAGGGTATCGGGTTGTATTTTACACAAAACAAAACTGACTGGTGCATTGCTTCCGAGAGCTACTCCGTTTGCTAAGCGTGCCAACAGATCATCCTCACACTAACCGCAACTCCCGCAAATGTTTCGACTTGCAAGCGCTTACAACTACTTGCATTTGAATGGCAACAAAGTACCAGTACAAACTGCTAGAGTAATGCACACTTTCCTCGATTACTTATTCAAATATCCAAAGTCAAATTTCCATAGCAATGGTGGCTTCTGTGTTTGACCTACTTGTTTAAGTAGCGGTATCGTCACTTGTTTTCCCTTATGCCTTGTGTACTTGATACACTCCTGCCGATGTCCAACTCAACGCGGTTTTTCAATCATTTCGGGTTTGGAAGTTTGGTTGACGATTTTCATTTGTAGCTAGCAGTCTATTTTCTGTCTTAGCTTATGCAGGCAAATGATTTACACTCTCGATTAAGCTAGTTATCCAGCTGTCTCAGTTGACTCACCATTCGACCTACACAACGGTCGTGTGGAGGTCACCACCGATGCTTCCTTTCTTGGTCAAACCTGTTATCGGCACTACCTATCAGCTAGTTAATCAGTGCACTTGAAGCGGTCTTCGGGATGAAGTTTGACAAAATGCACTTCCGCTTCTGGTGTTTCGTGCTGCGTTTGCCTTCCATTCTCTTGACCTACACCATATAACTATTGGGCCAACTTACAGATAGGTGTACTACCGATGTGTCAACATGGACCACGAGCAAATAGCGCGGACACTTCCAATAAGCCACGCGACTGATCAATACGGTGACCGCTTGGTAGAGCGCTTTTCCAGTGCTCTTGTCGATGGGTCACTTTGTGGCACAGACTGGTCCACAGATGACTCTGATTCGAAATGCTATCGTAGCCCTCTTCGGTTTCCCTGCTGTCGGTCCGGATTCCCTCATATCTTCGCAGTTCAGAGGTTGTTGTGACACGTAACACAACCCGATTACCGAATGCTGCTGGCTGTATTCATCGACTAAGCTTTTCAAACACGGTTGAGGGAGTATCAAAGAAGAGCAGTTGTGATTATTATCGACAAAATTATTACCTTACTGCTGGACTTGGCTTCGTTCTCTTCCAATTAATTGGTCTGAAAATTGGGTGGATAAGCGGTCCGTCTATGCCTTAAATGGGCTTGCCCATAGAGAATTCTGCCAAACCATCTGTTATGGTACGCTCTCGGTACTCTGAAAAGGCCTCTGGACAAAATCCTGACGTTAAGTTGGAGAGACCGGGATAATCAGGACGATGAATATCCAAGTTGGTCGTCTTTATACTCTGAAAGCAGCTTCAGATTCGATGCACGCCGAACACACAATGGTGGTCGATTCCTGCAACAATGCGCTGACCACAACCTTCACCTTAACAGCAATGCTATCCAGCACAAACGTTCTAACCACGTCACCTGGCGCCCCCTGAAATCCTCAGTGTCCTGGACCCAAACTGACAATATTGTCATCAGCTATCGATGGCAGGCATCAATGTAAGTCTGCCGGTCAATTTGGAGCACTGCATAGATTCCGACCATGTTCTAGTGCGCGCAAGCTTGGCACGCACTCATCCCGATTCAAAGAAGCGCCTGTAAGCTAACATTCTTACACGCAAGCTGAACTCGAAATCTGCTGTTCAACACTATCATGATGAACTTCTCCACCAATTTTCAGTGATGAATGCGGTTAGAGAGTCCAACGCTGACTGGGGTCGTCTCAAATGTGCCACGTCTTCGATGCATGCTGTGCCCGCAACCCGAGAGTACATACCGGAAACAATCTCGAAGGTGTTGAACAGCTTGATCGAAGCAGGGAAACAGCTTTCGATTTGCACTGAGTTTCATCGTGTCCGTAAACCTCTGGAACGACGTCTGATAAGCAGTCTTCGAGTTAACTGGGAACGTTGCTGGTTGGCAATGCTCCCTGAGATGGATTGAGTCAGTGCCACCGGGAACAGCCGGTTCTATTCCAGCTCATCCGGAACAGGGGTCCAAGAAAGCCATCAGTTAGCGAAACAAGAGCTGAGAAAGATGGTGAGGTGATCTATTCTCAACATCGTCAACTAGCGCGTTGGGTGGAACATGTTGAGGATCAGTCCAGTAGACCTAATGCAACGCTGCTGCTTGCCACATCATCTGAGCCGACGTGGAAAGTGGATGTCACATCTCTCACATTGGAAGAGATTCGTTATGAGCATTCCGGGTTGAAACGAAACAAAATTCCTGG
Source organism: Dicrocoelium dendriticum (assembly GCA_944474145.2). NCBI lineage: Eukaryota > Metazoa > Platyhelminthes > Trematoda > Plagiorchiida > Dicrocoeliidae > Dicrocoelium > Dicrocoelium dendriticum. The sequence continues at coordinate 5,777,767 of OX104065.1, read as the reverse complement.
ACCCGACGATCATCCTCCATCCATACTGAAGGATGGTTATTATTTATTGTCTGGACCGGCTTCACAGTTTAACACAATTGGGAATACTGAAAAAGGGCATACAGACTGGCGACTGCCACCTGTACTGCCCATCTTCAAAAGGGAGCAGCGTACTTCGTACGAAAATCATCGAGGTATTAGCCCTATTTCCAATGCCTCAAAACTTCTTACAGTTAGCATGCTTCGACGACTGGCTGTTCAGCCTGGCGATCGAATAATTGAAAGCCAGACTGGCTCCCGCCTTGACCGTGGTTGCATCCACCATATATTCACCCTTCACGAAGAGTTGGAGCAGAGACACATACAGACGAGACTCTGTGGTGATTTTCTTTTACTTGGAAGCCAATTCGAGTTTGTTGACCGCACTAGCTGGTACCAACGATTATCCATAAAAGACATGCTCTTTTCCTTTCTCAAGTCTAAGTACGTGTTACCCGAGATCATGCAACTGTTTTTGGGGAAATGTTTACCGACTTCCCCACGACAACTGGGGTCAACCAGAATTGTCCTATATCCTCATTCCTCTTCAAGTTTGTGATCCAAATGATCATGAATGATTCAATTCTTTCGGACTCTATCGGAGCGGAAGTTCTGCCAGGCGACAGACTGACATAACCTTGAATATACGGACTACATAATTCTCGTTGGCTCTGATGCTTTGAATATACAAACACTACATCACAAACAGAAACATAGCGCTACACGCTTCGGCCTGTGCTTTGCAACTTCAAAGTTCAAGGTACTGTGCAGGACTGGGCTGACACATATCCGGTTTTATCTATTTCTGAACAGCCACTTGTAGTGGTGGATCCGTTCACTTATCTTGGTAGCTGAATCATCTCTTGCAGGCAGATCATGGAGGTGGTTTCTTGACTTATCAACAAGCCACTTGTGGCATTCCAGAGACTGAACCACCTGTGGAGACGGTAGCACATCAGCCTGTCAGTGAAAGTTAGGGTGTATAACGTTGCGGTACGACCAGTCTTTTCGTATGGATTGGGCACTTGGCCAGTCCGCAACAAAGACCTTAAACGCATGACAGTTTGCGTCCACCGGCGCTTGCGGATTACTGTTCACGTTTAGTGGCAACACCGGATGGGCGATGCTGTGGCCCACTAGTTGGTTTTCGGCAAGAAGCGTTCTAACGCCTCACTCGAGTGCTTACGGAATATTGCGTTGGTTAGGCTATGTTCACAGTACTCTCATTGACCGGCTTCCTCGGAGTTCAGTATACGCCGCGGCTGCACCATGTTGGGAAAACTGCGAGGTGGCCATTGCATAACGCGTCATAGAGGCAAGAAAAAATAGACTGAGAGACTTGGCCAGCCTGGTGAGTGCCGTCTTATCAGATGGGGTTCGCGGGACTGTCCGCATCGATAGTTGGAGAACGTATCAGACATGTCGCCACCATGCAGTCAGTGGCGTCCTGCATCTGGTAGCTAATTATCGTTCCATTCTGATTAGTTTAACACACTCTCTTATGCATCCATTATATTTACATTTTTCCGCCTCTAACCCCATCTTGCCGTTGTCCTTGATTGTTATTCTTGCGATGTTAGTCGTGGTAATTGGATCCACTGCAGTCTGGTGCTCGGATCATAGTTGTTCAACCGTACTGATGTGAACTTATTATGTAAGCTTCTGTAGTGGTGGTCTTGATTTTTGTGACATTTATGAAAATGTAGTTAACATGCTTGTCAAATATGCATAAGTCATTTGTGTTTGTCTAACAAAAACACACTGACTTCCGTTATACACAAGTGGGCGCAATAACACGAGCAATTAAACCGCTCAACTTTACATGGTAACTAATGGAATAATCACTTCTCTGTTTTGTGCATATGTAAATTTGGCAGAGATAAACACACGATGTTATTTATAGTCAACGACTTCGATGTATTGGGAGTTTGAGTAAAGTCACCTGCCTGGAAATGTCAATCGGAAGTCAAATCGCACTATTCGTGATTATTCTCCTTTTGCCATTGAAAATGATCTCCGCTGACAAACGTCTCGCTTGTGGTAAGCGAATATGTTTGTTTTTTGCTAGCAGTATTAATTAAGTGAAAATCATGGTATGCACAATCCATTCTCAAAAACACGAAATTTGCTAAATACTTTAGTCACTTCTATCAGGAAAAATTCCTCGAAACGACAGTGTAATAACAACTGGAAACCCATAGGTTCCGCTAATATAATATACAGAATCTTGGTCGGAATAACACACTGTGTAATTAACCGCTGTTTTGGAGGGAAATTACATTGCATAAGTGCATTATTATTCCTTAACTGTTCGTCGAAAATCCAGTAGCTAAATGAGCTTAATCTCGATTGTTTTAACTAATTTTAACAAGTCGTGCATGACCAGTATTCTGTTTACAACCTTACTTGTTTAGACTTTTGCTGCTGCTTTTGACACTAGAAAATTTCCGACTTGTATAATAAGATATATATCATTTTGAATATTTACGTTCTTGAATAATGCGGCGGACGGGTTTGTTTGCCACCAAATGCAACTTGCGTTTTACCCCGTAGCAACAAATATACGATGTTTTGCAACGGATGGCTGTACAAATGGAGATTGCGTTATCTACAAAGGACATATTGCTAAACTGGATGTTAGAATCTTCCACCGTGAGTAAACCTGCGTAGATGGTACATGCAAAACTATTTTTTAGTATAAATGCTCAACGCATAATTGAAAGATGGTAAGCTTTTGACCGCCACTAGTACAGTGTGTTACATAACGGGACTGAAAAGCGTTTGCTCACAAATATTTACTTCGTTTGTGATAACTTCCCTACTAGAACAGTAAGTTCACGGAAATAAAGGCAAGAATATTATTCAGCAGATAATAATTTAGTCTGAATAAAATCAAAGGACAGATCAGTCATTCTCAGACATTATAGGAATAATTTTGGATGTTTGTGAGTAGGGTAAAGTTTGTAGAAAGTAGAAGTCATGATTAAAATCCACGCACAATAATGGGCCTCGAAGGGGAATCGAACCCCGGTCCACGAAGTTCCGGTCCGCTGCTCTACTACCTGAGCTGCCGAGGGCTCACGATTAGGTGCGCAAATGTTAACACATGACTTCTGCTTGGTGCGCGACGTATTGCCAATGGGCTCACAGTACCTGTCCTTGTGTTGCAGATTGGCTCACGCAACCGTCACTTCCCGATAGACCGAAGTACATGTCCTTCGAATGTCCAATGGGCGATAGTACATTAATTTTGGATGTTTGTGAGTAGGGTAAATTTTGGAGAAAGTAGAAGTCACGATTAAAATCCACGCACAATAAGGTGCCTCGACGGGGAATAGATTGATAATGTGACTGTTCTGGATACCAGTTCCGTCGTCCGAATTCGTTTGACCCATGGTATCACGCAAGTTCGCAAAGGCAATAATACAATACATATGTCTATTTTTTCTACTAAATTATAGGCGAATTGATACAGAATCCACGAGTTGAAATTATAGGCTGGTATGAATACCCGAACAACCCAATTAGTATGCTTGACACCAAAACCTGGCGTCATTATAACAGGGATGATCAACTCGTTCTGGTGCGTAAGGAAAAATGTTATGTAATACAACAAAATTTTCCAGTTGGAACCTCTTATAGACTGGTAAGTCACTATTTTCTAAAGATAGAGTGTAGATAACTGCTTTTCAGGATTTGAATAGACACCGTTTGGCCACGCAGCAGCGGCTTAGTATTCACCAAATTCCACAGTTTTCAACAGAGCTATACAAATGTTTTGACAATATAAATTTGTTATCCTACTTTGAACAGAACAGAGTAGACATATAAAAAGCACTGTCCAACAACCAATGTATATTGTGTACTCGATAATACTTGGAGTCATCTGGATCACTAAAGCGCCAAGCGAACGCGAGACTCCCATTTCGGTGGAAATTTATACGTATCCATTATCCTAAATATGCTGCCATTTCCCTCTACTTTTTCAGGGAAAGTTGAGAGTGCAATGGACGCTCTATGATGGAGACGAGATTATCGGTTGCCATTTAGTCAATTATACTGTTGCGAGAACCCGTTGGCATGATGTTCCTTGATGACTAGCTGTGGTTACGATAACAGAAACAATAATTCGAAGTAAACTATTGGAATTTTACGCCTTTTACCTTGCCAACTTTGTCCGCTGTCTTTAGTGGCAAAATACAAGTGAGCACCGCCTGGAATCGCTTCCAGTCAAAATCACATAGCAAACTACATTACATGGAATCTAATCCTCAGCATTTCCAATGAGCTTGATGAGTCGTCATCGTATAGCAGATTCTAAGTTAAAGTGATTTGTTTTAAGCCAACCTGCAATAACGGTCTAATTGTGCTTCCGCGTACCTGATGACATTAATGCCATGGTTGCTTGATCTTTCTGTGTCGAATAGAAAGCCGAGATTTAGCCGCGAAAGAGAATGATCAAGGATCGCGTGGCGCAAATTAAAGCTGGTACCCTCAAAACCCAGCTGCCCGTCGATCACGGATGGACGACCCGGTAAGCGAGATATTGGGCTGCACAGCACAGCACTGACGATGCCAGCCCGCATGTCGGCGAAACGTAGGTAATGTCGCGCCATAAGTGGCGAAGGTGAACAAAAACGCCGCGAATTTTCGCTCTACGGCTCGTGGTTTCTACTTCAATCCAACGGGCTCTGATACAACTACCCAGGTAGTTGAATTTTTGAACTATTTGTAGCAGATCCCAACTACCGGGCGGTCCGGGCCAAGGTTGGAGAGACGCTTTGCACTTTGAGGGTGCGAAGCAAAGCCCGAAGTGACGGACAGCCAGTGCTAATATGTCCAGTGCCGCCTGGCACGTTTGTGAGCTGACACAAATGAAGCCAGTATCGCCTGCATACTCCAAGTCAAGAAGCCGTTCTCCTTTGAGCAGGTCTACACCATCTAAGTCGTGTCCTGTGAACGCGATTTCTATGACTACGTCAATAGCAAAGTTGAAGAGGAAAGGTGACAGCGGTCATCCTTGTCTCCCATCATCATCGTCATCCTCATCAACAGCAGCACACCAGCCATTTGAACTGATGCTTCGCTGCTATGCAACCAGGAGTACCTATGAAGTAAAGAATAAGAAGAGGGAGAGAAGGGGGACTTACATGAAAACCTTAGTGCCCTAAGCAAACATTCAGGGTCAAGGCGCCTATACATTATGTAAACAACATACCGTCACTAACAGCTGGCTATCGTGCAAAGATAAGGAGTCATCGGCGAGAGAGCTTCCTTACTGCTTTCACTGCCCCACGTTATAATCAGCCATTACCCCGCAGATAACTCAGCACCAAACACACATTAAACAAGCAATCGGATTAGGAGACGGCAGCAGACTCACCACTGGTGTCGGGAGCAAAGCATGTCCTGTAAACTATCGAGCCAAGCACAAGGCCAGTCATGTGGACTCCAGCCCGGAAGGCAAGACGGACCAACGGCACCTAATTTGGTCGTCAGTGACTTCATTTCCCGCTGCCAAGTCAACATCTGTCCCATTCGAGCCTTGAGCCATCCTACACCTGGTAGACTGAACAAGGCCCTCCTAGGTAAGCGGTGACCAGGCATACCTAACATGTGTTCGAGCCAACGCAACTTATTCAATGCTATCTGTTGTTCTAGGGAGCTAGCATGATTATCACTACCTAGTACTCGCCTACGCACATCATCGTTGCGGACACACTGGTGCCATCCGACACCAGCAATGCTTCGCAGACAACGATGATCAAAGACTTGAAGGCGCCTCAGATCTTCAGACCGAACGGGACAAGTCGCACTACCATAGAGCCGAACGGCCCTCACTGTGGCCTTGTTTACACGGCGTTTCAGACGGATGGAAATTCCATTCTGTCGCCAATGATGCCGCAAGCGCAAGTAGGTAGCACTGGCCTTTACCATGCGTGAGTACACGTCAGTTTCTATGCACCCATCAATGCTGGTGCAGCTGCCAAAATAAATGAATTGTTCAACGACCTCGAGTTCCACGTTAGCAAGCGTCAAGGGATCATCAAGTGGCTGGTGGTCTTGCAGCAACACTTTGCATTTTGAAGGTGCGAAGTGCAAACCAAATAATGGGACCACTCTGGATAGGCTATTCATGGTTGATTGTGCCGCCTCAACATCGTCGAAAAGCAAGACGATATCGTCCGCATAATCTAGGTCAACTAACCTTTCACCAGGCAGCATTTCAACGCCTACATCGTGAGATTCCGCAAGGGAGCACTCAATGATAGAATCCACAACGAAATTGAACAGAAATGGGGAAATCGGACAACCCTGACGAACACCAATTGCGGTCGGAATGCTCTCCGATAGGACACCATAGACCTTGACGCGATCTGTAGCTTTTGAGTATAAAGCACGAAGATGTTCACATATTTCGTGGAAACACCTTTCCGCGTAACTATGTCAAACAAAATCGATCGATCGACTGAATCAAACTCACGCTTGAAATCGAGGAACACAGCTGTTGTCGATCTGCAGTATTCGTGGCGCTGCTCTAGCACCTGCCGCAGAGTGAATATACACTCTATACAGCCACATCCTGGGCGAAAACCGGCCTGCTCTTTTCTAATCCGAGATTCCCGTTAGGCAGTGAGGCAACGAAAGAGAATCGAGGCCAGTACTTTCGTCACAACTGGCGTTAGGCTTATACCTCTTTGGTTCGAACAGTCTGTGCGACTGCCCTTCTTGTATCTTGCCACTATAATCGATTCGCTCCAATTAGCCGGGACACTCTCTTGCTTCCAGATAGATCCGAATAAGGAGGTCAGTGTTTTGCAGAAGACCTCACCTCCATCCTTATATAGTGCAGTTGCGAGGGAATACGGGCCGGCGGGCCGAAAAGGATTAAGGGCTTTGATCTCGGCCTCCGACGGAGGCTCTAAACTAACCGCCCATGGCTCATCCTGCATCACCTGAGTAGGAAGAGGTCCGGCAGCAATAGGTCAGCTGAGCTGACCTTGAAAGTGTTCCGCCCAACGAACCATACGGCGCTCCTTATTGTGTATCTGCGCACCCGCGCTGTCTCTGATCGTGTCACTAACGCCTTGTTTCCTGGGACCAGTGTTGCGGATTAGCTGGAAGAGCTTGCGGTAATTGCCTACTGCTCCTGCCTCCTCCATTTCTTGAGGCCGGCTGGTCCACCAAGCTTCATTGTCAGTACGTAGGCTCCGCTTTAGTTCACGCCTAATAGCCCGTCTGGTCACAGTGTGTTCTGAACCAGCCGGGAGGGGTCTTCTAGATTCCAACAGGTTCACCGACCTCTCGCATATTCAGTGACTGGTACGGTGACGATGGATAGCACCACAAGTAGATGCTCCTGCGTCGTGCATGGCGGCCGACATTCTATTCCATTGAATCTCAGTGTCATTAGGACAAGACAGCGGAAGTACGGTATGCAGTGCGTCTTGATAGGCTTGCCTGAGGAGAAGCTTGGTGCGTCTCCCGGTAAATTTTATGGAGAAACGACAGCGCACCAAGGCATGATCCGAGTCGACGCAGATATTCCAGTACAAGCGGCAATCCAGCATGGAACCACGTCATCTGTAACTTCTGGCTATGTGGTCAATGAAGGTCCATCGCTGGCTAGCTACATGGGGACGCCAAGTGACACTTCGGCGCGCACTGTGTCCAAAAGCAGTGCTACCAAGAAACAACTGGTGCTCTGCACACCGTTGCATCAGACGCTCACCGTTGTCAGTCCGTTCGGAGTTAAGCCCACATTTACCACCTAGCTGAGCTTCTGAAAAGCTCAGACGTTTTACTTTTGCGTTCATATCTCCTGCAAGTACTATAATATCTGAACTAGTCGCACTGCGTAATAGCGCATTCAGTTCGTGATAGAATGTGTCCTTAACAGCGTTTGAACTGCAGTCGGTGGGAGCATAAATGGAAATCACGAACAAACAGCGTTTTGTAATACTTCGTGAATAAACCTTAGCTGATGTCGTCAAACGGGCTGCACATAAACAGTTGTTCACCGGAATCCAAACAACCAACGATGACTCAGCCTTAGAGCTGAGAATGATACCTACACCACTTTGACCCGTGAGTGCTGCATCGGCGCCTCCGAATGCGTGCAAGCAATAACGAGAGGATAAGGCAGGTGCAGTTAATTCAATAACCGCGTTAGGGTCGTTAATCTCAGTTTCAAACACACAACACACATCAATACCTAGTGTGTCCAAGGTGCGTGCGAGTGCAGCCGGTTGACCTGTTTGCCTTAGAGTGCGAGCGTTGAATGTCGCCATAGAAGCGGGATGGAGTGGCCTTATAAGGGACTGTTGCCGATAGGCATCCGATAGGTGCTGTGGTATGGTGGCTGTAGATGGTTCTACTCCAGTGGCACTTCGGTTGCTGTCAAATAAGCTGGGAATTATAGAAGGAAGGTTATTAATGAGGGTGGGGATGGGTGCAAGATAAAAAGGTGGAAAATAAAGAAGGGAGGCGCCAGCAGTAACATGTTTTTGCTTATGCATCCTGCTGTATGCAGCAGATAAGGCGACCCTTGCTAATCTGCGCGACGGCCGATGCAGGATAAAATTTGTGTTTGAAGAAAGTGTCATGGTTGTATGTGGTCGGAGATACTGCCAGAGTGCCCAGACCTAGACAGGAGGACGATTAGTGTCCTCATCCCAAGTCTTTGGCTCAAAAGTCTGCCCGCAAGACAGCGGGGAAGTGACAGTGATTTAGTAGTACAGAAATGGAGGCCATCCCATTTCATACCCCCAACCTGGAGGACCAGGTGAGTGAGTTTTTCTGACCTCTCACCATTGACCAACCTGATAGGAGTAGCTCTCAAGATGCCCGGATCCATCACCCAGTATAGCTCAATGGGTCAATGAGGTACGCAAACCGTCGCACCACGTTAAGGTACAGTCTCGTTGCGACGGAAAGCACCAACCGGCTGTTTCGCCCTATTGGGCTCTTCAGTAGTGCACATCCTTCGGTCCTCTACGGAGGATCGAACCCATGACTGCTACTGGCTTGTGCCAACTAGCCCGCAGCTTACGCGACGGAGCCATGGAAGACTCCTTGTCTCACACCGCTGGAGATATTAAAGGGCGACAACAGCTTGCCATAAGCCCTCACTCTACCCCGGCTACGCGCGTATAATCCTCGGATAATATTTACATATTTCACAGGTACACCTGTCCTGAGTAGACAGTCCCAAAGTGTACGTCTAGAATGAAGGAGCGCGATTACGACGGTGGAATCAAACGTGTTCCAAAATAAACAAATATCGTTTATATTTTCAACTCATTTTTCCGAAGCTCAGAACCTTTCAAATCTGTTGGAATTGCACTGGGCCAGTTCAGTTTCGTGAAACATATCACAGAGGCCAGTTTGGGATCCCGTTTGGTCCATCGACGTCTGACTTCATTTGTCCAAGGCGTAGTGTTGAGGTACTGCATCCAATGAACTAACTCCACCGGTTCATCTGCTTGCTCTGAAGGGGTCGCGTGCGGTAACCGACTCAAGGCATCCGCCGTACAATTGTTAGAGGTTGAGATGTAAGATATTTGGTATTAATCCGCACTAAGGATTAGGACCCATCATGGCATTCTAGGTGAAAACATTTGCTGAATCACCTTGGATTCACTCACTAAGGATAGCAGCGGTTTATGATCAGTTTGGATCACAAAATGACTGCCCCAAATATACTGTTGAAATTTCTTGACACCAAAGATAATTGATAGGGCCTCTCGAACCAACTCTGAGTAATTTTGTTCAGTAGATTGTAAGGTACGCGAAGCGAAATCAATCGGATGATTTGCACCATTAGGCATTTTATGACACAAATGCGCTCCAACTCCGTATGGTGAAGCATCACACTGAATGATCAAAGGCTTTTTTCTACCTTAGTGAACTAAAATTGAAGCTTATGCTAAACCGTTTTTAGCACAAATGAAGGCGGACTGATGCTCGTCAGTCCACAAACACGTAGTGTGTTTGTAGCAGTGCTTTCATAGGAGCTAGAAAAGTTGATGCCAACAGTAAG
>OX104065.1:5624510-5767373 GCA_944474145.2 Dicrocoelium dendriticum | reverse complement strand
AGAGCAGCGGACCGGAACTTCGTGGACCGGGGTTCGATTCCCCTTCGAGGCCCATTATTGTGCGTGGATTTTAATCATGACTTCTACTTTCTACAAACTTTACCCTACTCACAAACATCCAAAATTATTCCTATAATGTCTGAGAATGACTGATCTGTCCTTTGATTTTATTCAGACTAAATTATTATCTGCTGAATAATATTCTTGCCTTTATTTCCGTGAACTTACTGTTCTAGTAGGGAAGTTATCACAAACGAAGTAAATATTTGTGAGCAAACGCTTTTCAGTCCCGTTATGTAACACACTGTACTAGTGGCGGTCAAAAGCTTACCATCTTTCAATTATGCGTTGAGCATTTATACTAAAAAATAGTTCCGCATGTACCATCTACGCAGGTTTACTCACGGTGGAAGATTCTAACATCCAGTTTAGCAATATGTCCTTTGTAGATAACGCAATCTCCATTTGTGCAGCCATCCGTTGCAAAACATCGTATATTTGTTGCTACGGGGTAAAACGCAAGTTGCATTTGGTAGAAAACAAACCCGTCTGCCGCATTATTCATGAATGTAAATATTCAAAATGAAATATATCTTGTTATGTAAGCCGGAAATGTTCTAGTTTCAAAAGCAGCAACAAAAGTTTAACCAAGTAATCCTGTAAACAGAATACTGGTCATGCACGACTTGTTAAAATTAGCTACAACAATCGAGATTAAGCTCATTTAGCTATTGGATTTTCTGCGAAGAGCTAAGGAATAATAATGCACTTATGCAATGTAATTTTACTCCAATACAGCGGTTAATTACACAGTGTGTTATTTCGACCAAGTTTCTGTATATTATATTAGCGGAACCTATGGGTTTCCAGTTGTTATTACACTGTCGTTTCGACGAATTTTTTCTGATGGAATTGACTAAAGTATTTAGCAAATTTCGTGTTTTTGAGAATGGATTGTTCATACCATGATTTTCTTTTAATTAATACTGCTAGCAAAAAACAAACACATTTGCTTACCACAAGCGAGACGTTTTTAAACGGAGACTATTTTCAATGGCAAAAGGAGAACTAGCACAAATAGTGCGATTTGACTTCCGATTGACATTTCCAGGCAGGTGACTTTACTCAAACTCCCAATACACCGAAGTCGTTGACTATAAATAACATCGTGTGTTTACCTCTGCCAAATTTACATATACACAAAACAGGGAAGTGATTATTCTATTAGTTACCATGTAAAGTTGAGCGGTTTGATTGCCCGTGTTATTGCGCCCACTTGTGTATAACGGAAGTCAGTGTGTTTTGTTAGAGAAACACAAATGCATATTTGACAAGCATGTTAACTACATTTTCATGAATGGCACAAAAATCGAGACCAACACTACAGAAGCTTACATAATAAGTTCACATCAGTATGGTTGAACAACTATGATCCGACCACCAGACTGCAGTGGATCCAATTGCCACGAATAACATCGCAAGAATAACAAGCAAGGACAACGGCAAGATGGGGTTAGAGGCAGCAAACTGTAAATATAATGGATGCATAAGAGAGTGTGTTAAACTAACCAGAATGTAACGATTATTATCTACAAGATGCAGGACGCCACTGACTGCATGGTGGCGACATGTCCGATCCGTTCTCCAACTATCGTGGCGGACCGTTTCGCAGACCCCATCTCATAAGACAGCACTCACCAGGCCGGCCAAGTATATCAGTCTATTTTTTCTTGCCTCTATGACGCGTTATGCAATGGCCACCTCGCAGTTTTCCCAACATGGTGCAGCCGCGGCGTATACTGAACTCCGAGGAAGACGGTCAATGAGAGTACTGTGAACATAGCCTAACCAACGCAATATTCCGTAAGCACTCGAGTGAGGCGTTAGAACGCTTCTTGCCGAAAACCAACTAGTGGGCCACAGCATCGCCCATCCGGTGTTGCCACTAAACGTGAGCACTAATCCGCAAGCGCCGGTGGACGCAAACGTGGTCATGCGTTTAAGGTCTTTGTTGCGGACTGGCCAAGTGCCCAATCCATACGAAAAGACTGGTCGTACCGCAACGTTATACACCCTAAGTTTCACTGACAGGCTTATGTGCTACCGTCTCCACAGGTGGTTGAGTCTCTAGAAAGTCACAAGTGGCTTGTTGATACGTCAAGAAACCACCTCAATGATCTGCCTGCAAGAGATGACTCAGCTACCAAGATAAGTGAACCGATCCACCACTACAAGTGGCTGTTCAGAAATAGATAAAACCGGATATGTGTCAGCCCAGTCCTGCACAGTACCTTTAACTTTGAAGTTGCAAAGCACAGGCCGAAGCGTGCAGCGCTATGCTTCTGTTTGTGATGTAGTGTTTGTATATTCAAAGCATCAGAGCCAAGGAGAAGTATGCAGTCCGTATATTTAACGTTATGTCGGTCTGTCACCTAGCAAAACATCCACTCCGGTAAAGCTTGAAAGAATCGAATCATTCATGATCATTTGGTTCAGAAACTTGACGAGGAATGAGGAAATATTACAACTCTGGTCGACCCGATTTGCCGTGGGGAACTCGGTAAATATTGTCCTGTGAACACTTAAGTGACCTCGAGAAACACGGTGCTTTGACTTGAGGAAGGAAAAGAGCATGTCTTTTATGAATAATCGTTGGTACCAGCTAGTGCGGTCAACAAACTCGAATTGGCTTCCAAGTAAAAGAAAATCACCATAGAGCCTCGTCTGTATGTGCCTCTGCTCCAACCCTTCTTGAAGGATGAATATATGGTGGATTCAACCACGGACAAGGCGGGAGCCAGTCTGGCTTTCAATTATTCGATCGCCAAGCTGAACAGCCAGTCGTCGAATCATGATAACTGTAAGAAGTTTTGTGGCGTTGGAAATAGGGCTAATACCTCGATGATTTTCGTACGAAGTACGCTGCTCCCTCTTGAAGATGGGCATTACAGGTGGCAGTCGCCAGTCTGTATGCCCTTTTTCAGTATTCCCAATTGTGTTAAACTGCGAAGCCGGTCCAGACAATAAATAATAACCATCCTTCAGTATGAATGGAGGATGGTCATCGGGTCCAGGAATTTTGTTTCCTTTCAACCCGGAATGCGCATAACGAATATCTTCCAATGTGAGAGATGTGACATCCACTTTCCACGTCGGCTCAGATGATGTGGCAAGCAGCAGCGTTGTATTAGGTCTACTGGACTGATCCTCAACATGTTCCACTCAACGCGCTAGGTGACGATGTTGAGAATAGATCACCTCACCATCTTTCTCAGCTCTTGTCTCGCTAACTGCTGCCTTTCTTGGACCCCTGTTCCGGATGAGCTGGAATAGAACCGGCTGTTCCCGGTGGCACTGACTCAATCCATCTCAGGGAGCATTGCCAACCAGCAACGTTCCCAGTTAACTCGAAGACTGCTTATCAGACGTCGTTCCAGAGGTTTACGGACACGATGAAACTCAGTGCAAATCGAAAGCTGTTTCCCTGCTTCGATCAAGCTGTTCAACACCTTCGAGATTATTTCCGGTATGTACTCTCGGGTTGCGGGCACAGCATGCATCGAAGACGTGGCACATTTGAAAAGACCCTAGTCCACGTTGGGCTCTCTAACAGCATTCATCACTGAAAATTGGTGGAGAAGTTCATCATGTTAGTGTTGAACAGCGGATTTCGAGTTCAGGTTGCGTGTAAGAATGTTAGCTTACAGACGCTTCTTTGACTCGGGATGAGTGCGTGCCAAGCTTGCGCGCACTATAACATGGTCGGAATCTATGCAGTGATCCAAATTGACCGACAGACTTACGTTGATGCGTGCCATCGATAGCTGATGACAATATTGTCAGTTTGGGTCCAGGACACTGAGGAATTCAGGGGGCGCCAGGTGACGTGGTTAGAACGTTTGTGCTGGATAGCATTGCTGTTAAGGTGAAGGTTGTGGTCAGCGCATTGTTGCAGGAATCGACCACCATTGTGTGTTCGGCGTGCATCGAATCTGAAGCTGCTTTCAGAGTATAAAGACGACCACCTTGGATATTCATCGTCCTGATTATCCCGGTCTCTCCAACTTAACGTCAGGCTTTTGTCCAGAGGCCTTTTCAGAGTACCGAGAGCGTACCATAACAGATGGTTTGGCAGAATTCTCTATGGGCAAGCCCATTTAAGGCATAGACGGACCGCTTATCCACCCAATTTTCAGACCAATTAATTGGAAGAGAACGAAGCCAAGTCCAGCAGTAAGGTAATAATTTTGTCGATAATAATCACAACTGCTCTTCTTTGATACTCCCTCAACCGTGTTTGAAAAGCTTAGTCGATGAATACAGCCAGCAGCATTCGGTAATCGGGTTGTGTTACGTGTCACAACAACCTCTGAACTGCGAAGATATGAGGGAATCCGGACCGACAGCAGGGAAACCGAAGAGGGCTACGATAGCATTTCGAATCAGAGTCATCTGTGGACCAGTCTGTGCCACAAAGTGACCCATCGACAAGAGCACTGGAAAAGCGCTCTACCAAGCGGTCACCGTATTGATCAGTCGCGTGGCTTATTGGAAGTGTCCGCGCTATTTGCTCGTGGTCCATGTTGACACATCGGTAGTACACCTATCTGTAAGTTGGCCCAATAGTTATATGGTGTAGGTCAAGAGAATGGAAGGCAAACGCAGCACGAAACACCAGAAGCGGAAGTGCATTTTGTCAAACTTCATCCCGAAGACCGCTTCAAGCGCACTGATTAAGTAGCTGATAGGTAGTGCCGATAACAGGTTTGACCAAGAAAGGAAGCATCGGTGGTGACCTCCACACGACCGTTGTGTAGGTCGAATGGTGAGTCAACTGAGACAGCTGGATAACTAGCTTAATCGAGAGTGTAAATCATTTGCCTGCATAAGCTAAGACAGAAAATAGACTGCTAGCTACAAATGAAAATCGTCAACCAAACTTCCAAACCCGAAATGATTGAAAAACCGCGTTGAGTTGGACATCGGCAGGAGTGTATCAAGTACACAAGGCATAAGGGAAAACAAGTGACGATACCGCTACTTAAACAAGTAGGTCAAACACAGAAGCCACCATTGCTATGGAAATTTGACTTTGGATATTTGAATAAGTAATCGAGGAAGTGTGCATTACTCTAGCAGTTTGTACTGGTACTTTGTTGCCATTCAAATGCAAGTAGTTGTAAGCGCTTGCAAGTCGAAACATTTGCGGGAGTTGCGGTTAGTGTGAGGATGATCTGTTGGCACGCTTAGCAAACGGAGTAGCTCTCGGAAGCAATGCACCAGTCAGTTTTGTTTTGTGTAAAATACAACCCGATACCCTCGTACGATTTGCGTCTACGACCATAAACTCCCCATATCAAGGAAGTCTAAGAGTTCATAACCGACGTTTGCACGAACACAACAGTAAAAACCAGTTTAATAAATTACCTCGAGCTAGCTCCCCATGAGACGAAACAGCCAAAATGTGAACAAACAACTACTGTTTCGGCCAACTGTTCATTTAAATGTCTGAGAAGCAGCTAACTCGAGGTACTCGACGACATGTTAATTATTCCAAATTCGTGAGAACGCATTTCAGTCTCTGGAAAAGTTTATGGGGTGGCAAAAGATGTTGGGAAATCCGTGAGAAAAGAAAACGGTTTCGTAACACTGATGAATATCGTGCATGGAATAGGTGGACCGGTATCGGACGGAATAGTGAAGTAAGTTAGTCGGAAAATCAGGGACAGTGAGAGTCATGGCTGAAACAAATGGGACCTGGGGGAAAGACGAGGAAAGTACGAATAAAGCGGATAACTGGAGACTTTCAGATAACATCAAGAACAGTTGCGAATTAGTTTAGCATCGTAAGAGAAATTAATTGACTAAAGATTAAATGTAATCTGTAAAGAAATGACTGATAAATGAAATGAGGACCACCGTCTACTTTTGGGCTCAGAAGGTGTTACAAAACAGAGAGCAAGCTTGAGAAACTCTGAGGAGAGCAGGAGCTGAAATTAATGCGAAGGTAAGCTCACGCGGATCGATGAATGTTAGGATGCTTTGGCATACAGCCTTGTCAGTTCTCGAGCTGAAACCGAAATAGGATATAGTGAAAAGTGAACAGATGCGACGGTTGAAAATCAACTAGGGTGCCGGCCAAAATGATGTTAAACAAAATAGGGTGACATACATGAGATGTGAGCGAATTACAAATCATTGGCGGTAGAGAGGCACCAAAAGTACGCCGGTACGCAGTGCCGATGCTTCGCTGCCACGCAAGCACCACCGGCTACTAGTGGGCTAGAGATACTACCATGGTTGCCCGGTCCCCTATACAGCCTCGAACCGATGACCACCGGATTGCAAGGCAGGCTTGCGATCGCTTCGGCTACCGACCGGTCGGTAGACGTCGTATTCTAACCGTTTTAACATAACATCGGAAAAAACTCGAGCGAAATACAGATCAGTGGCTGTATATGATAAAAATCTTCTGTTGTACCGCAAGGCGTAAAGAGTTATGCACAAATTGCACGATCATCCCTATTAGCTGGGCAGCACATTACAAACTGTGTGAATAACATAGTTGCACAGGAGAATTCTTGCTGCAGCCTTGACTTGTCTTCTTCATAAGACAAGACCAACACTCCCACACGACAAACCTCCACCCAAAAAGAACTGCAACAAACTAATTTACTACGCAACCAACAAGCGATGACAGTCATATGCTCAAACGTACCAGAAACCACCAGCGAGTCGTTAAAACCTCGACAAGCCGAAGAGCAAAATCGCTGGACTGAGATAAGCTGCGCACTAGGACTAAACGTTCTCCTAACTAGTCTTACACGTCTGTCACGAAACCTATCGTCTCCTCACGTAAGGGAACCTCGGTTACTGCGAGTAACATTTGGCAACACAAAGGACTTGGAGGATGTTCTCTTAGCAAGCCACAGTCTACCGAACTCTTCTCTCAGTGCCCGCATTTTTCCAGACATGCCATGGAAGGAAAGACAAAAGCGAAAATCCAACCCAACCGCGTCTCGTCAAAATGTAATGAAAAAAGTGGTGTTGGTTCATGGTGTGCCCGAACTGAAACATGGCGACACCAGTGAAAGACAAAAACACGATATTGATGAGTGGCGCTACATCACAGAACTCTATGGCATACAGAATGTTGTGGCATTCGACGTCAGCCGCTTAGCTTCCTCCCCAAACTATCAAGGGAGCAGGCCGAAAATTTTGAAAGTTACCTTGGCTACGCCGGAGATGGCATCAATGGCAATTAACGTGTGGTACCACAGCAGAAGGCTAGGACCACCAGAAGTACGACTGAGACCATTCCTGCAAGCAGTACAGACCACTGGTACAGTTGAGTCAGACTGGGCTTTTTCCGACCATAGACCAGCCAAGCGTGCAAACACTCGTGTCAAAAAACGTGGGCAGACCGGCACTGTTTGTGCCGGTCAAACACAGCGAACCCACCTCCTAATGCGGCAACAAATGCAATGCTGTTACACAAACGCCCAAGGGTTTTACTCCAAGTTGCCGGAATTGCGCCATCGGCATGAAGCAGCAACTTGGGACATCATAGCATTAACTGAAACCTGGCTCTCAAACGAGATTTTGGATCCAGAAATTAAACTTAGTGAAATGTCAGTCATTCGAAATGATCGTCCATCTCGCGGTGGTGGCGTTGCTATCTACTACTGAGATCACCTGAAATGTGAAGCTCTCACTGAGCATTCCCTTATTATCTCCGACGCCTTATTTTGCCGACTGCAGCTATCCGGTCCCGATGGTTGTCCTCAGAAGAAGACACATGATGCTTGCCTCAAAGCAGTTGTCTACAGGCCGCCGAACTCCTCCGCCGACAGCGATGATATTCTGTTAAATGCTCTCCAATATGCTATGTCGAAAAAGTACTCACACTACCTAATAATGGGTGACTTCAATGTACCGTCAATAGCATCTGTGTTCCCAAGTGGGCCATGCTTCAAATCAAAACTCCTTGAGTTCTTGACTATGGCAGTTTTGCATAACCATGTGGATCAACCAACCAGACACCGCGGTTCAAACAAGCCTTCAATACTTGATTTAATCTTGACTAATGAGGAGTTAATGGTTGAGTCGGTTTCATACAACTCTCCGCTACGTTGTAGCGATCATTCGGTTCTAACGTTTGATTACGTGTGTTATGCCAGTATGGTTGACAAAGAACCAGAAACCAACTATTCCAAGCTTCACACTATAGCGACAACCGTTGACTGGGATCTCCAGATGCACACTTCGGCGAATGATGCCTGGCAAGTTTTGAAAGGCAAGATAAACTGGGTCCTACAATCAGCTTCAAAAGACGTACCATTACGAGTTTCGCGAAGGGGCAACAACTGGATCCGGAGTAGAACACGTAAGTGTTTGAATAGGCGAGACGAGGCTTGGAGGGGTCTTTTGCTAGGTCCAAGTGCTATCACTTGGAATCATTACAAAACAGTCAGAAACTACTGCACTTCACTCCTTAAAGCTGACAAGTACGAATGGCAGGAAACTATGGTACGCAAATTTACTAGCAATCACAAACTGCTCTACCGGTATGTGAATGACAAAAGGAAAGTTAAGACGGGAATACCACCACTGGAGACGGTCAATGGCCTAACGGTTACTGAAGAGGAGAACGCGGACGCATTGCTCATGCAGTTTGTCTCACACACCATGGAACCATCGCGTTGCTACATCCCAGCAAATGTCGTCGGCTTATCCACGGTCAAATTTAGCCCTACATCTGTGGCAAAGAAATTACAGTCGCTAAGGGAAAATAGTGCGCCGGGAACTGACAAGATCTGTCCGAAAGTACTTAAAACCCTTGCACCCACCATGGCAGTCCACCTTGCAAACTTTTTCCAGTTTCTATTTGATTCTCATACACTTCCGTCTGAGTGGAAACGTGGACTTATCACTCCGATATACAAGGGAGGTAAGCGGTCAGACCCTGCCAACTACCGACCTATTACTCTCCTTCCTGTTCTATCAAAAGTGATGGAGTCTATAAACGCTGATGAAATGGTGAGATATTTTGAAAGTCTACAAATCATCTCCAACCTCCAACATGGATTCAGACGCGGACGATCTTGCCTCACCAATCTACTACTTGCTCGGGACACATGGACCAGGGCTGCTGACGAGGAAGTTCCCGCAGATGTGATTTACTTAGACTTTTCTAAGGCATTCGACGGAGTCAATCACCCAGCACTTCTCCGAAAGCTTGCGGCCTATGGTATCCACGGATCCATGCTCACATGGTTGGAAAGTTACTTATACGACAGAAGAATCGAGGTAAGGATCGCCAACACCCACTCCGATAGCCTACGCGTCACTAGCGGCGTACCGCAAGGATCAGTTCTCAACCCGTTACTCTTTTTAGTCTATATCAACGACCTCCCTGCCAACATTCATTCACCTATGCAAATATTCGCCGATGATGCTAAGATGTGGCGAGCTATTCAGTCAACATCTGACCCTGTCTATCTGCAGGATGACCTGAACCGGATTCAGGAATGGGCAGTAAACAAGCAACTACCCCTGAACCCCGAAAAGTGTCACCTGTTGTCGCTGCGCAGTAACTGCAGCAACACATAGCACCTGGGGCAGCGCGTTATAAAACAGGTGAGCAACGAAAGAGACTTAGGGGTCATCGTGCAAGAAGGTCTGGGTAATTCGCTCCAATGTTCAAAGGCAGCTAACATAGCGAACTTAAACTTGAGGCTTTTGAGGCGAGCGCTCGGTACCTTCGAGCGGCAACTAGTGCCATTATTGATTAACGCCTACATTCGTCCCCACCTCGAGTATGCGGTGCAGGCATGGCGTCCGTGGTTAAAACGGGACATTCGTCTCCTGGAGCAACCACAAAGAAGAGCCACTAAGGCAACACGTGGTCCATCAGGCCTTAGTTATGAACTGCGCCTTCGTTCGATCGGTCTGTACTCCTTAGAATACCGACGACTTCGCGGTGATCTGATCCTCACGTACCGGATACTAAGAGAAGAGGACCATCCATGTAAGTCGCTGTTAACTTTATCTGCCGACAAAAGATGCTGAGGCCATGCACTAAAACTTATAACTCAATAATCCCGTTTAGATTGTAGAAAGTGTTTTTTGCTCTCTTAGTGTCTGTCTGCACTGGAACGCACTGCCATCGTATGTGGTGAACGCACCAAACATCGAGACATTCGTAAGACCATTGGACTTGCACTTACATGATACACATTATATAACGGCATGACAAACTGCAGTGTCTAACTTACTTATATTTTTGTGTCACACCTGAAAATTTTGTTTTCTTCCATTTGCCATCCTGTGGGTCTTGTAAAGTTATTGCTTTCTATCCCACCATACACTATTGAACTATATTGAACATATGACTCAAATGTTCCAAAGTTGAAGGATTAAAAAGGCACTAACTCTACTTTGACATTGAGTACTTCTCAAGGGCACACAATTCAAGATACAACATAGCAAGATTATTGAAAACTGACTACGTTAATAAAACGAATTTCAGACTGCATGTGAGATGTAAAGAGAAAACCTTTTCTGATACGATGCTCGCTACAGCCCACATAGCCAACAAAAGAAAACGGCTAGCCCAGTACATCAGTGGGCAAAAACTCTTCAGCTCCAACATTTGGAGATCCTAGGCAAACATAGTGTCAGATGTTGAGGTTCATAGGAAAAAAGTAAGCGATCGGTAATACGGAGCGACATGGCACCTGTACATGGCTGTCAACATGAGACTTCGGCTGAACTGACTGACCAAAATGCAGCGGGGAAGTGGCAATGATTCGGTTTTACAGAAACGAAAGTCAATCTGGAGGATCAGGGGACTGAGGTCGTCTGGCCTCTAAGCAATGACTCACCTGATAATAGAAATGCTCAAGGGGCACATGGACAACACCCAGTATACCTCAAGACGTCGAAGTGGTGCGCAAACTGTCGCACCACTTTAACGTTCCGTTTCGCTGAAACAAGTATCGAGTAGGCACGACAGCGCTATCATCCACAGGGTTGCCTTGTCAATGTCATTAATAGCATAGGAAATGCACCAGCACTTCGAACTGGCGCTTCGTTGACCTATTATAATAAACCATTCTATATAAACTAGAATAAGGTGATTTAACCGAAGCACCAAAAGGAAAACCAGTAACGGGTCAACAGGTATACCGTTCAATCGAAGGGCTCAACCGAATTGCGGTGCCGACAGTACAACATTCTACATACAGAAGCATCTCCCAGAAACTGGGGCGAGTATAACTGAAGTATTAAGTCACGAGACCAAGGGACGGCATTTGCCAGACC
The DNA here is from genome assembly GCA_944474145.2 of Dicrocoelium dendriticum. Lineage (NCBI taxonomy): Eukaryota > Metazoa > Platyhelminthes > Trematoda > Plagiorchiida > Dicrocoeliidae > Dicrocoelium > Dicrocoelium dendriticum. The sequence goes on along the minus strand of OX104065.1, from coordinate 5,756,048 downwards.
ATAAGTCATCGACATATCTGGTAGTAGTTCTCGTGCATTCATTTCACGTTAGTTGGAGATGAGGAATGCCTCGGATACTGTGCCTCAATACAAAACAGTAAAATATTCCAAAAGAAGATATGAAATACAAAAGTGTCAAGGATCCAAATTCTGAACAAATAAGAATGCGCTTTTTAAAGTCATGCGTGTGCCAGAGAGATCAATTTGTTCAGCCATTTGGAACGTTCACTTCCATTGTTCCTCTACAACCCCTTATCATGGACAGCTCACTTCCCTTTACATGTGCCAGAAGCCCGGCTGCCAGCTTTACCTACCCCTTGAACATTGATAAACCATTCGACTTTGCTCATCTAGCCCACCCCCTATGGTTACTCAAACCCGCATCACTCACTCTGCTTTTACACTTCATCGTTTGATGTGTTAATTACCGATGACCCATCGTAGACACCGCAGGGAGCCTCACCACAGACAACACATGACAGACACTCCGCCAATCAGCTGTTCCGAACCTGTCTACCTTCACATCCAATCGATCTTCCAAGCTATGCTATTGGTGTATTTTGCCCTATCAATCATTGACGCATCAAGCAACTTTGACTGCTCGGCATATGTCCATCCGTTTAGACAGTCAATTGGGGTAATGGCTTGCTTCGAAGACGTGCTGCTCGGTTACGGCCTCGCCCACTTGTTTGCATTTTGTGCTTGTCTTTGCTTGCCTCTTGGATCTGTCTTCCGCTTTATCTAGTGAAGTTTTCATTGCGTTTGTGTGTAAGGAAACCGGTTGAGGTCTGCCATTTTTGTCATTTGTTGTTATTATGTAATTTCACCACCGTTGCACCGGCATTGAGATTTTGACGTATCTCGGGGTTTGCGGATCTGTTGCGGTCTTGAATTTGGACAACCGGTGGCTGCGCGTATCGTTCAAGTCTTCCAAGCGTTTTATCGCTCACAATGCGAAGACGACTAGACCGTGGTTGGAGGGAGGCTAAGCAGGAGAGGAATAAATAAAGGAGCTCACAACAAAAACGCCACGATAACAAGTGCATGTAAACAAACTTGTTCGTCGGAACATTACAACCCAGGCCAAGTTTGAAGTCATAGCCTCCAGTTCTCTTGAAAAAGTTATCTTCACATCAGATCCCTTTGGCGCAAACAACGTATGTCGCTGGAATCGGTGTGCTGGCATGTGCAACACTTGACGTAGCCAAAATGCCTGCGCGGTTCACTTGTTCTTCTCGCACCAAATTGGAATCTGCCTTTCAGGGCAAGAGTGATGTCTAGCCGGCACCAGAAGTGACAAAAATAAATGTAACAGCCTCGAGCTTCAGCTATATGGTTCGTCACTTCATCCTTTACTTCACAAGCGCTGAGATAACTGCCACACCAGTTGAATTTTTGGATGCCTACTAGTTGATACCTATGATGGGTAAGTGAAAGAGTTGGACCCTACCAATGTTGGAGACGAGCTTCGTTTTCAAGTAGCACAAAGTAAAGACCGGAACGATTGACAGTCAGTAGTAAACTGTCCAATGCTGCTTGCCACATTTGTGACCTGTTCTACATTAGGGCTCTATCATCGGTAGCCTCCAAATCAAGATGAAGAGAGGAGCTTCACATCTTGCACAGCGTGTCCAGTGAGTGCATTTCCATAACTTCGTCGATGGCGAAGTTAAAAAGGAGAGGTCATATGCGGACGTCCCTGTCCCACTCCGATGAAGATAGTGAAGGACTGCTACAATTTGTCATAAAGCCGAACTAAGAGCATAAAGCATTCCGATATCGCTTACGTATTTCTTGTGCACACTTCTATCAATCTAACAGGTACATCGATCCACCGAAATAACCACAGTTAGGGTGGATCGCGAGAAAATAAGTGCCGGTGCTCCAATAGAAGACGTCAAGTGAAGATGCGGCCAATGCAGTCTGGAATTCGAAGAAACTCGGCCTGCTCTACATGAATTGGTTGTCACGGGCGTCAATTAGCCAATAAAGAAGCACAGATAAGGGTAGTAATTTGGAGGCCATTTGGCTATGAATGCTGCAGTCCGAACGCGAACTTCTCATAAAAATCTGGACCCTAATAAAGCATATCCAGTCAGCTGTGTCAGTTTCTTTATCCTAAAGTAGTTCACAAGATGCATAAGCATCCGACGGGTGCGTGATATGCAGGTAAGGTCACTAAACCGCAAACTATAATCGGTGCAACAGCTCTAGTCAAACAGTCGTCTAACGCGAGAAAAGCAGTTCCCAACTGTTTATATTGGAAAGTCTCCTCAACTAAGGCTAATTCCTGCGAGTCGGCAAGGACTAAAACGGCGAGTAAGGGTGCGACAGTAAAGAGGTAATTGCATCTAGTAAAAAGTAGATGTAGAAGATCAAGCTGAGCAGAGCAATCGACCGCCATATTCCACATCGAGTATCTCTGAAAGTTTAAAAGGAAAATATCGCCAAGATAGGTAGCGCCACACGTTGGAGATCGAAGTTCACATTGCCTAACTTAAGGTCAGAGCATGATCCCTCCTTGGTTACATCGGAAAGAAAACACCGATCAATCGCTGCATGCCGTCTGATAAACTCTGGCACCGCTTACGCCGAGTCGCCGAATGACAGATAAAAGCAAGGCAGACTGATGTCGCAAGGTAATGGAGAAGAGATCGGTGTAAACGACAAGATATACGCACATGTTATCGGTATCACGCTGCATCTCACAGATAACTGTCTAGTAAAGAGAAAAAAGAAGATGGGAGGAGTAACGTCAGAGATAACACTAGGGGGTTCTGCATAAAAATATACTGGCATAATGCTGCGACACCCGATAACGCTGCACCCCATGACCGAATTTCAAGTTATTTGCTCCCATCGGGTAAAGGCTTTGGCTAACATTCCAATGGCTTCGAATTCGTTGTTTGCTATTGTCTGTTAGTGCAGTGTTTTCATCCGCCTCATCAGTTACTGTTGCAGCGATCAAACTGGTCAAGGTGCAATTCAATGCGAATTACTGCTAACATTGAGCTTGTGTGCCGCCATCTATGCACACAACGTGTACTTCAAATTAACCTTCCAATCAGTCATTAACCGTTGTGCCAAGCACTGCGCGTCGTGACCCGGTGGCTAAAGGGGTAGAGGACCCAGCTAGCTTCTTACTGGTCTCGGGTTCGTATACTGCTATCTTTATCGGATGAGATCAAATGAGGTCGAACCGCGTCAATTCATGCAGTGTTTCCGGGTGGGCAACACCTAATTTTCATCTGATTCCATTACTGTCCTAGTGCTCGAAAGATCAGATTTTACATCAAAGCGAATCACGGTTTATATTGTGATTGCATGTCGTAATCCAATCATAAACTAAGTACTTCGGAATGACCCACCAAGGTAGTAAAACTCTGCCATAAATGAATGTATGCAAGCGGGTTTCGGCCATGTGAACACAAGCCAAATCATTGAAACTGCTTCGTCGTAGCTTTCCATGCAACTCAGCACAATATGACAGAGTCGTGATGACAGCTATGCGTCACTTTCCCTATAGTTGAGAATATCTGTAACTAGAGGTGTATATATGGATTTTAGATAAGCGCAATCTTCGCGCTTATCTTCGGTAACTCTGTTGCATTGTGTAGCATTTTTAACCAACTTTTGGACATTTTTTCCTTATCGCGGATTCGCTGCTAACCAACTTACATCATGTGCTAACTTGGCGAAGAGTTATGCTACCGTATCTGTATGCATTATTGGATTTGTTTTATTGCATCTCGTCGTTCCAGGTTATTGGCTGCCGCTTGATATCCCCGGTGTGGCTGCGCTTGATGTGCATGTTGACAAGGTGTCTACCTGTCTATTACCCACTACCTCGTCCATACTGGCTCCAGGAGACAGTTGGTCGTTGCTGGAGGGGACGGGGTGCACGGTCCTTGTGGTCGTGTTAGACTCAAAGAGTGGTTCCATGCACTCAGTGTGGAGCGGACTACGGTCCAGCCACCGCCTTGTGTGCGCTTGATTCCCAAATACATTGTGCTGGCTTTTTGCCTGTGAAGGAGTGTGGGCCGGCTCCGTTGATGAAACGTGATTCCCATCCGCATGCCTCCCGGTCTTATTCCTTCGGGTTACACTGGATATGGGGTGTGTGGTTGGAGCTGTGGGTGGTGCAGCGCAAGCCATCAATGGTCCCTCTGTAGGCGCAGGCGTCCTGTGGCTGGCCACAGTGACAGGCAAATCCGAAACCGGATGCCGCCAGCCATATACGGATTTTGTGTCGTTCTCCGAGCACACGTACAAACTGATGAAACCACAACATTCGCCATTACGGTGACCATACGGTCCAAATAGGGTACACAAAAGCGGAATTTTTTCCCGCCCCATCTTGTCGCTATCGGAAGAAACAAAGTAGAGACATGTAAAAGAGTCCAAGCGACGGCAGAGAAATCTAACTGTGGGATCAGCGCAATCAGTCAACTCGGTAGAACACTCCCTTACAAACCGCAGAAACAAAAGCATGGAACGGGACAAAATCAAATTTATTCATATCAATCGATTTGAAGTTTATGAAACGAATCACGAGTGAAAGAATACATATCCCCCGATAGATGCAGTAAAATGGACGCCGGACCAATGATGAAATTGGCGAAATTCCGTCTAATAACACATTTTCCTTTCAATGGCCAAATTTACAATCTGATAATAGGCCCACCAATGGGATATGAAAAGCGCGGAAAGATGACGAACAGTGGTAGATGCAAACATTTCTTATTGTCTTTTCATTTACTCTAAACGATAACCCATATTCCTAGATATAGCTAACAATGGATGTGACCAGACAAGCTAGAGGTGCAGAGTGATTGACGGAAGTTTACGCCAATGCTCACGGTAGTATCCTGCTGACAAATAATTACTTTTCAACTCACAGTGCTTGTTTCATAAGGCCTACTGCGACCGCCACATTAAACCGGAAGAAGCATAGATTGGCGTAACACAACACAACTCTGAACGATGAGTTGATATCAGCCGCCTTGTAACTCGAGACCAATAGGTGTTTACCAATCAAAGAAGATGCCGGCCTAAGCGAGCACCAGGGTTGAGGAGTTGGGGAGTTTGAGCGATTTCTTGCTGGACCCATCTCGGCACATGTTCCTTTATTCGGGATTTCAGAGTTTTGTATAAGTAACTGCTCCCGCAATCATACACGAATTGGTATACACGGTGTGATTTGGCCTCGATAGGCTGGACATTCGTGAGAAGGGCTGGCTGGTTCGGTTGATTACAACAATTTGAGCAATGCAGTAACTTCCCTGCGTAGCCGATGTTATTCGCTTGGTCATCTTTAGCGTAGCAAAATAACCTCGGGATGGTAACTGGCTACAGTGTGTATTAAGTCCTTCGGCTGTGTTTTCTGATAAACCTGCGAGGGTAGTCGTCCGACACCAGTGATTTCGTAAATAAGGTTAGATTATCGGCCAGACAGTCGGCAGAGCAAATTCGTCTGGCCCGACTGTTGTGTGTCGTATTAAAAGAGCAGGATAATATCAAGTTACCTGGGCCCAGACAAGAGAATGAAAAGGTTTCTTAACCAAGAAACCTGACAACAATTTAGTGGGGTTTTGGCACTGGGCTACAAAGAGACACTTTTATTGATTGAGGAGCCAACCCCAAACTGGAGTATGCCTGGCCTTTACCATTAACCAACCTGGTATGTGTGGTTCCGAATATGCAAAAACCACCCAACATGGCTTAATGGTCCATCGAGGCACTGCGACGAACCTCTAGAAAAACCTAATAAATCCCCTTACTACTTACAAATACACAAACCATTGCACCATGTTAAGGTCAAGTTGCTTCGGAATGGGGAGGAGCCGAGTTCATTGGCGACTGTGTTGTTAGTTCCATGTCCCTAAGCTTCCGTTTAGCTTCCCCCTACAATAACGAGCTAGTGCACACAAGACAGTTTATATTTAGCGTTATACTACTTTACTGGTGTGTATGGTGGATTTGGATGTAATTTTAGATGCATTTCGTCACAGTTTCCTCTCGGTCAGACAGGCTCCTTAACTACATCTAACATGGGACGAAAAGTCCTCACTGCACATTATTAACCAAAAATCCGTCCACAAAGCTTCTAACTGCTGGGTCGTGCACAATGGCCATGCAGAAAGCCGTGGCTCTAGAGCCGACCACGTTCCTTTGCACAGTTCGTGGAGGATGAGCCGCGTTGTATCTTAGTCTTCAGCCTAGGGTATTATCACAACTGGACTCTAACCGCAAGTACGTATTTCAACTCGTAGCGAATAAGCAAGAAGACGCGTCAGTCTGGCGCACAGTGTACTGAACACTTAACGGTTTACATGGGAGCACGGAACGTTAGGGTGTGTCCTTGAGTGCGTGTGTGCGTGCTTATCTACGTGTGTGTGTGTGTAGGGCCAATCAGGTTCACGGTCATAGTGAGCGATCATTGGTTGAACACGTAACAGTCCTCCCTGTTTTGGCTGACGTTATAGTCATGACTGAAAACGTTCGATCGGTTTGCGAATCCGGGTCGATCGGCGTAATTGAGTTTCCCCTGTTGTTCTGTGTTCGTCGTGCTCTGCAGCTTGCTCTGCGATCTCCGAGTGTGACTGACACACGGCAGGTGTGTCAGTGCTCCTGGGGCGTACATGATCTGAGTGCCGGCGAACAACCCGGCCGTCCGGAAGCTGCAAATCGTTTTGACTTCCTGAAGAATCGAGCACAGTCGCCGGCTGCCAACATTGTTCATGCGGTAACCTGGTGTAAACAGCTTGATGGTCCTGAAATGTAACTTCCGGCTTTGATTCCTCTGAAGACACAAACTTTTTCTGACGCTCCTGTACTTCAACGCGCGGGTTCGGGAACAACAAATGAAGCCTCGTTCTCAGATTTCTGCCGAACATCAATTCCGCCGGGGATTTCCCGGTAGCCTCAGTGGGTGTAGAACGGTAGGAGAATAGGAACCGATCCAGTTTTGTTCGCAATGTTCCCGTTCGCTGCTTTAGTAAGCCTTGTTTCACAGTTTGTACTGCACGCCCCGCTAATCCGTTTGATGCTGGATGATACGGGGCTCATTTAACGTGTTGGATTCTCTTTTTGGAGACAAATTTACCAAATTCGGCACTGGTAAAAGGCGAACCATTGTCTGTACAAATGGTTTCCGGAATGCCAAACGTAGCGAAGGACGAGCGCATTTTAGCGATTGTGGATTCGGCTGTCGCATGAGTAACTGGATGTACGTCAATCCACTTAGAATGTGCATTAATAAGTAGAAGAAACATGGTCCCGTCGATCGGTCCGAAGTAGTCGGCGTAGATACGCTGCCAGGGCTTGTCGGGCCAAGGCCAAGGGTGTATTGGACCTGGCTCCTTGCTCCGCTGATACGCCTGACAAATATCGCAATTCTTCAGTAGGTTCTCTATGTCTGAGTCGATGTTGGGCCACAATCAGTACCCTCTCGCTATTGCCTTCGTCCTCGCCACACCTGGATGAGCATCATGGAGCTCTTTAAGTGTCTGTGAACGCGCCTTGGTGGGAGGGACTAGACGAGAGCCCCAAAAAACACAGCCGTCGAATAGACTCAGTTCGTTCTTCCGAATAATAAACGGTTGTAGTTCAACTGTCCCTTCAGGAGGCCAAACCATGTTCAAAAAGCGTTTTACCATTGATAGCACGGGCTCTCGATCCGTCCATTGACGGATTGTTGAACTGCGCATCGGTGTTGCGTCTAGATGTTGCATTAGAGTAACCAGTTCAAACGGAGGGTCGTGTTCATGTGCAGTTTCCGTGATCGGCAGACGGCTGAGTGCATCAGCTGTGCAGTTGCTGACGCCGGTAATATAAACAATCTTGTAACTGTAAGCACTCAAGGTTATAGCCCATCTTTGCATCCTCGGTGATGCCATTTGTTTTATACCTTTGGTTTCCCCAAACAAGGATATCAATGGTTTGTGGTCTGTATGAAGCTCGGAAACGTTTCCCCATAAATACTGGTGAAACCTCTTAACTCCGAAGATAACGGCTAGCGCTTCCCTGTCCAGTTGTGAGTAGTTCTTCTCCGCCGTCTGTAAGGTGCGCGATGCATATGCTATGGGACGTAAAGAACCATCGTCCATGCGGTGGCACAGGACAGCTCCGACCCCCCAAGGGGACGCGTCGCACTGAAGTATGAGTGGCTTGTTAGAGTCATAATGGACTAACGTTGGTGGCGAAGCAGGAGCATGTTTTGCTTTATTGAAGGCACTTTTTGACGGGAACCCCAACACCACGATGCATTTTTGTGTAACAGCTCATTTCATGGCGATAGAACCGTCGATGCATTAGGCAGGAAACGGCGATAGTGAGATAACATTCCTAAGAACGAGCTGAGTTCATCACAACTCTTTGGCTCTGGGCTTTCTAAAATAGGTTTAACCTTGTCATTTAAAACATGTAGACCCTGGTTATCAAGCCGGTATCCAAGGTAACAAACGGAAGGTGAAAGGTACCCACATTTAGACTTTTTCAATCTGAATCCACTTCGCTCCAAACGCTCGAGCACGACCGCGAGTGTTCCAAGATGCTCTGTATCCGAGCGTCCAGAGATAAGAATATCATCCAGATAAGCACGCGCAAAAGGAATGTCCTTCACTAGGTCGTCAATAATTATCTGAAATATTCCGGGGGCGGAATTAATGCCAAAAGGTAAAGGAGTATATTGAAATAGTCCCATGTGCGTGGTGATGGTAGTAAGTTTCCTCGAAGGTCCATCGAGCTCTATCTGCGAGTATGCATGACTCAGATCGAGTATGGTAAACTTTTCAACACCAGCTAGTGTTGCATACAAGTCATCAATACGTGGCAAGGGGCACCTGACTAGCATGGATGCTTGATTTATGGTTATCTTGTAGTCACCACAAATCCGTACCATCTCCGTCGCCAGATATCACAAATGGACTCTAACCGCAAGTACGTATTTCAACTCGTAGCGAATAAGCAAGAAGACGCGTCAGTCTGGCGCACAGTGTACTGAACACTTAACGGTTTACATGGGAGCACGGAACGTTAGGGTGTGTCCTTGAGTGCGTGTGTGCGTGCTTATCTACGTGTGTGTGTGTAGGGCCAATCAGGTTCACGGTCATAGTGAGCGATCACTGGTTGAACACGTAACAGGTATCCACCGCCTTCACACATGGCTTAGCGGAACAATCTGCTGGCATCCGGAAGTCAAGGAGTCGGGACTCGGCAAGGGTCCTAGGAATGCACACAATTGATGAGACGGAAAATGTTGAAAACAGCGACTGGTCCCTTTCCAGCTATGTTGGAGTTAGCCCGGCCCAGACGGAACCACGAAAAACTATATCCAAAATTATGTTATTGCTTTTCTATATTTTTAAGGTTTAATGTCCATACCCGTTTTATTGCTGCACTCTGGTTGAGATGTCACTCATCCACAGCTAACGTGTACCGATGATGCTTAAAAGCAAATTCTATTTCCCTTAGATTCTTAGGTCCTGAAACCATTAGTTAAAAGGATCTCGGCCATGAGTAAGGAACGGATCAAGATCACACAGTGCAGTGAGCAGAAGCTCCAGTTTCCGACACCATGTCAACAACCGTACACTCTCGATCATGTGTCAACCGTGATCCGACGGCGTAAAGTAAATCACTATGGGCACGAACTGAACGGGAAAGCATATCACACGGAAATTATTACGATCCATCTGTGGCTGCGACAACAGATGAAAGGAATTTGGCTTATAAAGGGGCTCTGGGATGCTGTCTTATAAAAGTGATAATTCATGACCAGTATCGTCCTCAAGTGAAGACCGCCTGGGCTGAGATTGTAACTCGACGCATAGTAGTTAACGGCTGACGTTTTGAACGAGAAGCCAGTGAGATCCAATTCGGATGTGGTCTCGATGATTGGAATGACCAAGGACTGCCTCAAAGTAAAATGAGGTCTTAATAAAGATAGCGTGTCGCAATCTAACCACACGACGGGTATCCCAAACCAAATTTTGAAACGATCGTATGTTTATTTTACAATGCTGACCCACGCTTGCCACCCGGTAGGAGCAAACTGAAGATTTGACTGTTGACACATACCAGAGGCCCTTTCATGAGAGATGAGAAACTGGTCGAGGCTGTGTTGATTGGCCCCCACTAACTTACCGTGTCAGTCCGAATATGCACGGCAGGCTTACAAATGATGTTAGTAAATACGAAAACAGATAAAGGATTTGATGATTAAAAACCATTAACCAGCTGGTATACAAAAAGTACATCCATAATGAACTCAAACATAAGCAGTAAGACATGATAAAACGGCAAAATAGTTACTTAAGCTAAGCTTTCTCAAAAGATTCATGTTCATTCCGCTTTCAGTAAGAATTCACCTCGTAGTCCAAGGGATCAACTAGGTATGAAGCGCTTAACCTGGCATGAATCGACAGCAGTACGGTTGGGATCTGAAGTGCGGGACTCCACTTGTCTGTGAAGAATAGGCGAGTAGTGTAGAAATGCATCAATTTGTTAAAAACAGCGTAGCGCGATTTTATGATACAAGAAAGAAGATGTAGATAATTTTGAGGGCTTCGTAGGTTTCGAATGCATGCGACAAGACAGGACAGTGCGTGAGGAGGCACGAAATCCAAAATATTAGAAAGCGTGACCAACACCAAAAGCGCAGTTTATCGGTAACCCCACACCACGTATAAAACCATACCTCACAGTATGGACTCAAATGTGGGAATTAGAGGACGGCGAAGAAAAGGGGACATAACAGACATAGGTAGTAAAACGTACAATTGTCACAGAAAAAGCGCGCCTCCTCAAGTAGCATGTGCAAAACCAAAGCAACATCGGTGAGTACAGGGTTATGCTTAGAACCGTAGCACATTATAACGACGCCTTGTTGCTAGGCAACCCTGTGTGGATGGGATGAATGCTGGGCCACTGTCAAAGCGCTCAAAAGTATGCGCATGTGTGGAATCGAACTTGTGACTGGCATCAGAAATACGCCAGCAAGTGTTATCGACGCTTATCTGCCGCGAAACTACCACCAGTCGCACGATGGCTAAGGATAATGTGAGGGTCTCTCGGTCCGTATGCAAACTCGAATCCGCTCCCGCGGATTACAAGGCAAGCTTGTAACATATAGTGCTACTTGTTACGCAGATATATACATAAATATAATGTATTTGTACAACAGCTTAAAGCATGGTATCAAAACCATGGCGATAATGGAGTGAGAAACAGTCGTGCAACAGAGAAAAGAATACGGAGACACAAAGAGCAACCGTGTCTTTTATGGATTGAGGTTTTCTGACCGTGGATTCCAAGCCAAAAGCAGAAACTACCTTTTTATCTAATCGGGGCTCGTCCGTAGTGTGTATCCATCGGTTCCGTTAGTAAACAAACCCACGATTTTTCGACATTAGCGACTTGGGCTACTGTCCACTGGTGACGGCGACAGACGGTCGTCAGTTACAAAGCTACCTACGACAAAGCAGAACTCACCCAGGCGGGTGGAATTTTGAAGTGGCTATGAAGGACTCCCGATTATTTACATTAAAATTCCGTCACCTACAAGTAACCAAAATTATTCACTATACCAGCTGGATACTACGTTCTGCATGGCTGCTGTTATGGGAAGCCATGACACTGAGGATCAGCTCTGTCTTTGCACGGTAGTGGAGGCTGAGTCGTGCTATAGTACAGTCTATTTGTAATGCATGACAGTTCACTGCCGTCATACCCGATCTAGTAGAACTGGCTGGTGACTAATGTCGCAAGCGGCTGGCTTCGACAGGCCGTGGTTTTGATTCCTAAAGGAGCCGGGCTATACACACTACTGAGATATCACAATAGAACAAAACAAATGGATAAAACTATTTCAGACGTATGGAAGTACATCCAACTCGGAAGCTGTTGTGAAGTACCCTAAATTAATTACCACTGAAATTCCGCCTGAAGGGCAGATTGGTACTAATCGTAAGACGGCAGCCGCGCGCAACGAGAAAAGCGGTACGCAACGCATTGGGCGAGATCCATGCTATCCGCTTTATTTTGGTGTTAAACTCACTGCCTTGGAGTTATTAACTATTCCGCTCCGCAATACAAAGTGAGCACCACTGAACTCAACTTGTGTTGTGGCATCAAGGAACAAAGCTGTCCATAGCAAGACCTCTCGGGTTAGATATCTAGAGCAGTAAACGGTAAGAGAATTCTGTTGCCGAATTTCCAGTCTCTCCTCTGACCCCACACTTCCTTATTCTCCCTCTTATTGACAAGAAAGAGGATGCCACATATTTGTTGTTGACAACATTTAGTTGAAGAGTCTTTAAAAACATTAGCTTCTCTACAACGTAAGTCCGATAGATTAACAGGCAACACAATCTCACGTTATCTTCACACCAGGGTGAGGTACACGTGCCCAGGTTTCGGAGATCTTGTTAAGTATAACAGATAGACTGCTACAATCAGTGTAGGTTCTGTCCTGTTCAACTCTCCAAGTTAGAGGGCTACAAGTTGTATATTAACCTTCAATGAATCCACCAGCAGATATGGCATTAATTACGGTCGCGTTGACTCAGGCTATATGGCTGACAGATGACCAAGATGAAGGCCCGTTACTCCCAAAAGTTTCGTAATAGTTCAAGCGCTTTTGTTCGCCAGCTACTATGTTAAACTTTAATACCGATTTCATTTCGAGGGAGCAATTTTAACCACCTTTATAAGCCATATCATTTAATGCGTCATTCACGGAAATGAAGCCAGAATTGGTATTTTGGCCCCAGTTGCATTTCGATCATGGACAACTCTACCAGATTAGTTTATGCAAGCTTGCCTCCTCTGAACAAGCAGTGACGGTGCCATCCGAGTCGTAATCTGTGTTTGGTTTCATTTTTAAAGAAAGGCAACACAGTGGTAGGTCGTCGTTGACACTCGAGCACCACCAGTCGTGCGCTGACGACACGCGCAGTTATGTAGATGCATACTTGTGACCTTTGGCTTATGAGGCAGACGCCTTCTAGCAATCAGTCACCGGCCGACAACGCTGTTAATTAAAACGTCAAGCGGTAACCATAGCTAGTTCTACTTCACGATGATGTTGGATGACCGCCAGAACCTGAATCACCGTTCGTATGTCCGGCTCGGATGTGATTAACAATGGTGATACGCTTTTATTTTGCAGTGCAGATCGCATAAGCCCTATCCAACTAAGCAACGCCTCCGTTTACTCCTTTTTGGCGCGAATGGACTCATGTGTTCTAATACACTACAACGTTCTCACGTTTTACTGTGCTATGTAGAAGTTGACATCCGTCGCCAGCCTCGGTATCTAATTCATGGTGCGTAGCTTTGCATTCGCATTTTTGGAGTTGTAAAAGCAATTTTCCGTCAACTTGTCTTCACTCTCTCTAATTGGTTTGGCTGACACGAGTGTGGTCGGGTAGCGTGCGCCTGTGTCATTCGATCCTACTAAGTGGGCCGTCACACCTAGGCCATAATGACATAATGCAGGCAGTGCGACCGATTTCTGCATAGTACTCAAATGGGCTGTTGAAGGCGCTCTGCTCGCTGGATGTCATTGGGGCGTCGAGTGGAGGGTGCTCGCTAAAACGATCAAGGTCGTACATTCTGGCTGGTTCAGAATAACTGCTCATCGAATGTTGCTTAGAAAGCGGTAAATACTTCATACTAGCAAGTGAAGTGAAGGTTTGAGTGGGTCATTTTTGGAGACCAAACAATGTGCTGGACGCTGTCTCCGAGTGGATGTTTACCCGATTGGAAATGGTGAGCACGTCTACCGTTCACATACCAACCGCACACTTTGGAACAATACTACATACGGACTAAGCACACAAGAAGAGTCCGTTGGTACTATCGATTGATACACTGTCGCGGACTCCAAATGATCGCGCCTTCATCGACTCTGTATAGAGCACATCAGTGCAAACACTGTAATCAGCCAATATAAGAAGGAAAGGTGCCCAATTGAGAGAACATACTCTAAACGTGTTCGGTCAAACACTGAGTGCGTCTTTGTAAATGTAACGTGCCGTATACAGCAGTTTACACGAATCAGCTGATTAAATTGCACCTTAAGGGATAAAGGAAATTCAATAAACCTACTGATCTGAAGTAGAAACTGAAATGAGACCGAATAGTTGCGAGATGCTAAGTATGAGATGGTTAGATCAGCAAAGAATTCCCTGTTGGCCATTGTATAAGCGGTACTTAGGGACGAATGCTGATCAGGAAGGTGACCACACTCGATTCCCTTATTCAACCCGAGTGGACGGGTACGTCGACGAGGTGCGAAGAATCCGAGCAAGTTGGACACGGCATTTCTCAGACGCATGGCGTCACAGTTTTCGAATACGTTCAGCAGTCGGCAACCAACGGTCTAGGGACACAGTATCCATTATAAGAATGTGGTGATATCAACCACTCATGCCTAGTCGTAGTGCTTCAAAAACTGAGGAGAAGGCATTAAAGTTAAGACAGGTGGTGTACTTTATACTATTAGGTCCGGTGTATGGAGTAGAGTCAGAGGATGTGCACGGCCCCCACGAGATAGGAGAAAAAACCGCAATTTGTGCAACAATGTATGGGCGATGAGGTAGATCTATCACACAGTCATGGGAAGCGTAGAATTAGGCATGTTGAGCGGATATTGTAGGAACAAGGTTAACAGCAATAAAGAAAAATGAGCGGAAAGTTTCCTTTTAAAATATCCAGACATATTCGACCCGGATTGTCCCCATATGAATAGTATAACTTTGCTGTAAATCGAACTCTGGGAGCCGTCATCGGATAATCCTCGGGCAGAAACAATTCCAAATGAAACAGTCCTCCATCGTAAGCGCTATCAGACGGAGCCTTGATAGTGACCAGGAAGTATCTGGTATTGTCTTCGCTGGTGAATGCAGTTATGCCATCGTAAGGCTCATCTTGAAGTTTCTGTGTATTCTATGTTTTGTTCTAGTGGGAGCAAAGGTACGTATACTTTGATAATTCGCTGCGGTAATGCAAACTTGAATATAGATTGCAGCCACAAAAGAGTGGTCGCATCAGGGACGAAAGCAGACCGCAAAAGTACAAACCAGGTCTAATCCAAATAACAGACGGAAGACTTAAAGTCATCATCATTTTCATCAAAAACAATAACTAAGCGTGGGAAACGCAGCTCAGATAATGTGCTCAAAATAAAAAAATGATAACATATAAACATTACAGAATACAAAAGCCAAGCAAAGTAACATACTGCGAAAAGCACATTGTGCAATATGCTTGAGATTGTTGCTATTGAAGGAAACTAAAGTGGAGGAAAAGGACGAAGAGACTCGCGACACAAGCACCATTGAGGTTGGCTCCTCGTAATATCAACTGGTGTATCCAACCAAACGTGGTAATCTGACTTGAAGGCTTAATCAGGTTGATTAGCCAAGTTCGCATGTGCTCGTCGACCATGGCAAGTGGGTTGTAAACGCTTCATCACCAAACGAATTGAGGTGATCGGTGTGGACCGCTGATGTTGTCACCAAGTTTGCAGATGAATTGTTTGTAACACAACTACCAAACTCGACGAGTACATGAAAACCGAAGGTGAAAGATTTTGTGCTTTACTAGTTCAGTTAAAGAACTACGATCAGAACACAAACGTACGGTGTATTCAGTTGCTGAGAAGATACATATAATTAATAATGATTGGCAGGTAAGCAAACACCTGGGAAACGTGGTCAAGTCTAATGTTTAAGAGTAATGGAGGAAATTGTTGGCAATTGTCAACTGCTCATGCCCCAACAACTACCTGATGATACTGCATCTAGCAGGATTTCTTGGCAGTACGCAAAACTCCGTTAGAATTCGCGCCTAATTATTCATACAGTCATGTTACGTTCGAAGCAAGCGGGGGTTTCCTGCTGGATCCTAACAAGTTCTTAGATTACTCGGATATCTAATGACGATACGGTGACGACTGACAGTGCACGAGCAAGGACGCATATATTCTGTATGACGAGCAAAGTACTGTTTCATTGCATGTCAGTTTGCTTGGGGCGATGACCGTGGCCTGAAGGATTACAAGTTTGCTTTGTAATGCTGATGGCACAGGTTTGAAGATTCGCAGGGGACGGGCGACCCTCGCGGCATCCTCCGTCTAGGCACTACTGTTGCTGGCCACCTCGCGGTATACCCAGTCGTCGTGTGATTGGCGACGGTTGCATGGTAGCGAAACGTTGGTGCGGTAGGTCGGCGTGCCGCTGACTCCATTCATTATCCTTTTATTCCGCACACCCATCTTAAACGATGCAGGCAAATGAGCTAAACACAAACGGCAGCTCACCGGAATCCAACCAGCGAGGATATATCACTGGAGCCGAGATTGATGCGCATTCCAGATAAACCTGCTGTTAACGCAACCCGTCTTCAGACCTGTATAACGAGTACAAACAGAGAAGGCGGGTGCAATCACCGCAATAATGTCAGGATCACTGAGCCGCATCTCATACACCAGCATAAGTCAACATTCAAAGTGCTCAACATTGGTACGAGTGCAGTCGATTGATTAAGTGCGAACGCAACCACAGAAACAAGACGGTGTGGACTGAGGATGAAGCATCGTATGCATTCCCTGGCAGTTATTCCCGTAGTGTATCATAATCAATGCCTCTATTTTAGCTGATGCACCTTTGTTGCTAGATCAGAAAAGTGAATACTTCCTGCGACGTGGTACTTCGTTTGGTGTGTTATCACTGTCCAAAGTATCAAGTTACTGGGCTAACAACACCATGGGCCGTTATCTCCTTCCTGATAAAGCTGACAGTGGTGTGAATGCTCCCGATGCATCTAAAAAGTGGACCAATGCGTTTCCGGCGCTCGACGCCTTGGGGAAACCAATTCAATCTGACGACTCGGGTAATCTGGATATGCTGGACAAGTAGTTGTCACCTTCCATGTAAAAGCATGTCGCAGAATGCAAAAGCTTTGAAAGTGCTGCATTACATCTGTTCCTATATGCGCACCAGAGCAATGTAGATTCCGGTCCATATCTTGCAAGGAGGAATGTGGACAAATTATTGCTCAGTTTGTGCAGGGTGCAGAACATTTGGTGAAGGACTGCAATTTTTCACGCTGCTTCAGATGACGAACACGGCGACGGTGCCTTTATCACCGACTTGCAGTCAAACCGCAATCGAACAAGGCTCATGGAACATTTGTTTTAAGTTTTCAGAGTATTTATGACACGGCAAGGCTGTTGTACGTTGCGCTAATACAGTCGCTGTTTATGGAAGTGAAATCAATGTATGTGCATCGACAAATTCTTTCCCAGGTACTCGTCATTACTCCATTAACTCCACTGAGACTATACCGTCAACAGTATCCACAGCACCGTGCTATATTTGTGGATATATTAAACACTTCCGCTCAAAGTGACGAACGAAAGATATCAATTGCAAAGCCTGTGTGCGAAAGGAGCATGTCAAACGCGGGTGTATATGTAACCCCTAATGCATCCAACACTTTAGCCTTACATCCACTTTTGTCTTTTGTTTGAACCGATTAAGCTCCAAGCTTCTTGTCTCGTACAACAACCAAACTCATATGTAACAACGAGATATTTGCCTTAATTGCTAATAGCACATCGGATATTTATTCATCACATTGGTTGTATGAACTATTCCCAGAACTTGGCCATAAGTTTGCAAACGTCTCGTCACCAGACGTGGTGTCTTCATCACACCGACTGGTACGAAATGTTTGCGAAATAACTGACAAGTTTAGAGAACCGTTCATTTAACAGGTGAACAACGTGAGCTACTAACCTTTATTTCCATATCAGAGCTATGCATCTCAAAACATCGCTCTCTCCCACCACTGGAAGATCTCCACTTGTGACTCCAAAACAATTATAGTTTCCACATTTCTGTCGTGCACAGTGGCTGGATATCGCAACGTTTGAATTCACTATTGAAACGCTGTATCCAATGAGGATCGGTATTCCGTTATGCGTACGCTACGTGCACATGCGTTATTCGATCATCAATTTCATTGGTTGAATAACAAAGGGAAGATAACACTAGGTGAGGATTGCGGAACCACCTCGTTTGGAGGACTAAGTTACATTACAATATACACTAGATGATGGCGAGAAAAACACCTCAGCCAATGTGTCTCAGTACAAAAAAGGAAGATTTATGAAAAATTGCCATACATTTGAGCGCCAGACAGTCCGTGAACGATTACATAGGTAAGGTATTTTTAACCGATGAGGGTCAGCCTGATTACTCTATGGTTTCGCATTCCGAACGCGGATCTCCTTAAAAGATGGAAACAATAACGGAGCGACTCCAGCCGATCAGGACAATTTCCCGCTCCCACAGTTTCACTAGTTATTCGTGTACATAATCCACAACAGCAGGGCCCCCGAATTTGAAGAGGGCTAGATGAAGATTGTCTGGTCCCGCAACTTTGATCAACTTCAGCAGTGCGATCTCACGTTCGAGTTCTGAGCGAGAGGGTGGATCTAAAGGGACAGCCCACGGAACAGGGTGATCAATGGCCGTAGAGAGATCCAACAGTTATTGCCGATAAAATTGCTTTTCAAAATGCTCCGATCCAAGTTCCAAATGTTTTGACAAATTGCGCATAGGGTGTTAACCCTCATTAATCGTTTCGCTCTCTGTATTTTGCCTCTGCAAATTGTTGGTTTAGTAGCATCTTGAATTTAGACACTGTGTTGGTTTCTACTATTTGCTGAGGCAGGTCGTTCCAGACATTCACCACTCTGCGTTCGAAACAGAGTTGATGGGCGACCCGCTTCAAATCCGGACGATAAGTTTATACCGGTGTCCTCGCGTGCAGCTTGGTGTGCGCAGATGAAGTAGTTGTCTCAACATGGGGTAATCACCCAGATGTAATATCCGGTGCGTCATGATGAGGTCAACCCTCAGCCGACGATAAGATAGGGTGTATAACCCTAGTTTCTTACATCGGTCTTCGTATGGCATACCTCGTAATTGATGATGATGAAAATTTTGATGGGAATGATGGTGATGCTGATGTGATGATGATGAGGATGATGATGATGATTATGATGATGATGAGAACGATTATGATGATTACGATGATGATGATAACCATGATGATGAGGCCAATTGCATCAGCTGGTTTCACTGCTTTACAGTGAATTTCGCCCCTGCTAAATTCCTAAGCTTTTGGTACATATTCTTATAGTTACTAAGTCCTCTGTGGTACATAGGCGCTTTGCGGAAGGTCCTAGCTCGTGAGGTTTCCCATTTTCCTTTGCACACGCGTAACTGTTATGGCACTGGAGGCTAATCCGGGCTATCTAATAATCAACTGTCAATCATGCAAGTCCGCGGCTGTCACCCGTGGCGAAGTGGCACTTGCTACTGGCATCCCGAATTCATCTGGCGGAACTCGGCAGGGGTCCGCTGGGCGACGCCCTATTGACGAGAACCAGAAAGTCGAAACGCCGGCATCTGGTGCTTTTCCAGACTAGCCTAAGCCTGCTGATTGGGTGTAACATTGATGAATTAGCTAAATGCCTTTATATCCTGAGGTCTCTACCGTGACTCTTAAGGCCGTGTTAGGTCTACTGGAGACTATCTTTTAAGTTTTGTACGTCAACTGGGGTCCGTTTCTATTGTCTTATGTCTCCTTTCCTCTTCATTTTTGTGATCGAAATGGTCATGAAGGACTAGGTTTTTTTCGGACTCTACGGAAGTGGAAGTCTTGCCAAGTGACCGACGGACAACCTTACGTATGCGGACCACATAGCAGTGGCTATATAAATACTGTTGGATGTACTGGCGCCTATTGCTACACACGTTGGCATATTTTTGCACCTTCAAATTGCAAAGTGTTGCTGCAGGACTAGACCAATGCGTTTCCACCGCTTTTAGCTTTCAGAGAGCAGCCTCTGGAAGTGGTGGACCGGTTAACTTAACTTAGTAGCTGGGTCTCATCTAGGGGTCACATCACTAGGTCAGTTTCTTCGCGTATCAGCAAGGCACTTGCGACTTTCCAAAGACTCAAGCATCTGTAGAGACGGTGGCACAACAGCCTGTCAGTGAAAGGTAGGGTGTATTACGTCGCGGTACGACCAGTCATATTGTATGCATCGGAGGCTTCGCTGGGTCGCAACAAAGACCGTAAACGCGCGACCGTGTCTGAGCAGTGGTGATTGCGGAGTATTGCTCACGTCTGGTGGGAACACTGGGCAAACAATGTGGAGGTTCACCAGTTGGTTTTTGGCAAGAAGCGTTCTTGTGCCTCAACGGAGTGTTTACTGAATCTCAATCACTTAGTTTGACTAGACCATGTCATCTGTGCACCCGTTGACCAGTTTCCTCGGCGTGCATTATACGCCGTGGGTGCGTCAAGTTTCGCAAACGAAGAGGTGGCGACAGGCTGGTGATTGCCGTCTTCGCAGATGAGGTCCTCGAGATGGTCCACTTCGACAGTTGGAGACCCTACCAGACAGCGCCAACATGCAGCCAGTGGCTTTCCTGCATCCGGTGGCTAATCATCTTTCCATCCTGATTATTTTAACACACTCTCTTATGCAACCATTATATTTCCATTTTATTTACCTCTAACTGTATCTTGCCATTGTTAGTGATTGTTACTTTTGTGATGTGGGTTGAAGCAACTGGGTCGACCGCACTCCGGTGCTCGGACCATCGTTGCTCAATTGTACTGAACGAAACTTAGCAAGGAATGGTCTGTAGTGGTGGTCCTGCTTGTTGCAACATTTATTAAAATGTAGTTGACATGCTTGTCGAAAATGCATAAATCATTTGAGTTTGACTAACAAAAGCACACTGAGTTCTGTTACGCACAAATGTGCACAATAACACGAGAATTAAATCGCTAAACTGTGCATACTAAATAGTGGACGAGCACTTGGCTGTATTGTGCATATGTAAATGATCGGAGGCAAACACCCGATAATATTTATAGCCACCGTCTCCGATGCATTAGGTATTTGAGTAAAGTCGCCTGCCTGGAAATGGCAATCGGAAGTCAAATCGCACTATTCATGATTTTTCTCCTTGTTCTATTGAAAATAGTCTCCGCTGAGAAACGTTTCGCTTGTGGTAAGAAAATGCTTTAGTTTTCTTTTAGCAGTGTTAATTAAGCGAAAATCATGGTATTCACAATGTATTCTCCTTACACCAAAATTTGCCAAATATTTTATCACTTTATATATATCCCTTCAACGTGCAAACTTCGTCAAAAGCAGGAGTATATAAAGATGATCGTACGAAATTCCTGATTAACTAGACAGAGTGCTAGAAACTGGAAACGCACAGGTTACACTAATATATAGAGTCTTGGTCAGAATCAAAGCCATTAATATTTTTACATTCCTTCTATTCTGTATGTAACAAACTGCCGTTTTGGACAGAAATCAAATTGAATAATTGCATTATTATTCCTTAAACATTTGTCGAAAATCCAATGGCTATATGTGTTTTAACCATGCTCGTTGTAACAAATTTTAACCAGTTGTGGACGACCAGTTTTCTACTTAAAAGAATACTTGGTTAGACTTTTCGCTGTTGTTTGAGAGACACTAGAAACCATTTCACTTGTTTAACAAGATATATATCACCTTTAATATTTACGTTTAATGAATAATGCGGTGGACACTTTTGTTTTCACCAAATGCAACTTGCGTTTTACCCAGTATCAACAAATATCCGAGGTTTTGATACGGATGGATGTACAAGGAAAGATTGCGTTATCTACAAGGGACATGTTGCTAAACTGGATGTCAAAATATTCCAACGTGAGTAAACGTGCGTAGCTAGAACCTGCAAAACTATTTTTTTAAATAGTTTAAATGCTCAATCCAAAAGGGAATGATGACAACCTTTTGACCACCATTAATACAGTGCGTTACGCAACGGGAATTAAGTGCTTGATCATGCCGAAATACTGCGTTAGTGATAACGTCCCTGCTAGAACAGTAACTTCACTGGCATTAAGGCTTCAAGGATATCGCGAAGGTAACCATTTAGAATGAATAAAAGCAGAAAGGTAGATCCGTCTTACACAGAATTTACCGAAATCGATTGTTATTGTGACTGCTTTGGCTTCGAATTAGGTCGTAGGAATTCGTTTGTCCCATGGTCTCACGCACGTTCGTAAATGCAACAATAAAATATGACTTTATTTTTTATAAAAATTATAGGCGAATCGATACGGTATCCCCGAGTGGAAATTATAGGCTGGTATGAATACCCGAACGATCCAATTATAATGTTTGACACTAAATACTGGCGTCATTATACGCCAGATGATCGATTGGTTCTGGAGCGTAAGGGAAAATATTATACAATACAACAAAATTTCCCAGTTGAAACATCCTTTAGACTGGTAAGTCACTTTATTTTTCACAGTTAGAGTGTAGATAACTAATTTTCAGTATTAGAATAGATACAGTTCGGGCACGCAGAAGTGGCTGAGTATTCCCCAATTTCCACAATTTCAACAGAGCTATACAAACGTCCTGACAATATAAATTTTCTATTCTAATTTGAACAGAACACAGTAAACTTATAAACACTCTGACCTACACTCAATATATAGTGTATACTCGATAATACTTGGAGTCATCTGGATCCCTACAGCGCAAAACAAGCGCGAAACTCCCACTTCGGTGGAAATTTATTCGTATCGCTTACCCTAAATATGCTTCTATTTACCTCCACCTTTTCAGGGAAAGTTGAGAGTGCAATGGACGCTCTATGATGGGGACGAGATTATCGCTTGCAATATAGTCAATTATACTATTACGAGAAGCCGTTTGCGTGGTGTTCGTTGATTCCTAGCCGTTGTTACGATGACAGGAACATTAATGTGAATTAAACTATTGGAATTTCACGCCTTTTATCTTGCCAGATTAGTCTGTTGTCTTTTAGTGGCGAAATATACTTGAGCTCTACCTTGAATCGGTTCCAGGCAAAATCATATAGGAAACAAATTATTTGGCATCTGATCCTCAGCTTTTCCAATCTTCTTGAAGAATTCCCATGGGATAGCATATCCTAAGTTATAGTAATTCATTTTAAGACAAGCTGCAAATATGGGCTACTTGTGGTTTCGCGTACCTGATGACATTAATGCCATGGTTGCTTCATCTTCCTCCGACGAATATAAAGACAAAGTTTAACCGCGAAATAGAATGATCAAACATCGCGTGACGCAAATTGAAACTGTTACTTTCAAAACCCACATGCCCGTCGATCACGGATGGAAGAGTTGGCAAGCGAGATAGTAGGCTGCACAGCACCGCACTGACGATGCCAGACCGCATGGTGGAGAGACGTATATAACCAATTTATCAAGCTAGGCGAACCCATGAACAGGCGAGCAATTAACCTGGGCTACCGGTGTATTAAATTATTTCGAATACAGCTGTGTTGCCCAGTCGATATAGTATCGGGCATGTACGCGATAGTACGTTGTTTATTTCCGCGAACTGTCAACGCATTTTGGCTCTGCAATGTTCTATTCAAGTGCAATGCGCTCTATATATTCATAGTCCGCAAAGTGGGCGTCCAAGCATTTCTTAAATTGGGATACGGATTTCGCCTCTACAGTTGTCTCGAGCAATTGCTCCACTAGTTTACCATTGGGGGCTCAAAAGAAAAGTAAGTGAGCTATCCACTTCCAGTTCGGTACCACAATCTTGCACCGGTGTCAGCGAGGGCTGCTTGGTGCACGCACATTCAGAAGTGGCCAGATGTAATACTGAATACTGGTTCGAAGCAGCGAGTAGAGCTTTCTCTGTGTAGCTGCATCATTCGTCGCTAGTGGACATATACTCCTTATTTATCGTTCCGCTCTCTGTATTTTGCCTCTGCAAAGTGTTTGTCTAGGAGCTTCTTAAATTCGGACACATTTCGCCTCTACTATGTGCTGCGGCAGGTCGTTCCAGACATTCACCACTCTGCGTTCGAAACAGAGTTGGTGAGCTACCCGCTTCAACTTCGGTACCATAAGTGTATACCGGTGTCCTCGCGTGCTGCTTGGTGTGCGCAGATGAAGCAGTTGTCTCAACATTGGGTAATCACCCAGATGTAATATCCGGTACGTCATGATGAGGTCAACCCTCAGCCGACGATAAGCTAGGGTGTACAGCCCTAGTTTCTTACATCGGTCTTCGTATGGCATGCCATGTAAGTTGGGAATCAGCCTAGTGGCTACATGCTGCACCCGTTCAAGATTTTCTACCTCGCCCAGGGTGATAGGACAATACGCGTGAGAGCCGTACTCTAGCACTGGTCTATTATCGAGACGAAGAGGTGAGTAGCAATCTCTTCGGGCCAAGTGCTGAAGCTGCGTCTGAGGGCTCAAAGCATCCGAAGGCTGTTTTGATACAGTCTATTCGTGTTGTCAGTGGATTTTAGGTCGCAGCGTGAGAGCACACCGAGGACGCGCACGGAAGGCGCGTACTTATTGCGTACTTATTGCGCCCGCTAAAACCGAGGATTCGACAGAGTGTACAGCACCGATTTCCTGTATAGACCTTCCTACGACATACTCCGTAAACTGGCGATGAGCCTGGTAGTCACTTCTTGAACAAGTTCAAGATTTTGCACCTCGCCTTGGCTGACTGGAAATTAGACAGGTGTGCTGTACTTAACCATTGATAGATTTGTGGATAGGAAAATCTGAGTGGCAATCTCTTCAAGCCAAATGCAGAAGCTACGTTTGAACGCCCGTAGCATACGCAGTCAATTGTCATATAACGTGTTTGTAACATCTAGGGACTACAAATCGCAGCGTGAGATTACCTCGAGATCCTTTACTGAAAATGTGCGATGTAGCGGTTGGCCGACCAGTGGATACATGCCCGTCCGCACCCTTCCCCAGGCTCGTATATAACCATTTGACAGGGTTAACCAGCAGATCTACCTATGCAAGCCACCTGGATGTGGTTGCAGTCATAGTTAGGTACGTCGAAGTTATAGGGGCATCACTGACTCAAAATCTTCAGGTCGTCTGCAGTCAACACACAAGGCGATCGAAAAAGTTGAGGTGGCGTACAAGATACATGGGGACCGAAGACGCTCATCTCCCGAGACTAAGCTAAAGGATTCTCCCTCGTGTTTTATGCCACCGCACATTCCGTAAATAGAACAAGCGCTTCCTCGATGGGAAGACTGCGCATGCGTATTGCATGGTGAAGATGTTATATACGCGGCAGTGCGGATGAAAGATAACCAGCTAAATCTGATGGAACAGAACGCCGAAAATGCACCTTGGACGACCGGGTCAGCCGCAGAGGCACACATGCTAACGTCACAAAGCAGGAATCGGAAAAATAATGTTTGTTGTTTATGTGCCCGTCGAGCAATTAAAACTCGGAGTGACAGCTTGTCCACCCAAACCAATGGTCACTAGCGCCTGGCATCGCGCCGCTCCGCTACCTACTGACGCACTGATGATGTCAACGCGAGTGGTGATTAGACATTTACAGCAAAATTGCCGATTTCAGCGAACACTTCGACCACCAACTGAGCAAGCTGCGCTACTAATACTTGCATTTTATATCGAGCTACAATCGTCTTTATCAATACACGTTAGCTGAAGGTGAGAAATTTACCTCAGCTAATGTGTCGCAATACAAGATAAGAGATTACACATCACAGACTATGGACTCAACATGGTGACACTTCTATCACATGCATTTGGTATGTAATCGTTGTTGGATCCGCAACTAAAGGTGAGGGGTGTGGACTAAGAAAATAACAACAAAAAGATCATTGCAGCCGGCTATTCAAGATATCAACAAGTGTGTCCAATCAAACGTGGTCATCGTCCTGCGGACCATATCCCGGCAGTCGGGAAACGACAACCGACGCCAACTTTCCAGTGAGACCCTCCATTCCTCTTGACCAAATCACCGCTGGGCCTGCCCTCCTACATTTTCATACACACCGCAAGCACGCAAATAACGCACGATGTAGACATCGGTGTGTTGTCATGCGCTACAAAAGGAAGTTCATCGGCGCCTGATGCGTGACCTGAGCGCTCCACTCGCTCTTCGCGCACCAGATACACGACGCCGAACACGCTCATTGTTCACGTGGTGCCCCCGACAGACATGGGTTAAGTAGCGCAGACAGCGGTGAGCGAACATAACTAGTCTCCTTGTCGGCTTCTTGCCGTACAATCTCATGTTGTCAGCTAAGTGTTTTGGGAAAACACCGTTCCTGCCAATGGTACAGCGGCAGTGTTCCAGAACATGGTCGGTTTTTGCTTGACAAAAGATTCTAGTAAAAGTCCTAAATATCTGCTTAACAACCTTGCGACGTGGCGGATGTGACTCACCGCTAAATAATGTCACTGCCCTTTGATTCACTCTGGTGGAGTATTATAAATTCAGCACCGCGATGCTGAAACTGTGAGGAGAATTGGGCCCCTGTTTGGCAAGCGTCAAAACAGAAGGCGGATGAGAAAAACATATGAACTATAAATCGTCAGCTGTGCGCAGTAACGGCACTTCGCTGCCGGGCGACCACCATCAGTCGCGCTTGGGCTGGTTATATTGCGAGCAAGCCCGCCCCTTCGCAGAGTCGAACCGGTGACCTTATGATTGCAAATTAGACATGTAGGCCACTCGGCCACCGGCCGTTGTATGAACTGATTAGTCTGTCACAAGCTCGCAATGGGCGTGATTTCCTGATTTTACTCCGTTGCCTTGTGTGTAGACTATTCAGCCAAAGGTTCGGAATGGTGTCCCCTAAGACAACTTTCTAACTCGGCTTGGGCAACCGGGTGGTATCTTGCCCGCTGACAGAAGTATGGATCTCGTATCCGCTTCTACTCTATCCCACCCTCCTAAGAACCTGAATGCTTGCGCGCCTCCATCACACCACAATCCTATCTTCTTCAATAATTCCTATGCATCTACCTCTGACAACAGTCTCACCCGTGTTAAAGTGTCCGACCAATGGCTCTCCTTTGTCGTCGATCTCCATTTCGGCTGGCAGCTTTCAAACCTAGAACCCTTACGCAGATCTGACAAGAAGCTGAGCCAGCGCGTACACTGGAGTCTTTCGCTATGGATGTCTGTTGTCTTTTTGAGACTCGGTTAGAGGATGCCAGCATGGTAGTTACATTGTCATCCCGTGCTGACATCAGGACCAAATATCCCCTACATTTGGATGGTGACACAAAGGCTACCGCAACTAGTCTGACGAATGTTAGCATCACATTGAGTGACAAAGCTGAGGTCTCGCTTCTCAATTGGTTTCCGGTTAACAGCCGTTTTTGTGCGGTCGACTGCAAGGCTGGTGCAAAAACAAACAGGCATCAAACAGAGATACACAATTTGTTTTTGGTCTCAGCCGAGGCTCGAACCGACTGCAGTTGTGCACTGGGTAATGAAGACATCTATTGCAGACTCCACCAACTTATCATTAAAACAGAAAAATCCGATATCGTCGTGCTTACCGGAGACTTCAACGCACGGGCAGGACACCTGCTGCCATATGAACATTATGTTACTGGCCCGCATGCCCATGCTGATAGTAATTCCGATAATGGCTTTCCACATTATGTAAGGAAAACCGGCTCTTTTGCGAGAGCACGAAATTCCGGCATACGTGGATATGCGCCGCCACATGGCGACCCACGTTGCCAACACAAGCATGGTCACAAACTGGTCACATTGCAATCATCTTTAGATCCGGGATGGTTTACGGGATTGTAGATTAATTTGGTCAACCTACCTCAAGTCAGATCACTCTTCTGTCTGCGCTGACACTCGCATGCGCTTTCATCATCATCTACAGCAGCACGTCAGGCGTTTGAACTAATGCTTCTGTTATATTGGTGAAAAGAAAACTTCACCACGCCCCGTGTGCCTTGTATCAGAACATTATCAGTTACGAGCAGGCTAGTGCTTTTTCTGTGTAGCAGAACATTCGTCACAATCGCCTGTTTCATACCAAGCACATGTCCCGTGATTCATTGAGATCGATAGATTCAAATTAGCACTCAGCCGTGATTTGAACTGCAATCAGCGTGTTTTCATACCCACGTCGGCCCGTGCAGTGTTACGCAAATACACTTCCTGTCCGGTGCGTTGTCTTTTGACTCGCGTGGCGCAAACTAAGAAGCTGCTCAGTCGAACCCTGGGGACACAACAGAACCTGGCGAGAGAGGTGTTACATAAAAATGTCCATTTCATTTGAGCAGATGCAGCAGCTTCTCCATCAGCAGCAGTTACATTTTGAAAAGTCTCAAAGGCAGTTAATTGAGTTGTTAGCTGAAGAACTGCACATCCATATGAATTGGAAACCGGAACCCAGGTTGACATCATATGAAATTGAATCTGAATGCCATTGGCTGCTCAATTCGAACAATGACACAAAAATGATTGAAGTTTCAGATTCCAGAACGGAATCGCAATCATGTCATACAGTTATTCGTAGCCAACCTTTGAGCTGTGATGTGCCGGACCGGAAGCCACCGACAGCATTTTGGGACGGTTGTGAGATGCAACCAGCGATAAATTGCGCCTACAAAAATCCTCACTGTCAAGAAGCACGCAACTTCAGGCGCGTGCGTACTCCAAGGGTGCAGGCATGCTTGAAACTGAAAAGGACCAGCTTCCACGATGTAACAAAGTTTGCAGGGAGCAGAAGACGCCTGACAGTGAAAAGCGATTATGTTCCCGTGTCCCTACAGCCACAAACAGTGTCTGCTAGCACGATCGTTTCTCGAACGATAAGGAAAAAAATTGCCAAGACATCGGTCAAATTAACCGAACTCATGGTCCAAAATACACCAGGGGAGCTGTTACAGCCAGACAGAGTAATCACCTGTGAACAAAGACTCAAGGAAATGCAATACTTGGAAATCATTCACCTAGCCAGACGTGCGGATATTAATCTGTGCAAAGTGGAAGAAATTCGCAAGTTATACTTGCTCAATGTGTCAACGAATAATGTCAT
Organism: Dicrocoelium dendriticum; assembly: GCA_944474145.2. NCBI lineage: Eukaryota > Metazoa > Platyhelminthes > Trematoda > Plagiorchiida > Dicrocoeliidae > Dicrocoelium > Dicrocoelium dendriticum. The sequence continues at coordinate 5,727,063 of OX104065.1, read as the reverse complement.
GTCTTGCACTAAAGTGAATACAAGTCCCGTATACTTCAGTGCTGACAAATTACTCGAACGAACGACATTGCACACTTGGCCTGAGCCCGAACCACCTTGGCGTTGGATGCATGTGGACCCAGGTGGATCCTCTCGTCCAAAGAGCTGCAATGTCACTAGGTTACTCGTCTTTTTTCAAGAAGGGAGAGGTGTTATATTGGTGATAAGAAAACTTCACCACGCCCCGTGTGCCTTGTATCAGAACATTATCAGTTACGAGCAGGCTAGTGCTTTTTCTGTGTAGCAGAACATTCGTCACAATCGCCTGTTTCATACCAATCACATGTCCCGTGATTCATTGAGATCGATAGATTCAAATTAGCACTCAGCCGTGATTTGAACTGCAATCAGCGTGTTTTCATACCCACGTCGGCCCGTGCAGTGTTACGCAAATATACTTCCTGTCCGGTGCGTTGTCTTTTGACTCGCGTGGCGCAAACTAAGAAGCTGCTCAGTCGAACCCCGGGGGCCCAACGGATTCGGTGCCATACAAACCTACGGAAAGAAGGATAAGATGAAGGACAGAAGCGAGACTCACCGGACAAAATTAATGCCCTAGGGAAACATTCAGAGTCAAGGTGCCTACACCTTGTGAACAACGTTTCATCACCAATAGCTGGCTATCGTGCAAAGATAAGGCAGAATCGGTGGCCGCCACAAGACAATCGCTGCAACTGGAGGTGCCAGGATAGGCGAATTTGTAAATATTTCCAATTTTTCATTAATAGAAAGCAAGAGCTTATCAGACGCAGCTGGTCTAGAAAAATACTTTAGTTTGCACTTGCAAGGAGCATGCCAAATTAAGCAACAACCACAGCAAGCTTGTCCATGGTTCTCTATGCAGCCACGCGATTTTCTATATGTAAGACGATTTGGTACACATGACCTCAAGCAACCGATCTTCCATCCGCTTGAATATCAATGCCTAGACTTTGTGATACTGTGAGGGAACGCTCTACTTGGTAGTACACAAAGGAACCGAACGTAAGTGGGGAAAATTGAGCTACCCTCTGGAGCCGGGTTTCCCCGAAGCTGCCATTGTATTGCTCACAACTCACCACGTCAATAGTTGTAACACCGCCATTTCTTCAAAGTTGGATTTGAGTTACTCGCCATGTGGATGAATTACGACACTCAATCTCTATTGCGACCTCAGTACACTTTGAAGTAGACCTTGGTCATTCCGATCACAAGGCAGGTCGCCTAAAGATAACGAGGTTGTCTTGTAATCTAGCGACGCAGGTTTGAGCCTGCGTGGGTGTAGGGCGACCCCAGCAGTATTGATAGTCCACGTGCAATCGGTGTTTGCACGGCAGCGAAGCGTCGGTATTACGTACGGGCGGACTGCTTATGTCTTTCTTTTCTTTTTCTTTCGAGGAACATTTCGGTTGTGGCCTGTTTGGTCGCCGTGATCGAGGTCCACTTCAAAGTGAACCGAGGTCTCACTAGAGATTGCGTGTCACAGTCCAAGCTCACGGTGGGTATGCAAATCCAACTATGAATTACTTACCGCTGTGCTAAGCGTTTCTCACGGGTCTTAGTGCCAAATGAATTAAGACATCAGCCGTGAACTACTAGGCCCTGACTTTTATCACAGCTCAGACTATACATCTAAGGAGTCTATACCAGGACGAAACCTGTTCAGGGGATTCAGTTTTTGGAAAAGCAACGCAGAATTACCACCACCGCCATATCTATTGGCAAGCCACATTAGTCGCTTTCCCAGACACTGTAGGTGCCTTCGAATCGGTCGATCAATCTACCGGTTATGACTGTCTACTCAAGAAAGATAAAGCAGAGAAATACTTAAATCTTATCGGTGCGTTTTACGCGCGCATTTTGAGCCTCGGGAGGACTTATGATAAGCTGTCGCCGATTTTTAATACCTCCAACGGCTTGAGAAGAGATTGTCTTCTCATACCTTGCATTTGCAACTTCAGCGTCAACGAAATCATGAAAACTGCTGTCCTTGGAATTGAAGAGAAGCTGCTCCCCATTGACCGACTTCTTGACTTGGAGAACGGCGAAAACGCAATGACTTTTTCTCCTAACAATCTGTCGGCAACCCTCAGAGCGAGTACCAGTAAACAGTGAACTGCAAGCAAACAATTGTTTTTAATTACATCTTCTTCAGGTACTTACAGTAATAGGCGTAAGCGCAGTGTTGGGTTTAAATCGTCATTAACCACAAAACCATGGATTGCTCATTTAAAGTGATCAAACCGCCAAGTGGATATCATTCGATGGAAGACCCGTGATTGTGCTGGCAATATGCGCATCCTTCACACCTGGTAGTTGATCATGAAAGTTTTAACGGTTGTGCTGTTTTCTTTTGCAGGCATAAGTCCCGTTTCGTTAACCGTATGCATACAAACGACCAACAGCGTGCAGAAATGGACTGCAAGCAAGGCTGCTTCCTGCCGCGGAGGCGACATGCATTTGGTTAACAAAACTGGATTTCATGCGAAAGCCTGAGCTGCAATCGAAGTAGTTAACCCAAGAGACGGAGCCTACATCGATTGGAGTTTATGATCATGAAGAAGAAGACCAAACCGATTTTTGGCTTTGATTCGATCCAGTCACTCTGCTTTGTTTTTCTTATTCCTGATCGTTTTGTACATGTTTGCCAGGGAGAAATCGATATTAGTGACCACTATCCCTCTAAGTTTAGCCTAGTTTTGGGAAAGTTTGCAGAAACCGCTCACTTGTCATTACATCCTATGGTACAACCGACAGCGCTACCGGCTAGGAGAGTTCAATTTGCACTGCGTGAGAGGTTCTCCGCTGAATCGAGCAAATAAGTGAGAGGGTGTGAATGCCAAAGTCTACGAGTCAATCAACTAGGTTAGTCAGGTCGCAACCATTACTAAGAAGACGGCGAACTGGGTGTGTATATTGACCCAAAATCGTTGAAAGGGACGTCGCTTAGAGAGCATTACATGCTACCTACCCTAGAAGACCTTTTGCCACGTTTGACTAAAGCTAAGTGTTTCACTACGGTAGACTTATCTTCGGCATTCTGGCACATGGTTCTAGACTATGAATCCAGTTTTCTTACTACCATTGCAACACCATTCGGGCGTTATCTTTGGCTGCCTTTACCGTTTGGCTCGAAGGTGTCGAGCACAATTTTTCAAAACCCATTGGTGCAAGCAGTAGACGATTGAGATGGTGTAACATGCGTGGAAGACGATGTTTTGATTTATGGCTCGACAGAAGAAGAGCATGACGTGAATACCCACTGATTCATACAGCGTTGTGTGCAAAAGAACATCAAGCTTAAATGTGAAAATATTGAACTGTGGAAAGATGAGGTGATTTTCCATGGGCATTTGCTAGCAACAAAAGGAGTCAGGATCAATACAGGAAAGATAAAGTGATTCGTGTGATGCTGCCTACTTCACCTTGCGTCAGTTGTTGGAGCACCGTCACATATATTGGCCGCCCACCATTGTCGTGTTCCTCGATATCAAAGGTGCATTCGATTCAGTGGATAGACATGCACTTTGGGAGTGTCTACTCAGGAAAGGTGTACGTGAGAAATATGTGAATATTATCCGAGCATTATATGCGGGTAGCTCGGGCAGAGTGAGGGCTTACGGCAAGTTGTCATCGCCCTTTAATATATCCAGCGGCGTGAGACAAGGATGCCCGCTGTCACCTTTCCTCTTTAACTTCGCTGTTGACGAAGTCATGGACATCGCGTTTACAAGACACGACTTATAAAGTGTGGATCTGCTCCCAGGAGAACTACTTATTGACTTAGAGTATGCTGATGATATCGCCCTCATCTGTGACAGCTCACAAACGTGTCAAGCTGCACTGGACAGATTAGCACTAGCTGTCCGTCACTTCGGGCTTTGCTTCGCACCCTCGAAGTGCAAAGTGTTCCTCAATGATTGGCCTGGACCGCCTCTTCCGCTGACCCTTGGTGGGGATCAGCCAGAAGTCGTTCAAAAATTCAACTACTTGAGAAGTTTTATCAGCGCCCGTTGGATTGAAGATGAGATCACTAATCGTATAGCAAAAAGTCGGGACGCTTTTGCTAACCTTCGCCACTTATGGCGGCGGCGCGACATCACAATTGCCCTGAAGGGTAGAGTGTACAATGCAGCGGTACGTTCGACCCTGCTGTACGGTTGTGAAACCTGGCCGCTTAAAGCAGCGGACCTGAAGACGCTAGTTACGTTCGACCACCGGTGCCTTTGAAATTTAGCTCACATCTGGTGGGAACACCGCGTGAGCAACGAGCGTGTTCGACGTATTGTTTATGGCACTCGAAAGGGAACTGAACCGCTCAGCACCGTTATTTCACGCACTATGCTCCGATGGCTCGGCCACGTGTTACGCATGCCAGCCCACCGACTCCCTCGACGTGCTTTTTTGCGCACCGGGGGTGTGGATGGAAGAAGAGGAGGGGTGGCCAAGCGATGACTTGATCCAGAGGAATGCAGGCCCTCACTTCTGAGCTGGCCTCGGTTGGAGTTTCTCAGCTCCCTGGTTGGGGTTTGAAAGACGATGAACACGTTTGGTTGGACACACTTACTGACATGGCTAGGAGGCGACCTCAGTGACGTTCCTGCTGTGAGTTTCTTTGTCCCACCCCATCCCTCTTAGCCTCCCCCTCCAACCGCGGTCTCATTATTTAGTCTTATATAATTTTGCATGGTAATTTTTTTGATGCACAGTAGCCGGCTGGTAGCTTACCGGTACGATGCCTATCCGTTACCGGTAGCTCAGCCAGCTTGCACCAGCTGCATTTTTTCTCCTTTTTCTATGTATTGTGGCACAGTAGCTGAGGTGTTCCCCACCACTTGCTAACGTGTATGCTGATGATGATGCCTCCTAATGACGTGTAGGGAATCTATCATTCAAACGGTATGGTGATTACTTGAGCCGTTTTATGCCAAGACTTGCTGACATCATGAGGACGATGAGGAAGTTAACTCACAAAGGAGTAGAGTGGAGCTGGAGAAGAGAACAAGAAACCGCATTTTGCACCTATTAAACACCCCATCAGCAACGCACCTGTACTCGGGTATTACTATCCAGCTCAGCATTTGGGGGCACAGTGTGACGGTAGCCAAGACGGCGTAAGTGCTGTTCTCTTACAGAAGAGAAAATTTTGGATGTCCGCAGGCGAGCACCCACCGTGACTGAGCAACGCTATGCGCAGATTGGGGAGGAGACGGTTGCGGCATTCTATACCATGGAGCGTTTCAACAATTATACTTTCGGTAGAAAGACAACGTTGTATACCGATCATAAACCACTTGTCTCAATAGCCAGGAAACCACTGCACGTCGTTCCTTGTCACCTTCAGCGTTTGCTTATCCGGCTTCAAAAGTACGACGTGGATATTGTGTATACACCTGGTATGCAGATATTCATGGCGGATACGCTGTCAAGAACTCATCTGCCCTTACCCGAGCATAATCCGGAAGAGGTCGAAGGCCGTAAACTTAGTGCAGCACTTGGCAGTGACCGAAGATCGCTTATAGGAAATAAGGCACTACACACAGGGAGATGCAACGCCTTCAGCTTTTCGGGACGCTATTCTAAATGGACGGCAATAGAAAAAGAAGCATCTGCCCAGAGAACTAACACCCCACTTCAATTTGCAGGATGAGTTATCTGTCTATGATGGTGTGCTATTCATGTGGGGCGTATTTTGCTTCCGTCATCGCTTCGAGGAGAAATACTGAAATACAATATTTTAATAGTGTATGATGGGATAAAAAGCATTGGCTTTACAAGACCCATATGATGGTAAATGCAAAATAAATAAAAAATCATTAGATGCCGACATGGAACTGAAATGCCAATAGTCTAAATCTAGTAAATCACACCACAATGTGTTGTTTGTCACTCAACTGAATGTCTAACAATTGTTTGAAGGCTGTAATGTTCGGAGCGTTTAGCACATGCGTTGGCAAGTCATTCCACTGTGAACAGATTCTAAGAGAGTAAAAATATTTTCTACAGTCTAATCGGGTGTGTTGGATTATCAGCTTGAGGTTATGACCGCTCGATCGCTTATATGAGGCTAGGGTGAGCAGCCATTTGCACTGGTGATCGCTTTCCGTAATATCGGAATCAAAATACGGCCCCACATGAATAGCACACCATCATAGACAGATAACTCATCCCGCAAATTGAAGTGGGGTGTTAGTTCTCTGGGCAGATGCTTCTTTTTCTCTTGCCGTCCATTTAGAATAGCGTCCCGAAAAGCTGAAGGCGTTGCATCTTCCTATGTGTGGTGCCTTATTTCCTATAAGCGATCTTCTGTCACTGCCAAGTGCTGTACTAAGTTTACGGCTTCGACCTCTTCCGGATTATGCTCGGGTAAGGGCAGATGAGTTCTTGACAGCGTATCCGCCATGAATATCTGCATACCAGGCGTATACACAATATCCACGTCGTACTTTTGAAGCCGGATAAACAAACGCTGAAGGCGACAAGAAACAACGTGCAGTGGTTTCCTGGCTATTGAGACAAGCGGTTTATGATCGGTATACAACGTTGTCTTTCTACCGAAAGTATAATCGTTGAAACGCTCCATGGTATAGAATGCCGCAACCATCTCCTCCTCAATCTGCGCCTAGCGTTGCTCAGTCACGGTGGGTGCTCGCCTGCGGACATCCAAAATTTTCTCTTCTGTAAGAGAACAGCACCTACGCCGTCTTGGCTACCGTCACACTGTGCCCCCAAATGCTGGGCTGGATCGTAATACCCGAGTACAGGTGCGTTGCTGATGGGGTGTTTAATAGGTGCAAAATGCGGTTTCTTGTTCTCTTCTCCAGCTCCACTCTACTCCTTTGTGAGTTAACTTCCTCATCGGCCTCATGATGTCAGCGAGTCTTGGCATAAAACGGCTCAAGTAATCACCATACCGTTTGAACGATAGATTCCCTACACGTCATTAGGAGGCATCATCATCATCATCATCATACACGTTAGCTAGTGGTGGGGAACACCTCAGCTACTGTGCCGCAATACATAGAAAAAAGGAGAAAAAATGCAGCTGGTGCAAGCTGGCTGAGCTACCGGTAACGGATAGGCATCGTTCCGGTAAGCTACCAGCCGGCTACTGTGCATCAAAAAAATTACCATGCAAAATTATATAAGACTAAATAATGAGACCGCGGTTGAAGGGGAGGCTAAGAGGGATGGGGTGGGACAAAGAAACTCACAGCAGGAACGTCACTGAGGTCGGCTCCTAGCCATATCAGCAAGTGTGTCCAACCAAACGTGTTCATCGTCTTTCAAACCCCAACCAGGGAGCTGAGAAACTCCAACCGAGGCCAGCTCAGAAGTGAGGGCCTGCGTTCCTCTGGATCAAGTCATCGCTTGGCCACCCATCCTCTTCTTCCATCCACAACCCCGGTGCGCAAAACGCACGTCGAGGGAGTCGGTGGGCTGGCATGCGTAACACGATTCCGAGCCATCGGAGCATAGTGCGTGAAATAACGGTGCTGAGCGGTTCAGTTCCCTTTCGTGTGCCATAAACAAGGCGTCGAACACGCTCGTTGCTCACGCGGCGTTCCCACCAGATGTGAGCTAAATTTCAAAGGCCCCGGTGCTCGAACGTAACTAGCGTCTTCAGGTCCGCTGCTTTAACCCGCCAGGTTTCACAACCGTACAGCAGGGTCGAACGTACCGCTGCATTGTACACTCTACCCTTCAGGGCAAGTGTGATGTCGCGCCGGCGCCATAAGTGGCGAAGGTTAGCAAAAGCGTCCCGAGTTTTTGCTACACGATTCGCGATCTCATCTTCAATCCCACGGGCGCTGATAAAACTTCCCAGGTAGTTGAATTTTTGAATGACTTCTGGCTGATCCCCACCAAGGGTCAGCGTAGGAGGCGGTCCAGGCCAATCTTTGAGGAACGCTTTGCACTTCGAGGGTGCGAAGCAAAGCCCGAAGTGACGGACAGCTAGTGCTAATCTGTCCAGTGCCGCTTGACACGTTTGTGAGCTGTCACAGATGAGGGCAATATCATCAGCATACTCTAAGTCAAGAAGTCGTTCTCCTGGGAGCAGATCCACACCTTATAAGTCGTGTCTTGTAAACGCGATGTCCATGACTTCGTCAACAGCGAAGTTAAAGAGGAAAGGTGACAGCGGGCATCCTTGTCTCACGCCGCTGGAGATATTAAAGGGCGACGACAACTTGCCGTAAGCCCTCACTCTGCCCGAGCTACCCGCATATAATGCTCGGATAATATTCACATATTTCTCAGGTACACCTTTCCTGAGTAGACAGTTCCAAAGTGCATGTCTATCCACCGAATCGAATGCACCTTTGATATCGAGGAACACGACAATGGTGGGCGGCCAATATATGTGACGGTGCTCCAACAACTGACGCAAGGTGAAGGAGGCAGCATCACACGAATCACTTTATCTTTCCTGTATTGATCCTGACTCCTTGTGTTGTTAGCAAATGCCCATGGAAAATCACCTCATCTTTCCACAGTTCAATATTGTCACATTTAAGCTTGATGTTCTTTTGCACACAACGCTGTATGAAACAGTGGGGATTCACGTCATGCTCTTCTTCTGTCGAGCCATAAATCAAAACATCGTCTTCCACGCATGTTACACCATCTCAATCGTCTACTGCTTGCACCAATGGCTTTTGAAAAATTGTGCTCGGCACCTTCGAGCCAAACGGTAAAGGCAGCCAAAGATAACGCCCGAACTGTGTTGTAATGGTAGTAAGAAAACTGGATTCACTATCTAGAACCATGTGCCAGAATGCCGAAGACAAGTCTACCGTAGTGAAACACTTAGCTTTAGTCAAACGTGGCAAAAGGTCTTCTAGGGTAGGTAGCATGTAATGCTCTCTAAGCGACGTCCCTTTCAACGATTTTGGGTCAATATACCCACCCAGTTCGCCGTCTTCTTAGTAATGGTTGCGACCTGACTAACCTAGTTGGTTGACTCGTAGACTTTGGCATTCACACCCTCTCACTTATTTGCTCGATTCAGCGGCGAACCTCTCACGCAGTGCAAATTGAACTCTCCTAGCCGGTAGCGCTGTCGGTTGTACCATAGGATGTAATGACAAGTGAGCGGTTCCTGCAAACTTTCCCAAAACTAGGCTAAACCCAGAGGGATAGTGGTCACTAATATCGATTTCTCCCTGGCAAACATGTACAAAACGATCAGGAATAAGAAAAACAAAACCGAGTGACTGGATCGAATCAATGCCAAGAATCGGTTTGGTCTTCTTCTTCATGATCATAAACTCCAATCGATGTAGGCTCCGTCTCTTGGGTTAACCACTTCGATTGCAGCTCAGGCTTTCGCATGAAATCGAGTTTTGTTAACCAAATGCACGTCGTCTACGCGGCAGGAAGCAGCCTTGCTCGCAGTCCATTTCTGCACGTTGTTGGTCGTTTGTGTGCATACGGTTAACGAAACGCGACTTATGCCTGCAAAAGAAAACAGCACAATCGTTAAAACTTGCATGATCAACTACCAGGTGTGAAGGATGCGGATATTGCCAGCACAATCACGGGTCTTCCATCGAATGATCTCCACTTGGCAATTTGATCACTTTAAATGAGCAATCCATGGTTTTGTGGTTAATGACGATTTAAACCCAACACTGCGCTTACGCCTATTACTGTAAGTACCTGAAGAAGATGTAATTAAAAACAATTGTTTGCTTGCAGTTCACTGTTTACTGGTACTCGCTTTGAGGGTTGCCAACAGATTGTTAGGAGAAAAAGTCATTGCGTTTTCGCCGTTCTCCAAGTCAAGAAGTCGGTCAATGGGGAGCAGCTTCTCTTCAATTACAAGGACAGCAGTTTTTATGATTTCGTTGACGCTGAAGTTGCAAATGCAAGGTATGAGAAGACAATCTCTTCTCAAGCCGTTGGAGGTATTAAAAATCGGCGACAGCTTATCATAAGTCCTCCCGAGGCTCAAAATGCGCGCGTAAAACGCACCGATAAGATTTAAGTATTTCTCTGCTTCACCTTTCTTGAGTAGACAGTCATAACCGGTAGATTGATCGACCGATTCGAAGGCACCTACAGTGTCTGGGAAAGCGACTAATGTGGCTTGCCGATAGATATGGCGGTGGTGGTAATTCTGCGTTGCTTTTCCAAAATCTGAATCCCCTGAACAGGTTTCGTCCTGGTATAGACTCCTTAGATGTATAGTCTGAGCTGTGATAAAAGTCAGGGCCTAGTAGTTCACGGCTGATGTCTTAATTCATTTGGCACTAAGACCCGTGAGAAACGCTTAGCACAGCGGTAAGTAATTCATAGTTGGATTTGCATACCCACCGTGAGCTTGGACTGTGACACGCAATCTCTAGTGAGACCTCGGTTCACTTTGAAGTGGACCTCGATCAAGGCGACCAAACAGGCCACAACCGAAATGTTCCTCGAAAGAAAAAGAAAAGAAATGCATCAGCAGTCCGCCCGTACGTAATACCGACGCTTCGCTGCCGTGCAAACACCGATTGCACGTGGACTATCAATACTGCTGGGGTCGCCCTACACCCACGCAGGCTCGAACCTGCGTCGCTAGATTACAAGACAACCTCGTTATCTTTAGGCGACCTGCCTTGTGATCGGAATGACCAAGGTCTACTTCAAAGTGTACTGAGGTCGCAATAGAGATTGAGTGTCGTAATTCATCCACATGACGAGTAACTCAAATCCAACTTTGAAGAAATGGCGGTGTTACAACTATTGACGTGGTGAGATGTGAGCAATACAATGGCAGCTTCGGGGAAACCCGGCTCCAGAGGGTAGCTCAATTTTCCCCACTTACGTTCGGTTCCTTTGTGTACCACCAAGTACAGCGTTCCCTCACAGTATCACAAAGTCTAGGCATTGATATTCAAGCGGATGGAAGATCGGTTGCTTGAGGTCATGTGTACCAAATCGTCTTACATATAGAAAATCGCGTGGCTGCATAGAGAACCATGGACAAGCTTGCTGTGGTTGTTGCTTAATTTGGCATACTCCTTGCAAGTGCAAACTAAAGTATTTTTCTAGACCAGCTGCGTCTGATAAGCTCTTGCTTTCTATTAATGAAAAATTGGAAATATTTACAAATTCGCCTATCCTGGCACCTCCAGTTGCAGCGATTATCTTGTGGCGGCCACCGATTCTACCTTATCTTTGCACGATAGCCAGCCATTGGTGATGAAACGTTGTTCACAAGGTGTAGGCACCTTGACTCTGAATGTTTCCCTAGGGCATTAATTTTGTCCGGTGAGTCTCGCTTCTGTCCTTCATCTTATCCTTCTTTCCGTAGGTCTGTATGGCACCGAATCCGTTGGGCCCCTGGGGTTCGACTGAGCAGCTTCTTAATTTGCGCCACGCGAGTCAAAAGACAACGCACCGGACAGGAAGTATATTTGAGTAACACTACACGGGCCGACGTGGGTATGAAAACACGCTGATTGCAGTTCAAATCACGCCTGAGTGCTAATTTGAATCTATCGATCTCAATGAATCACGGGACATGTGCTTGGTATGAAACAGGCGATTGTGACGAATGTTCTGCTACACAGAAAAAGCACTAGCCTGCTCGTAACTGATAATGTTCTGATACAAGGCACACGGGGCGTGGTGCAGTTTTCTTATCACCAATATAACACCTCCCTCTTCTTGAATAGGACGAGTAACCTAGTGACATTGCAGCTCTTTGGACGAGAGGGTCCACCTAGGTCCACATGCATCCAACGCCAAGGTGGTTCGGGCTCAGGCCAAGTGTGCAATGTCGTTCGTTCGAGTAATTTGTCAGCACTGAAGTATACGGGACTTGTATTCACTTTAGTGCAAGACGTGACATTATTCGTTGACATATTGAGCAAGTATAACTTGCGAATTTCTTCCACTTTGTACAGATAAATATCCGCACGTCTGGCTAGGTGAGTGATTTCCAAGTATTGCATATCGTTGAGTCTTTGTTCACAGGTGATTACTCTGTCTGGCTGTAACAGCTCCCCTGGTGTATTTTGGACCATGAGTTCGGTTAATTTGACCGATGTCCTGGCAATTTTTGCCCTTATCATTCGAGAAACGATCGTGCTAGCAGACACTGTTTGTGGCTGTAGGGACACGGGAACATAATCGCTTTTCACTGGCAGGCGTCTTCTGCTCCCTGCAAACTTTGTTACATCGTGGAAGCTGGTCCTTTTCAGTTTCAAGCATGCCTGCACCCTTGGAGTACGCACGCGCCTGAAGTTGCGTGCTTCTTGACCGTGAGGATTTTTGTAGGCGCAATTTATCGCTGGTTGCATCTCACAATCGTCCTAAAATGCTGTCGGTGGCTTCCGGTCCGGCACATCACAGCTAAAAGGTTGGCTACGAATAACTGTATGACATGATTGCGATTCCGTTCTGGAATCTGAAACTTCAACCATTTTTGTGTCATTGTTCGAATTGAGCAGCCAATGGCATTCAGATTCAATTTCATATGATGTCAACCTGGGTTCCGGTTTCCAATTCATATGGATGTGCAGTTCTTCAGCTAACAACTCAATTAACTGCCTTTGAGACTTTCAAAATGTAACTGTTGCTGATGGAGAAGCTGATGCATCTGCTCAAATGAAATGGACATTTTTATGTAACACCTCTCTCGCCAGGTTCTGTTGTGTCCCCAGGGTTCGACTGAGCAGCTTCTTAGTTTGCGCCACGCGAGTCAAAAGACAACGCACCGGACAGGAAGTATATTTGCGTAACACTGCACGGGCCGACGTGGGTATGAAAACACGCTGATTGCAGTTCAAATCACGCCTGAGTGCTAATTTGAATCTATCGATCTCAATGAATCACGGGACATGTGCTTGGTATGAAACAGGCGATTGTGACGAATGTTCTGCTACACAGAAAAAGCACTAGCCTGCTCGTAACTGATAATGTTCTGATACAAGGCACACGGGGCGTGGTGAAGTTTTCTTATCACCAATATAACACCTCTCCCTTCTTGAAAAGGACGAGTAACCTAGTGACATTGCAGCTCTTTGGACGAGAGGGTCCACCTAGGTCCACATGCATCCAACGCCAAGGTGGTTCGGGCTCAGGCCAAGTGTGCAATGTCGTTCGTTCGAGTAATTTGTCAGCACTGAAGTATACGGGACTTGTATTCACTTTAGTGCAAGACTTGACATTATTCGTTGACACACTGAGCAAGTATAACTTGCGAATTTCTTCCACTTTGCACAGATAAATATCCGCACGTCTGGCTAGGTGAATGATTTCTAAATATTGCATTTCCTTGAGTCTTTGTTCACAGGTGATTACTCTGTCTGGCTGTAACAGCTCCCCTGGTGTATTTTGGCCCATGAGTTCGGTTAATTTGACCGATGTCCTGGCAATTTTTGCCCTTATCATTCGAGAAACGATCGTGCTAGCAGACACTGCTTGTGGCTGTAGGGACACGGGAACATAATCGCTTTTCACTGGCAGGCGTCTTCTGCTCCCTGCAAACTTTGTTACATCGTGGAAGCTGGTCCTTTACAGTTTCAAGCATGCCTGCACCCTTGGAGTACGCACGCGCCTGAAGTTGCGTGCTTTTGACAGTGAGGATTTTTGTAGGCGCAATTTATCGCTGGTTGCAACTCACAACCGTCCCAAAATGCTGTCGGTGGCTTCCGGTCCGGCACATCACATCTCAAAGGTTGGCTACGAATAACTGTATGACATGATTGCGATTCCGTTCTGGAATCTGAAACTTCAATCATTTTTGTGTCATTGTTCGAAATGAGCAGCCAATGACATTCAGATTCAATTTCATATAATGTCAACCTGGGTTCCGGTTGCCAATTCATATGGATGTGCAGTTCTTCAGCTAACAACTCAATTAACTGCCTTTGAGACTTTCAAAATGTAACGGTTGCTGATGGAGAAGCTGATGCATCTGCTCAAATGAAATGGACATTTTTATGTAACACCTCTCTCGCCAGGTTCTGTTGTGTCCCCAGGGTTCGACTGAGCAGCTTCTTAATTTGCGCCACGCGAGTCAAAAGACAACGCACCGGACAGGAAGTATATTTGAGTAACACTACACGGGCCGACGTGGGTATGAAAACACGCTGATTGCAGTTCAAATCACGGCTGAGTGCTAATTTGAATCTATCGATCTCAATGAATCACGGGACATGTGCTTGGTATGAAACAGGCGATTGTGACGAATGTTCTGCTACACAGAAAAAGCACTAGCCTGCTCGTAACTGATAATGTTCTGATACAAGGCACACGGGGCGTGGTGCAGTTTTCTTATCACCAATATAACACCTCCCTCTTCTTGAATAGGACGAGTAACCTAGTGACATTGCAGCTCTTTGGACGAGAGGGTCCACCTAGGTCCACATGCATCCAACGCCAAGGTGGTTCGGGCTCAGGCCAAGTGTGCAATGTCGTTCGTTCGAGTAATTTGTCAGCACTGAAGTATACGGGACTTGTATTCACTTTAGTGCAAGACTTGACATTATTCGTTGACACACTGAGCAAGTATAACTTGCGAATTTCTTCCACTTTGCACAGATAAATATCCGCACGTCTGGCTAGGTGAATGATTTCCAAATATTGCATTTCCTTGAGTCTTTGTTCACAGGTGATTACTCTGTCTGGCTGTAACAGCTCCCCTGGTGTATTTTGGCCCATGAGTTCGGTTAATTTGACCGATGTCCTGGCAATTTTTGCCCTTATCATTCGAGAAACGATCGTGCTAGCAGACACTGCTTGTGGCTGTAGGGACACGGGAACATAATCGCTTTTCACTGGCAGGCGTCTTCTGCTCCCTGCAAACTTTGTTACATCGTGGAAGCTGGTCCTTTACAGTTTCAAGCATGCCTGCACCCTTGGAGTACGCACGCGCCTGAAGTTGCGTGCTTTTGACAGTGAGGATTTTTGTAGGCGCAATTTATCGCTGGTTGCATCTCACAACCGTCCCAAAATGCTGTCGGTGGCTTCCGGTCCGGCACATCACATCTCAAAGGTTGGCTACGAATAACTGTATGACATGATTGCGATTCCGTTCTGGAATCTGAAACTTCAATCATTTTTGTGTCATTGTTCGAAATGAGCAGCCAATGACATTCAGATTCAATTTCATATAATGTCAACCTGGGTTCCGGTTGCCAATTCATATGGATGTGCAGTTCTTCAGCTAACAACTCAATTAACTGCCTTTGAGACTTTCAAAATGTAACGGTTGCTGATGGAGAAGCTGATGCATCTGCTCAAATGAAATGGACATTTTTATGTAACACCTCTCTCGCCAGGTTCTGTTGTGTCCCCAGGGTTCGACTGAGCAGCTTCTTAATTTGCGCCACGCGAGTCAAAAGACAACGCACCGGACAGGAAGTATATTTGAGTAACACTACACGGGCCGACGTGGGTATGAAAACACGCTGATTGCAGTTCAAATCACGCCTGAGTGCTAATTTGAATCTATCGATCTCAATGAATCACGGGACATGTGCTTGGTATGAAACAGGCGATTGTGACGAATGTTCTGCTACACAGAAAAAGCACTAGCCTGCTCGTAACTGATAATGTTCTGATACAAGGCACACGGGGCGTGGTGAAGTTTTCTTTTCAACAATATAACAGAAGCATTAGTTCAAACGCCTGACGTGCTTCTGTAGATGATGATGAAAGCGCACGCGATTGTCAGCGCAGACAGAAGAGTGATCTGACTTGAGGTAGGTTGACCAAATTAATCTACAATCCCGTAAACCATCCCGGATCTAAAGATGATTGCAATGTGACCAGTTTGTGACCATGCTTGTGTTGGCAACGTGGGTCGTTATGTGGCGGCGCATAACCACGTATGCCGGAATTTCGTGCTCTCGCAAAAGAGCCGGTTTTCCTTACATAATGTGGAAAGCCATTATCGGAAGTACTATCAGCATGGGCATGCGGGCCAGTAACATAATGTTCATATGGCAGCAGGTGTCCAGCCCGTGCGTTGAAGTCTCCGGTAAGCACGACGATATCGGATTTTTCTGTTTTAATGATAAGTTGGTGGAGTCTGCAATAGATGTCTTCATTACCCAGTGCACAACTGCAGTCGGTTCGAGCCTCGGCTGAGACCAAATCAAATTGTGTATCTCTGTTTGATGCCTGTTTGTTTTTGCACCAGCCTTGCAGTCGACCGCACAAAAACGGCTGTTAACCGGAAACCAATTGAGAAGCGAGACCTCAGCGTTGTCACTCAATGTGATGCTAACATTCGTCAGACTAGTTGCAGTAGCCTTTGTGTCACTATCCAAATGTAGGGGATATTTGGTCCTGATGTCAGCACGGGATGACAATGTAACTACGATGCTGGTATCCTCTAACTGAGTCGCAAAAAGACAACAGACATCCATAGTGAAAGACTCCAGTGTACGCGCTGGCTCAGCTTCTTGTCAGATCTGCGTAAGGGTTCTAGGTTTGAAAGCTGCCAGCCGAAATGGAGATCGACGACAAAGGAGAGCCATTGGTCGGACACTTTAACGTGGGTGAGACAGTTGTCAGAGGTAGATGCATAGAAATTATTGAGGAAGATAAGATTGTGGTGTGATGGAGGCGCGCAAGCATTCAGGTTCTTAGGAGCGTGGGATAGAGTAGAAGCGGATAGGAGATCCATACTTCTGTCAGCGGGCAAGTACCACCCGGTTGCCAAAGCCGAGTTATAAAGTTGCCTTAAGGGACCCCATTCCGAACCTTTGGCTGAATAGTCTACACACAAGGCAACGGAGTAAAATCAGGAAAGCACGCCCATTGCGAGATTGTGACAGACTTATCAGTTCATACAACGGCAGGTGGCCGAGTGGCCTACATGTCTAATTTTCAATAATAAGGTCACCGGTTCGACTCTGCGAAGGGGCGGGCGTGCTCGCAATATAACCAGCCCAAGTGCGACTGATGGTGGTCGCCCGGCAGCGAAGTGCCGTTACTGCGCACAGCTGATGATTTATATTTCATATGTTTTTCTCATCCGCCTTCTGTTTGGACGCTTGCCAAACAGAAGACCAATTCTCCTCACAGTTTCAGCATCGCGGTGCTGAATTTATAATACTCCACCAGAGTGAATTAAAGGGCAGTGACGTTATTTAGCGGTGAGTCACATCCGCCACATCGCAATGTTGTTAAGCAGATATTTAGGACTTTTACTAGAATCTTTTGTCAAGCAAAAACCGACCATGTTCTGGAACACTGCCGCTGTACCATTGGCAGGAACGGTGTTTTCCCAAAACACTTAGCTGACAACATGAGATTGTACGGCCAGAAGCCGACAAGGAGACTAGTTATGTTCGCTCACCGCTGTCTGCGCTACTTAACCCATGTCTGTCGGGGGCACCACATGAACAATGAGCGTGTTCGGCGTCGTGTATCTGGTGCGCGAAGAGCGAGTGGAGCGCTCAGGTCACGCATCAGGCGCCGATGAACTTCCTTTTGTAGCGCATGACAACACACCGATGTCTACATCGTGCGTTATTTGCGCGCTTGCGGTGTGTATGAAAATGTTGGAGGGCAGGCCCAGCGGTGATTTGGTCAAGAGGAATGGAGGGTCTCACTGGAAAGTTGGCGTCGGTTGGCCTTTCCCGACTGCCGGGATATGGTCTGCAGGACGATGATTACGTTTGACTGGAGACACTTGTTGATATCTTGAATAGCCGGCTGCAATGAGCTTTTTGTTGTGATTTTCTTAGTCCACACCCCTCACCTTTAGTTGCGGATCCAACAACGATTACATACCAAATGCATGTGATAGAAGTGTCACCATGTTAAGTCCATAGTCTGTGATGTGTAATCTATTATCTTTTATTGCGACAGATTAGCTGAGGTAAATTTCTCACCTTCAGCTAACGTGTATTGATAAAGACGATTGTAGTTCGATATAAAATACAAGTATTAGTAGCGCAGCTTGCTCAGTTGTTGGCCGAAGTGTTCGCTGAAATCGGCAATTTTGCTGTAAATGTCTAATCACCGCTAGTGTTGACATCATCAGTGCGTCAGTAGGTAGCGAAGCGGCGCGATGCCAGGCGCTAGTGACCATTGGTTTGGGTGGACAAGCTGTCACTCGGAGTTTTAATTGCTCGACGGGCACATAAACAACAAACATGATTTTTCCGATTCCTGCTTTGTGACGTTAGCATGTGTGCCTCTGCGGCTGACCCGGTCGTCCAAGGTGCATTTTCGGCTTTCTGTTCCATCAGATTTAGCTGGTTATCTTTCATCCGCACTGCCGCGTATATAACATCTTCACCATGCAATACGCATGTGCAGTCTTCCCATCGAGGAAGCGCTTGTTCTATTTGCGGAATGTGTGGTGGCACAAAACACGAGGGAGAATCCTTTAGCATAGTCTCGGGAGATGAGCGTCTTCGGTCCCCATGTATCTTGTAGGCCACCTCAACTTTTTCGATCGCCTTGTGTGTTGACTGCAGACGACCTGAAGATTTTGAGTCATTGATGCCCCTATAACTTCGACGTACCTAATTATGAATACAACCACATATCCATGTGGCCTGCATACGTAGATCTGCTGGTCAACCCTGTCAAATGGTTATATACGAGTCTGGGGAAGGGTGCGGACGGGCGTGTATCCACTGGTCGGCCAACCGTTACATCGCACAAATTCAGTAAAGGATCTCGAGGTAATCTCACGCTGCGATTTTTAGTCCCTAGATGTTACAAACAAGTTATATGACAATTGACTGCGTATGCTACAGGCGTTCAAACGTAGCTTCTGCATTTGGTTCGAAGAGGTTGCCACTCAGATATTCCTATCCCACTACGCTATCGATGGTTAAGTACAGCACACCTGTCTAATTTCCAGTCAGCCAAGGCGAGGTGCAAAATCTCGAACTTGTTCAAGAAGTGACTACCAGGCTCATCGCCAGTTTACGGAGTATGTCGTAGGAAGGTATATACAGGAAATAGGTGCTGTACACTCTGTCGTATCCTCGGTTTTAGCAGGCGCAATAAGTACGCGCCTTTCGTGCGCTTCCTCGGTGTGCTCTCACGCTGCGACCTAAAATCCACTGACAACACGAATAGACTGTATCAAAACAGCCTTTGAATGCTTTGAGCCCTCAGACGCAGCTTCAGCACTTGGCCCGAAGAGATTGCTACTCTCTTCTTCGTCTCCATAATAGACCAGTGCTAGAGTGCGGCTTTCACGCGTATTGTCCTATCACCCTGGACGAGGTTGAAAATCTTGTACGGGTGCAGCATGTAGCCACTACGCTGATTCCCAACTTACATGGTATGCCACACGAAGACCGATGTAAGAAACTAGGGCTGTACACCCTAGCTTATCGTCGGCTGAGGGTTGACCTCATCATGACGTACCGGATATTACATCTGGGTGATTACCCCATGTTGAGACAACTGCTTCATCTGCGCACACCAAGCAGCACCGGTATACACTTATCGTACCGAAGTTGAAGCGGGTAGCTCACCAACTCTGTTTCGAACGAAGAGTGGTGAATGTCTGGAACGACCTGCCGCAGTACATAGTAGAGGTGAACTGTGTCCGAATTTAAGAAGCTCCTAGACAAACACTTTGCAGAGGCAAAATACAGAGAGCGGAACGATAAATAAAGAGTATATGTCCAAGAGCGACGAATGATGCAGCTACACAGAGGAAGCTCTACTCGCTGCTTCGAACCAGTATTCAGTATTACATCTGGCCACTTCTGAACGTGCGTGCACCAAGCAGCCCTCGCTGACACCGGTGCAAGATTGTGGTACCGAACTGGAAGTGGATAGCTCACTTACTTTTCTTTTGAGCGCCGAATGGTAAACTAGTGGAGCAATTGCGTGAGACAACAGTAGAGGCGAAATCCGTATCCCAATTTAAGAAATGCTTGGACGCCCACTTTGCAGACTATGAATATATAGAGAGCATTGCACTTGAATAGAACATTGCAGAGCCAAAATGCGTTGACAGTTCGCGGAAATATACAACGTACTATCGCGTACATGCCCGATACTATATCGATTGGGCAACACAGCTGTATTCGAAAACATTTACTACACCGGTAGCCCAGGTTAATTGCTCGCCTGTTCATGGGTTCGCCCAGCTTGATAAAATTGTTATATACCTCTCGTCACCATGCGATCTGGCATCGTCAGTGCGGTGCTGTGCACCCTACTATCTCGCTTGCCAACTCTTCCATCCGTGATCGACGGGCATGTGGGTTTTGAAAGTAACCGTTTCAATTTGCGTCCCGCGACGTTTGATCATTCTATTTCGGGGTTAACTTGGTCTTTTTATTCGTCGGAGGAAGATGAAGCAAGCATGGCATTGATGTCATCAGGTACGCGAAACCACAAGTAGCCCATATTTGCAGCTTGTCGCATATAATGCTCGGATAATATTTACGTATTTCTCAGATACACCTTTCCTGAGTAGACAGTCCCAAAGTGCACGTCTATCCACTGAATCGAATGTACCTTTGATATCAAGGAACACGACAATGGTTGGCCTCCAATATATGTGACGGTGCTCCAACAACTGACACAAAGTGAAGATATGGTCAATGCAGCCACAACTTCGACGAAACACGGCTTGCTTTTCATGAATGTGGCTTTCACGAGTGTCAGTCAGTGTGTGAATGATGTCAGTAACAAGCAATTTGGAGGCGATGGAGATCAGACTGTTTCCTCTATGATTGCCGCATTCCGGTCGTGTGTCTCCCTTGGAATTTCGGACTATGACGGAGCGGATCCAGTCGGTTGGGACAGTTTCCTGCTCCCATATTTTCACTAGTAACTTGTGTAAATCATCCAGAAGAGCAGGTCCCTCGAATTCGAAGTGGGCTAGATGCAGGTCATCTGGTCCCGCGGCTTAGTTCAACTTCAACAGTTCGACCTCACGTTCGACTTCTAAGCGAAAGGGTGGATCCATTGGGACATTCCACGGAGCTGGACGATCATTGGCCGGGGATAAATCCAACAATTCTGACCCAATAAATTGCTTTTCAAAATGTTCAGCCCAACACTTCCAGCGTTTTGACAAGTTGTGTGTAGGCTGTTCATCCTCGTCACATCCAGTTTCACTAAAACCAGGTCTCCCGCTGCCCGTTTCCCTTATCAGCAGGAATAACTTTCGATGGTTACAAAAGTCAGCGACCATTTCCATTTCCGAAGCACGATGAGAACACCAGGATTCGCGGTCACTCTTCAGGTTAGCACGGAGTTTTGCCCGGAGCTCTTTGCGAGTTTGTCTGTCCTCTAACTATTGACCCATCAGGTTTGAGTAGCTCTGAAGATGCAGATAATCACAACCCAGCCTAAGTGGATGGATCTCTGTAACACACAAAACACCGCACCACGGTAAAGACCACCGTCAATGCGATGTCCGCCCAAATGAAGCTCATCGAAGGACAAATTCCTGACTTGGGCGCTTAGATTACCAATTAGCACCGCAGTATTCGTACTACTTCAGTAACTATGGAGATTATTAGGTAGGTGATAGAAATCACCTTCCCCAGGATCAGTGTTGAAGCAAAGCGGGGGAAGGGCCAAGAAATGGCGCTTAAAATGGGGCAATAAAAGTAAAGTTGTAGCGGAACGATAAGGCTGAAAAGGCGCAAGGTGGGAAACAGGAAGACGAGAAAGCCTGAGCACTAGCATCCAAACCCCTAACCACCGCGCGCGATGCAGCAGCTAGGGCGCTGTTGCTTATCCTCTGCGATGGTCAGAGCATCAAGTGATTCAAGTCATGTAAGATGTCCATATACCGTCTCCCATAGAGAATAACAGATAGCGGTGAGCTACACACAAACAAACGTTTTCAATCATGTTGTCTTCAGGCGTATACAGTAATAAGCGTAGGTGCAATGTTAGGTTTCCTTGCAGAATTCAGTCCTTCAGGGACAAGCGTTTATTCGGCAAGGACAGCTCAGCGAAAATTACAGCGTGTTTAACAAGCCAAACTCCTCGATATAAATTGCAGGTTCATGTCCATAGTTAACGACCCTTCTGAGTCGATGAGATTCCTCCTTTGCTTCAGTTACATAAACAGTGAATCACTCACACGAACATCAGCCAATCCGAGTTCAGAAATGGAATTCGCCAAGTCCGCCTCCCATTGGCCGCCCGGCTCCCTCGGTTGGTTCGTCGGCTCACTCTGATCTGATACTACCATCACATCTTCCCATTTTACGCGTTCTTGAGCCTTGCATAGTTATAACTATGCACCCTGTAAAACTTGCCACTTCGCGTCCTATTCGCTGTAGCTGCGGCAGTGGTCTTCTTGGCTCTCGCCATGTGTCACTTCACTCCTATTCCACAGATGATGGCCTCTCAGGTTGTTATTGTTACTGAGCTCCAGCAGATGGCGGCAGGTATGATTGGGGTCTGTCAGAATCTGATAAGCCAAAATCAAATCTCCCTGTAGTCTTCGATATTGACCACTAACTATCCCGAGTGATCTCAGTCTGTCTTCATAGCGTAACTGGCCTAAACCTTTCACGTTCTTCGTTGCGCGTCGTTGAGGTTTCTCTAAAGCAGAGAGGTCTTTCCTCAGCCACGGCTGCCAGACTTGTATTGCATACTCTACGTGTGGTCGTATGTATGCACCTAGAAGTTGGTGAAAAACGGATGGATCGAAGCGTCCAAAGGTGCGCCTGCGAAGGCCCAAATTTCGAATGCTCGCGTTCGATGCTTTCTTTGCCTGGGCTGAACAACCAAGGTCGGATTGAATCAAGACTCCTAAATCCTTTTCCTCAGCAGTTGTGTGAAGCACATGGTCACCCAGTTTATAGAAAAATGCTGATTGGTGACGTAAGTGTAATACTCTGCATTTTCAGTGTTGAATGGGAGTTGCTATCTCCGCTGAAACAACAGTTCAATCCGTACAGTCTTAAAGACACGTTGCAACTCATTGATGATCTGGATGAGCTCAACCTGTCAGACAAAGTTATATGTTCCTTGGATGTAGAATCCTTATTTACCAACGTGCCGCTACATCAGACGGTTGAGTATGTGTGCGAATTAGCTGAAAACGGTGGTTGTTCGCTACCAATTCCGACTGAATTGCTAAGAGAATCTCTACTATTGTGCACGGAGAATGTGGATTTCCACTTCCGGAATACACCATACCGTCAGATTGACGGCGTAGCAATGGGTAGCATATTAGGTGCTGTGCTCGCTGATTTCTTCATGTTGATGGTAGAAAGAAGCATTTCTACAGAAATAGCCCAGGTGTCATACTACCTGTAAGGTAGCATGAGCACCATTGAGCCGTTCTACCAAATGTGTGAGCTGCTGCTCCGACAAACAGAAAGCCAAGATATCATCAACATATCTTTTGTAGTATGACACCTGGGCTATTTCTGTAGAAATGCTTCTTTCTACCATCAACATGAAGAAATCAGCGAGCACAGCACCTAATGGGCTACCCATTGCTACGCCGTCAATCTGACGGTATGGTGTATTCCGGAAGTGGAAATCCACATTCTCCGTGCACAATAGTAGAGATTCTCTTAGCAATTCAGTCGGAATTGGTAGCGAACAACCACCGTTTTCAGCTAATTCGCACACGTACTCAACCGTCTGATGTAGCGGCACGTTGGTAAATAAGGATTCTACATCCAAGGAACATATAACTTTGTCTGACAGGTTGAGCTCATCCAGATCATCAATGAGTTGCAACATGTCTTTACGACTGTACGGATTGAACTGTTGTTTCAGCGGAGATAGCAACTCCCATTCAACACTGAAAATGCAGAGTATTACACTTACGTCACCAATCAGCATTTTTCTATAAACTGGGTGACCATGTGCTTCACACAACTGCTGAGGAAAAGGATTTAGGAGTCTTGATTCAATCCGACCTTGGTTGTTCAGCCCAGGCAAAGAAAGCATCGAACGCGAGCATTCGAAATTTGGGCCTTCGCAGGCGCACCTTTGGACGCTTCGATCCATCCGTTTTTCACCAACTTCTAGGTGCATACATACGACCACACGTAGAGTATGCAATACAAGTCTGGCAGCCGTGGCTGAGGAAAGACCTCTCTGCTTTAGAGAAACCTCAACGACGCGCAACGAAGAACGTGAAAGGTTTAGGCCAGTTACGCTATGAAGACAGACTGAGATCACTCGGGATAGTTAGTGGTCAATATCGAAGACTACAGGGGGATTTGATTTTGGCTTATCAGATTCTGACAGACCCCAATCATACCTGCCGCCATCTGCTGGAGCTCAGTAACAACAACAACCTGAGAGGCCATCATCTGAAGCTGGCAGTGCAGTACAGCCATTTGGAATATCGACGGAATTTCTTTTCCCTGCGTGTTTGCCAAGCCTGGAATGCTCTCCCAGAATCTGTAGTCAGTGCACCCAACCTGATCGAGTTCAAAAATCGAGTTGATAGTGCACTCACTTCATTGCACTATCTCCCATAGTACTGTCTAATTTTGAGAGATCCAAAATCCATACCTTAAAAATAATTTCCCCCCACGCTTATTTCAACAGTGGATTTATATTTTGAAGCTTCAAACTCAAACACTTTGCCCCATGCGAATTTCAATGGGCGGTGACTCTTTTAACCAAATACTCCATGCCTCATGATCCCTCCGGAGTTATAGTGGATTATTATTTTGACACTTCAAACTCGGTGAGCCCACAAGCTTGTAGTGACTCGTTGTTAAACGATTTTCCTGAATTGGTTTCCATTGAATTTTTCACACTTCCATGATTTTCGCACTGATCACCCTACGGGATTTGTCAAGCTGTAGCTTTTATACCCGCATAAATCCATTGTTCCATTGTTCAATAACCAACGAGCGAGTTTGTACTGGGACGCGTTCATCATTGTAAGGATTGGCCTGAGTGGCACTTCACTCGTATGTGTCTTTGGGGACCCATACAACTGCGGAATAGTGCTAGCACTCGGATTCAAACAATTAAATGGTGTTCATGCTGACTTATATTTTACATTTGAAATAGTACAAAGCAATTTTCTACCATATCTGTACAAACTCATTACTCGCAGGGAGGATGGATTGATTAAGAGGTCAATTTACCGAAAATCGACTTGGTCCGGTCAGTACCTGCACTTCACCAGCTTCACACCAGTGCGGTACAAACGGACACTTGTGAAGACTCTAGTTAGTCGTGCCGGACGAATTTGTTCGGCCGACTGTCTGGACGATGAGCTAGTGTTAATTAAAGCAACACTAATGGCGAATGGCTACCGTCGAAGATTTATCGAGAAACACAGCCAACCGCGAGGACCAAAGGACTTGGTGCACACGGCAGCCAAGAAGAAAGTGTATATCGAGTTACCTTTCAAAGGTGACTTAGCCACGCTGAAGACAAGTAAGCGTAAACTTTCGACTACACAAGGAATTTACTATGCTGCACAAGTTGTCGTTATCAACCGAACCCGAAATTTGACCATACCTCCAACGAAGGAAGCTCAGCCTATTGGGGCCAAGTCCCACTGTGTATACCAATTTGTATGTGACTGCGGAAAACGTTACATAGGCAGGACCAATAGAACGCTGACTTCCAGAATAAAGGAACATGTGCCAAAATGTGTTCCACGTGAAGTTGCTCATATTGCCTACCCTCGTCAGATTCCATGTTCGCGCAGACCGCCGGCTTAATCGATAGGCAAACACCTATTAGACTCGGGTCACCAATTAGAGCTGGGCGCGGCGTTTAAATTTGGTTTACGTCACACTAATCCCCGCTTCCTTCGGTATGCTGAGGCTGTCGCAATAAGCCGGTTTAGGCCAGCCTTGTGTGTTCAGAAACAATTATTTGTCAGCCTAAAGCTGCCTTGGACGTAGGTGTGAACTTCCGTCATTCGTTTTGCACCTTAAGCTTGTCTGGTTGCACCCACTGGTAGCTATATCTATGCATACCTTTTATTTTTATTGGTATTGGTTGCGAACACCTGGAGCGCACTGCTGGTAACGTGGGGCCCATTTTCAGTAAACAGTTCCTCTTTTATACTGAATTGACGAACTGACAGCTATGCTTGTTGACTGCTGACTTGTCCTTGCTTCATTCTTTTGCAGAAGTTGGAAAATTAAATCCAACTTCTCAGTGCCTGGGACCGCTTCTATCACGGGCACAAGAAACTGGACGCTCGTTACACGAAAGAGTCTATCGTCCGTTGTACCTGACCTGACCAACCTCTGTGATCGAAGTAGTGATTAGATCAATTAACGGTTCAATTAACACCAAGGTCGTGTGACACGCGTGACGCGCTCTCCTGGATAATTGTATTACTTCTCTCTATACGCCTTCCATTTTGTGCCACCTCTTCGGAAGTACACTCAATCGACTCGGATCGTCGAGAACTATCCAACGGATTCAGTCTGTATGCGGTACTACTAACGACACACTGGTAAATCTTGAACACCGTCTTTGACAGTTCATTCGGTAAGACCTGCTTATAAAACTGCGTTGTTTTTATTTTTCCCACTACATTGGGATACTATTCGACGGAGCTTTTTTAAGGCTACTAGACAACACATTACTTATTGCAGTGCACTTCTAGATACCACAAATAGAGGCTATTTTGTGATCACGCAATTACCGCTGCAACTCCCTTAGCGCGTTTTGCTACGCAAAGCCTTTGTGATATTTCACTGCCCACTGTTCATCGTGCGCACTTGATGGGCTGACGCAGTGTCTCAGCTACGCAAATGAACAACAAATCCAAGGTCATTATTGGTCCAGACACGTCGGTCACCACATGCTTGCTTTGTTCCAATTCCTTCGATGGGGCTACAAAACACTGTATGTCGATCGACGGCTTGTGTGTGTGACGCATGTTCAACCAAACCGTTGGCCAGGATCATTCAAGCGCTTATGGCGAAATGTGATAGTTTAGCCCTAACGGTCACAGAACAAAAGGAATTGACCGCTAGCTTGGTAAGAAAAACCACTGAACTTGATTCGCAGATTAGTGTATTAAGTAGCCCGAATCCTAGACCTGTCAAAAGGCGAGAGCCATTTAGTAAAGAAGCCACACAGTATGGTGAAAATAGCACACCATTGTTGATGGACACCAGCGAAGACAGGCCTGTCGAACGACCTCCCAAGTTTTGTGAAGTGTCTCAAGGCTTAAACAGCTATGCACAAACTGCACGCTCAACCCTGTCACGGGTTGGACAGCAACATTTGACCCCCACAAACAGCACAACAAACGGTGTTCCGCGTATGCAGCCATGTAGCAGCGCAGGCTCTCCCTGCACAAGGGACAAGATGAGTACTCAAACTAGACAAATGTCCACCAGTAACAACTCTCAGGATAAGCAGTTAGTGTACAACAAAAAAGCTCTGACAATTATGTGTTCAAATGTATCAGAGCCCACGAGCGAGTCGTTAAAAGGTAGGCAAGTGGAAGAACAAAACCGCTGGGCAGAGATATGCTGTGCTCTCGAAATTAACGTTCCTGCAACTAGTCTTACGCGCATTTCCCGAAATTCATCCTCGCCGCAATTAGGACAACCTCGGTTATTAAGAGTAACATTTGGTAACACACGCGACCTGGAGGATGTGCTCCTGACAGACCACAAGCTAACGAATTCCTCTCTCAGCGCCCGCATTTTCCCAGGTAAACCATGGATAGAAAGGCAAAAATGGAAATCCGACCCAGTCGCGTCACGACATGATGCGACGAAGAAAGTAGTGCTGGTCCACGGTGTTCCAGAACTTAACCATGGCGATATAAATGAACATCAGAAGCACGATAGAGAAGAGTGGAGGTACATAACGGCGCTCTACAACGTACAAAATATCGTGACTTTCGATGTCACCCGTCTAGCGGCCTCCTTAAACTATCAGGGTAACGGGCCAAAAATTTTGAAAGTCACCGTGGCTACACCTGAGATGGTATCAACGGCCGTCCAAGCGTGGCACGACAACAGAAAACGTGGGCCACCTGAAGTATGTTTAAGACCGTTCCTAAACAAAGTACGGGACACAGATACAGACGAACCGGACTCGGTTGTTCCTAAATCAGGTCAGACAAGTGTGCAAACGCCTCTGACAAAAAACGTACGCAGACCGGCACAATCCGTGCCGGTCAACCACAACGAACCAAGCTCCTAATGTGTCAACAGATACAGTGCTGCTACACAAACGCTCAGGGGCTCAACTCTAAGCTACCTGAATTGCGCCATCGACATAACACAATCAATTGGGATATCATAGCTGTAACTGAAACCTGGCTCTCCAATGACATGCTCGACACGGAAATCGAAATCAGTGATATGTCAGTTATTTGCAATGATCGTCCTTCTCGCGGTGGTGGCGTTGCTCTGTACTATCGGAATTGTCTGAGATGTGAGGCTATTAACGAACGTCACCTTGCTGTCTCCGACGCTTTGCTTTGCCGAATGCAGCTAAATGGCCGAGGTGGTGAACCTTCGAAGAAGACGTGGGATGCTAGTCTGTTGGCAGTTGTCTACAGGCCACCGAACTCCACCGCAGACCGAGATGACATTCTGTTAAACGCGCTTCATTATGCAGTTTCTCAAAAGTACTCACATTGTCTAATCATGGGCGATTTTAATGTACCCTCAATTGTCTCAGCGACTTCTAGTGGTCCTTACTTCAAATTAAAGATTCTCGAGTTTATGGATACAGCAGCTCTGTACAACCACGTGCACCGACCAACTAGACACCGCGGTTCAAATAAGTCACCGCTTCTGGATTTAATCCTAACCAACAAAGAGTTGATGATTGAGACAATTTCATACGATTCACCATTAGGCAACGGTGATCACTCAGTGTTAAATTTTGCCTATGTATGTTACGCCAATACTACTGAAATCAGACATGAAAACCGACGAACTATAACCAACTATTCCGTGATTCAGAGCCTAGCGACAACCGTCAACTGGGACCTCAATCTGCAGAGCACGGCAGACGACGCGTGGAACGAACTAAAAGACAAAATTAGCTGTGTCACGCAAGCAGCCTCTAAAGTCATACCATTACGAGTGCCGCGCCGGACCAACACCTGGATCCGAAGCAGAACGCATAAATGGATTAGCACCAGAGACGAGATCTGGAGACAATACGCGCTGAACAATTGCGACGCCACCTGGGAGCATTACAAAATAGTGAGGAACTATTGCACATCATTGATTAGAGCCGATAAGTACGAATGGCAAAAAACATGGTACTTAAATTCACGAACAATACAAAACTGCTGTACAGGTACGTGAACAGCAGAAGGAAAGTTAAAACAGGAATACCACCACTCAAGACGGATGGTGGCCTAACGACTACTGCTGTGGATGCTGCGAACGTATTACTTCTGCAGTTTGGCACAGTGACTGCAAACGCCATAGAACCTTTGCCAAACCAGCATTCACCCAACGTGGTCGGCATATCAACTGTCACTTTTACCTCAGCAGCTGTCGCTAGCAAATTACGGTCTCTAAGAGAAAATAGCGCTCCGGGAGTCGACAAGATCAGACCCAAAGTTCTTAAAACTCTTGCTCCCACCATAGCAGCACACCTCGCAAGCTTCTTCCAAAGTCTACTCAATTCCTAAACACTTCCGTCTGAGTAGAAAAGCGGGATAGCCACTCCAATATACGCAGGAGGTAAGCGATCGGATCCTGCCAACTACCGACCCATTACTCTCCTCCCTGTTTTATCAAAAGTAATGGAATCGTTAGTTGCAGATAAAATTACACGATATTTTGAAAGTCTGAAGCGAATTTCTCATCTCCAACACGGCTTTAGGCGCAAACGTTCTTGCCTCACAAATCTGCTTCTTGCTCGGGATTCATGGACCAAAGCGCTTGATGAAGGATCCCCTCTTGATGTGATTTACCTAGACTTTTCGAAGGCATTCGACAGAGTCAATCACTTAGCTCTGCTTCATAAGCTTCGTGCCTACGGTGTCCATGGTTTCCTACTCACCTGGCTAGCAGCATATTTGCATGACAGAACGATCAAGGTCAGAGTCGCCGATGCCCTCTCGGAAACCCTCTGCATCTCCAGCGGTGTTCCTCAAGGATCCGTCCTTGGTCCCCTCCTTTTTCTGGTCTCCATTAACGACCTCCCGGATAATATTCAATCATCGATGCAAATTTTTGCAGATGACGCAAAAATCTGGAGAGTTATTCGCTCAACATCAGACTGTGCCCTCCTCCAGAATGATTTGGATCGAATCAACAAATGGACAGATATAAACCACCTCCACTTGAATCCAGCCAAGTGTCACCTACTGTCATTGCGCAGCAATCTTACCAACACATAGCTCTTGGGGCAGTACGTTTTACGGCGCGTAACCACAGAAAGAGACTTAGGTATCATTGTGCAAGAAAGTCTGGGGAATTCGCTCCAATGTTCGAAAGCAGCAAACGTGGCGAACATGAATCTGAGACTTTTGAGGCGAGCTTTTGGTGTTTTTGAACGACGGTTGGTACCCATGCTTGTCAACTCCTATATCCGTCCCCACGTCGAATATGGCGTCCACGCTTGGTGCCCATGGTTAAAACGGGACATTCATCTCTTAGAGCAGCCCCAACGAAGCGCTACGAAGGCAACACGCGGATTATCTGGTCTCCATTATGAAGTGCGTCTCTGTTTAATCGGAATGTTTTCCTCTGAATACCGACGACTACGCGGAGATCTCATTCTCGCATAACGGATATTAACGGAAAGCGATCACCCGTGCAAATCGCTGCTCACCTTGGCCTCATATAAGCGATCGAGAGGTCATAACCTCAAGTTGATAATCCAACACTCCCGATTAGACTGCAGAAAATATTTTTACTCGCTTAGAATCTGTTCACAATTGAATGACTTGCCAAAGCATGTGGTAAACGCTTCCGAACATTACAGCCTTCAAACAATTGTTAGACATTCATCTGAGTGACAAACAGCACATTGTGGTGTGTCGTACTAGGTTTAGACTGTTGGCATTTCAGTTCCATGTCGGAATCTAATTATTTTTATTTATTTTGCATTTACCATCATATGGGTCTTGTAAAGCCAATGCTTTTTATCCCATCATACACTATTGAACTATTGAACAATTGTATTTCAGTATTTCTCCTCGAAGCGATGACGGAATCAAAATATGGTCGCACATGAATAGCTGACCATCGTAGACAGATAACTCATCCCGCAAATTGAAGTGGAGTGTTAGTTCTCTGGGCAGATGCATCTTTTTCTCTTGCCGTCCACTTAGAATAGCGTCCCGAAAAGCTGAAGGCGTTGCATCTTCCTATGTGTGGTACCTTATTTCCTATAAGCGATCTTCTGTCACTGCCAAGTGATGTACTAAGTTTACGGCCTCGACCTCTTCCGGATTATGCTCGGGTAAGGGCAGATGAGCTCTTGACAGCGTATCCGTAATGAATATCTGCATACCAGGCGTATACACTATCTCCACATCCTACTTTTGAAGACGGATAAACAAACGCTGAAGGCGACAAGGAACGACGTGCAGTGGTTTCCTGGCTATTGACACAAACGATTTATGGTCGGTATAAAACGTTCTTTTTCTGGTTTATCATCGACAAACATGACCGGCGCCCAGATCCCGCCAATACTGAAACCCTCAAAAATATGAACCCGCCAGCAGACATTGCAGAGTTCCGCTCGTTCCTTGGGCTCGTTAGTCATTATAGCGCTTTCCTACCAAGCCTTCACCAAGCCATAGGTCCGCAGAACCAGCTACTGAAGAAAGACAAGGGTCGGAAATGAACGAAGGACTGGTAGCATTCTTTTGATGCAGCCAAAGCAGCTTTCACTTCCGATCTACTCTTGACCCACTACAATCCGAATTTTAAATTTTAGTTGTTACGAATGCCGCCAATTATGGTGTCTGTGCTGCTATCTTCCAGGTTATTCCGCATGGAGGAGAGAAAGCTATCGCGCAGGCACCACGATCAATAATGACAGCTGAAATGCACCGTAGCCAGATGGAGAAGGAAGTGCTCGCGATCGTTTTCGCAATGAAACGGTTCCATAAATTGCTGTATGGCGGACATTTCAAGTTCCTGACTGAGCACAAGCCATTTCTGTCGATATTCGGGTCAAGAAAAAGGAATTTCGATTTTTGCGTCAATCAGATTGCAACGATGGGCGACCATACTACTGGCCTACGACTTCAGTATACAGTATAAGTCTAGGCAACTAATCAGTCAAGCGGATGCCCTGTCTCGTCTTATCAATTCACACCCAAAGGAAAATGATGATTGTGTGATTGCAGCTATCAGTTTTGAATCAGAAGGCCAACGAATGCTGGCTCCTAATGTGAGAAGACTACTAGCAACAGCCGACACCATTCGTATGAAGACATCACGAGACTGAACCTTGGAGAAAGTGATACAGTGTGTACGAACATGTTGACCAAATGGAAGCGTACCTATGGAGTTGTGGCCGTTATACAATCGACGTAGATCCCTGTCAGTCGTGGACAATTGTCTGTTGTTTGGAGATCGATTGGTGGTGCCAACGAAATTGCAGAGGCAAATATTGCAGCAGTTCAACACGGGGAACCCTGGTACCAACCGCATGAAAGTCCTGGCACGCAGTTTTGCTTACTGACCAGAAATGGATTCGGCAACTAAAAACTTCTGCCAACAGTGTGAATCTTGTCAACTTGCAGCGAAAACACCTCCCAAGTATCAGTGGCAACCTTGGCCTAAAGCAGAGAAACCGTGGCAACGAATACACTTAGACTATGTAGTACCAATCAATGGCCAAACCTATCTCGTTTTGGTCGACTCAGTCACCAAGTTGCCTGATGTGCTTTCGGTAAACAATCCGACTGCCCAGGACACTGTCAACGAGCTGGAGAAGCTGTTCCCATGTTTCGGCCTGCCAGAGATGTTAGTGACACACAATGGAACACAATTCACCTCAACTTCTTTCCGTGAGTGGTGCAAGGAAAATGGCATTCAACACATGTTCTCACGGCCATATGATTCGCAGTCAAACGGACAGGCGGAAAAGTTCATGGATACGTTCAAACGTGCACTCTGTACATCAGGGCAAAGAAGGGCTTCACAGGATGCAATTTAATCTTTCCTATGAATGTATCAAAAGGCTCCGGACCCAACCACCCCTGATGAGAAAACCCCAACAGAAACACTATTCAGAAAAAAGATCCAAACACTGTTCGATAATCTTTTACCAAGCATAATAGAAAAGCACGGCAGTAGTCACCTGGAAGATGATCGCAAAGTCAGGCTCCGTAACTTCAGTGTGGGTGACATGGTCTACGCTAAAGATATTCGAAGGCTGAAGGGGTGTTCGAGCGAAACTGTTATCGGCAGGAAAAGCAGAGTTATCTACGAGGTGATGGTTGGAAGTGAGAGGCTTATTAGGCACATTAATCAGTTGAGACCGAGCCATGGCAAAATCCAAGGTCCCCAAGAACAACCGGCTTTGCATTGGGATTTGCTACTAGACACTTTAGGGCTGGAAGTTGAGCGCAGCAACCCGGTGAGACAAAACAAATACCGCAAACATCAGTTGCACAATGTAGGCCAGGCGGAAGCGAAGAAGACCACAACGGCTGCAAATCGATCCTCAGGCGAAAAGCTACGGACACAATCAGGTTCGAAAGGTTTGCAAGCTGACTCAATTCGGAAAGGAAAGTGACAGCCGGACGAGAAAGCGTTTTCACTGCTATAGCCAACTTAAATCTTTTGTCCGATGTGAAATGCCAAGTGCTGCGCGACACTGCAACGAAACGCAGTGTGCTTGGCATCACCACGGATATCGCATCCATAACACTGGTCTATTCATTTCCCCAAGACACGTTAGACTAAACTAACGTCTTTTCGCACTATGCCAATTTCGTTCAGCCGTCTAATACGGCTTTGCCCTTGGCTTCCCAACTCACGCACCACATCCGGACGAATGGCCCACCTGTGTCAAGCCGTCCACTCCGACTATCACCCGAGAAACTAACGTAGCTAGGTCTGAGCTTAAGCACATGCTTGAGCTTGAAATAATCCGCCCTGCCGACAGCCCTTGGTCCTCGCCCCTGCAGATGTTCCCCAAGAAATCTGATGACTGGCGCCCTTGCGGTACTTGCCGTGCACTCAATCGGCTAACCGTCCCGGCCACCCTATACTGGACGTTCATCTGCCGCTTACTCGTTGTAACGTCTCCATCTTTTCCATTTCCCTCCCCAGCCCTCTACATTAGCCCTTTCATCGTCCTGCAACAGACTCAGAAACTTTTTAGTTTAGAACAGAATGGTCACCGAATCACGGTGTCCATCGACCGCCTTAAAGTGGCTTACTTTGACGAGCCACTTGCAACCCATCCTACTGCTTTCGCAAAAGCACCCTCAACTATTTTGACCCCCTACCACTGGATATCGCGAAGCACTCCGCTCTCCTTGAACCTCAACCAACTCCGCATTTAGCCCTGTCAACCGACCGAAGCGGTAAACAGGTCGAACGTCCTGTCCGTTTTTCAGATTTTGTTAACGTTTATTATTTCCATTAACATGCCATTTTCGTCGTTAGTGGTTATCCCGCGTCTTGTTCACAAATGTTTTGCAAAATCGACAATAGCCCAAAACATTTTGAAAACACAAAAGCTCATTTGCTTTTAACGTGCATGAAATGTACACCCTCCGGCGTCAAGCCACTACCTCGACCCTTGCCCACACCCAAGGCGTCCTATCTCCCAGATACTCATCCGCAAAACTGCCAAGGCAACCCGCGCGGGACTCGCCAACCGGGTCAACGCGACCCCCGAGTGACTGGCCAGCCGTTCCGAGCCCCCTTCCTGACCCAAGGAAGTCGATCGCCCGCGGCAGCAGACAGTCAAGAAGGGTTGATCCCTACTCGTCTAGCTAGGCGTTACCGACGAGGATGCCGGATTTCTTTGTGGGACGAGGACCGTGAATTAAACTGCGGTGAGGTAGTGACACCTCCCAAGCGCACCGTCGGGCCTGCAGCAAAAGTTAGGTTTCGACGGCCATTTTCTGGACAAGCCAGATTTTTGCAGTCCGGCCATCCCGCCCTAAGGGCCCACCGATGATGTAATCTGGTCCACACAATCATCATAAATAATAACTAACAAAAGCCTGGACTAGGCGAACTCTGTTACACACCCTACTGTGGAAGCCCTTACTCAAGCTCATGCAGCTATTCGCACCCATCCTCTCCTTCCGTCTCCCCCAAGTGATAGCTCCATCGAAGGCTTCCAGCCTTCAGCCTTCCAGCGGAGGCCCTTGTAGAGTACCGGCAAATATGCGGCTTCAGTATTTTGCAACAGCGGATTTTACGATTATTTTAACCGTCAAAGTGTCCACCTGTTATACTGGCAACACATCCGTTGACACAGAGTGTTTTGGTGAGTAGCTTGCTGCGCTTTTCTCGCTTTGGCTGATTTGCTTCCTATTTTTATATCTTGCACAATATACGTTGCGTTCAGTTGCCTCCGACTTCTGTACTGTCTTGTATTTGACAGGTCTTACGTGTCATTATTTACCGACTAGTATCCCAGGTTGCGCACAACATTCCCTACAGTCCAACAAACCTAACTGGTGGTTAAAGCACATCCGCTATTTAGCCTCTCATTTCTAGATAATCACTTATCCCTTTCTCGTAACGTTTTCGATTTTTGTACCTGCAAGTCTCGAACCCTCGGACTAGCTTTCCCAAGTTCTTACCAACTTGGTATTATTACCTTTGCACCCTAGCGTGACCTGCGGACCTGCATACTCCTGCGCTTTTGCCTCATATTCTGGGACGTCCACAGCAACTAACGCATTTATGTTTCACCTGTTCGCTGCCCTTTCTTCAGTTACCCATTTTATCTTCTAGCTATAATCTTATCCCATCTGGTCAGCGCAAGCCACTCCTTAGCATTTGCTTTCTTGGTGCTGTTATGCTTTACGCGCTGCAACGTTTGTGCCATTGGCACACATAGGAGTCCAACTCTCCTACTTGCTTTCCCCGCTCAGTCTACATTATTACCATTCAATTAACACCCCAGATTGCGTTGTACACTTGCGTTCCGAATGTTTGCTTACATTTAATTGATCTCTTGTTGCTTTCTTCTATTGATTAACCGCTTCTTATCTAGTCAGCACACAATGGCTTATTAACCACTCCTTTTTAGGTGTTCTGTTTGCGCCTTGCAGCATCTTTTCCGACCCTTGCTCATTTTGGAGTCCAGCTCTTTCTCACTAGAGTAACCATGCTCTCGGAATACACTCATGCCGTCTTTATACCTAGACTTTCTGAAAATTTTTACTTCGGACTGGAGTCCTATCTTTCAGCTGCGTTACCATGCAGTGACCATGGAAGCTCTCACCTCGCGAGCTATTTATATTTTTAATTACTTATTCTGCGCTTCCTATCGAATTAGATTAGTTACCGGCCGTTCCTACAGCAATCCATCGCTGCCATTCTTCTAAATCTTTTTTCCCTTTTCCAACTCAATTGTTGCAGCATACTAACCTGGTACTTCGTGGATTGCTTGCTGATACAACGCTCTGTACTTTATGTAGATGGTAGCAATCAACTTGTACCGCTACTGCTTCTTGTAGCACGTTCAAACGATAATTTCAGCAAAATCATTGTTGCAGATTGTACAGCATTTTGTCTCAAACCTAAACGTTATAACATACGACTTTAACCATGTTTAATTTCACGCCTGTTCTTTGTGGTCCTCTCCCAGTGTTCTCCCTTTCCCTTTGCTACGAGGTCCGGAACTTCTTCGGTATCTGGGATTGGACTGAGGAGCAGAGTTTTCACCCGAGACGGACGGATGAAGTGACAAGGACCTACAAGGATCATGCCTGTAAATCAAAGGGCTTCAACTGAATTCACCACCTCAACCGTTTTCCAGTATGGATGCCTTCACACATCCGGAATGTATACCTTAATTAAAAAGCACAGACAACGGAAACTGAACATTTTGCTCACCTGGATACTCAACAAGGCTACTGGATGACTTTCATCCTAAACCAGGCTCAGAGCTTGTGGCGGCCCTGAACAAGCTACATGATCAGCCAACCGAGGAAATTGGAAGTAATTTGACTTCGAATAACCGAGTGTGCTATCCATCGGCAAGCTGCTTTGCCAGTTGTACACTAATGTTCAACAGGCTTTACGGCAGCATTATACGACATCTTGGGCTTTCATCTGGCAAGGATTCTCCTTTTAAATAGCCACAAATGTTAGTTTAACAACACCAACGTGGCGGTTGTGACTCGCCACTGAATATAGTCACTGCCAAGGACTACATACTTTTAAGTCGACTAAGGTCATATTAAATCTTTTCTTGAAACGCATAAAAATAAGCCACGTTGTCTACAGATGCCCTTTTCTCTACCCTTGTAGTGCCTTAACTGTTCGCACAATTCTCACTTGAACCCAGGATATCGTCATCCATTGAGGACTTATTCTCCATGATTACTTCCTCAACCTCCGCAGCCTGTACATCTTTCGGCCAATGCGGACTACATACATAGCAACGTGTCTGTTGCGGAACACTCCGTGCCTGTAATGTTTGATTAGGCCTATTTTGCTTTACCTCGATACATTAGAGAATAAATTATTTATTTATTTATAGATAAGTATCCCATCCCACACATGCAGGATCTTACCGCATGCCTCATAAGTAAGACGATCTTCAGCAAGATAGATCTGGTTCGCGCCTATCACCAGATATCTGTACACGAAAAAGACATTCCTAACACACCTGTTATCATGTCATTGGCTTGGTTGAATTTTTATGAATGTCACTTGGACTGTGCCACGCCACACAAACCTTCCAATGCTCCATCCACGATGTCACTCGTAGCGTTAACTTGGCTTATTCCTACCTCCGTGTTATTTTAGTCGCCAGTTCTTCGGAATAAGTGCAACTGGAGTACCTTTGAGCTATTTTCCAGGGCTTGACCCAAAACGGTGTCACAGTAAACCCGAATGAGTGCGAACCTAGCAACTCAACGGTAGGATTTCTAGACAACCTTGTTTAATCGTGCGGTATCGGTCTTTCCTGAGAAGGTCCAGGCAGGCAAGTACTTCCCAGCTCCGACTTCCTTCAAGCAACGCCGTCGCCTTTGTTGTTGAATCAAGTACTATCGGCTCTTCATTTCGATCTGAGTTCAGCTGCTGCAGCCTCTGACTGACGTACTGAAAGCGCATGAACGTAACTTCGCTTCCCCAGATGCAGCACAGGCAACCTTCGCCGAGCACAAGGATGCTGTCTCCAACATAACCGTCCGCGCTTATTCCGAATCGACTGCGACCCTTTCTATTAAGCCTGATGCCCAAGACGTCGCTGTAGGAGCCGCCCACCAACAACACGTTGGTGGGCAATGGCAACCTCCTGGGTCCTTTTCCAAGCGTTGGCAGCCAGCGGAACCCCGCCAAAACACGTTTGGCAGAGAGATGCTCGCCGCTTGCCTAGCAATTCGTCGCTTCCGGCACACACTCGAAGGCCGCGTTTCCACGGTCTACACTGACGACAATCCCTCAGCTTCAACTTCCACACTGCTTACGACAACTATTCACCACGGCGCCAGGACACCTGGATGTATTACGCCGTTCACTGCTGACCATCGTCATATCTCAGGGGTCGACAGCGCCGTCGCTGACGCTCTCTCACACGTCAAACTCACACTCCAGTATTCGCCTACCGTCGACCTTATCGCTGTGACAACGGCTCAGGCTCAAGACGAAGACATGCAGCGCACCCTGCAGTCTACTATGCTACATGTGCCACCTGCTTCTCTCCAAACCACGGAAGGAGCCATTTTCTGTGACACCAACATAGGTTGTCCTAGACACCTCGCACCCGTCTCCTTCCGCCGTACAGTCTTTGACGCAATAAAATCGCTATCACATTCCGGTACCTGGGCACATTTCAACCTGGTCACCAAACGTTTCGTTTGGCCACGCGTGAACAACGAGGTTCGTACTGGGGCTCTCGCCTGCATTCAATGCCAGCGCTCTAAAATACACCGCCACACCTGCAGCACCATGGGTTCATTTCCTTCCCCGGACTCTCGGTTCTCGCATGTAGACGTAGATCTTTTAGGTCCATTGTCTCCTTCACGCGTCTTCGTTTACATTCTTATATGTGTCTACCACTTCACCAGATGGCCAGAAGCCATTCCCGTAACAGACTGCACAGCTAAGGCTGTTATTTGGGCCTACCTAGAGCGGTGGGTCTCGCACTACGGAGGCCTATACAAGCTTACAGCTGACCGAGGAACGCGTTTCGAATTTTCACAATTAGGTAGGCTCTGTAACAATTTATGCTGTCGCCGCGTTCGTAACACAGCTTACTATCCAGCAGATTACGGGTTATTTGGCCACTTCTATAGATAGCTTAAAGCGTCTCTCTTCCCCTCCACCGACCCAAGCTGGAACGAAAACTTTTCGCTAGTACTCTCAGGCATTCATAGCGGCCTCAAAGCCAAGTTTTAATGTGCACCAACAGATCTAGTTTACAGCACAAAGCTAAAGTTGTCGGGAGAGTTCGTTTCACCTCTCACGTCGTTGCGTATGGATCCTCTTAACTTCGCGTCCTCCCTAGTTCAAAGCACGCGTTCACTAAGCGCGACCGCCTTGGGGGCATTCTAGTGAAGTGCCAAACGCAGCGAAACCTCTACCTGCACTCACATCTTTCTCCGCAACAACGCACTACTGCGCCCTCTCCAGCCTCTCTTCGCTGGCCCGTTCAGAGGTCTGCAACCGACTCCGAAATCTTTTACTCTAGACCAGAATGTTCACCGTACATCAATGTCTATGTACTGCCTCAAAGTGACGATCCACTTGCAAACAATCCGGATGCCATCACACAAGCACCCGCACAGGTGGTGTCTTCCCGAGCACTGAATAGACAGAAGAACACCGTTCTCCTTGACACTGAATCTACCCCGCCTCAAGCCTAAGCAACTGACCGACCTGGTAGCCGGGGCACACATCCGTTCCCTTTTAAGATTTTGTAGACTGTTGCTATTTCCGTTAACACGCTATTTGCGTCCTAATGGTTATCTCGCGTCTTATTCACATACGTTTTGTAAAGTCGACAGAAACCCAAAACATTTTGAAAACATAAAATGCGTGTTTCCTTTTACATGCATGACATGTACTCCCTCCGGCGTCAAGCCACTTTCGACCTTTGCCCACCTCCTCAGCGTCCTTGCTTTAAAGAAAACCAACCACCGGAGCTTCCAAGGCACCCTGCGAGGGACTAACCAACCGGCTCGGGGCAGCCCCGCCTGACATGCCAGCCGTCCTAAGGCCTACTTTCACAGACAAGAAAGAGCCAGCCGCTTACGGCCGCAGACAGCCACGAACGTGTTGGTAAAATACGCCTGGCTAGGCGCTTCAGACCAGGACGCTGGATTTCTTCTTGGGACGAAGACGCCCAGCTTCATCGTGGGAAAATGAATCCGGGATTTCTTCGCGAGACGAGGACGGCGCATTGGAGTCCAGGGGGAGTGACCTCTCCCAAGAACACCGTCGGGTCTGCAGCCAGTGGAAGGTCCTGTCGGCCATTTCGGACTAGCCATTTTTATATGCAGTCCGACCAACCAGCCCCGGCGGCATATCTACGATGCGCTGATCCACACGATCATCATAAGTAATAAATAACACAAGCCTCGACCCAGCAAACTCCGTTACACACCCCATCTTGGAAGCCCTTGCTCAAGACCATGCAGCCATTCGCAAGCTTCCTCACCTTCAGTTCTTCCCACTAACAGCTCCATTGAAGGCTTCTATCATGTAGACTACTAGAGAATGCCCTTGTAGTGTACCGGACAACATACACTTTCAGTATTTTGTAACCCTGCATTTTACGGTGGTTGTAACCTTCAAAACGTCCAGTAGTTTTACTGGCTACACATCCGTTGACACCAAGTATTTTGGTGAGTACCTTGATGCACCTTACTTGCTCTGGTTGATTAGCTCTCTAATTTTGTAGCCTGAACAATATACTTTGGGTTCAGTCGCCTCCAAGTTCTATCCGGTGCCGTATTTGACATGTCTCCTACGTGTCATTGCTTACCGAGTAGTAACCCAGGCCCCACCAAAATGTAGCGTTCATATTAGAACTAAACAGCTAGCGATGAGGAGCAGCAGACAACGGCAGTCACAATCCGGAAGGCGCTACTCTTAAGAATGCAATGTGGAGGCATCACACTGTAAACCTTAGCCTGTTAAGATGAAATGGCAGTGAGCCTCTTGCTAAGTGGTTCTTCTTGGCCTAGCATTCGTATTTCCGCCACGCAGACCAGCCAGCTAGCGACAGACATAAGCATTCCAAAGTCGGAAGTTAAAAACAGTAGAAAGGTAAGGCCACAGATACCTCGCGACTGAGAGGAAGTAACGAAGCCATTGAGAATTGCAATGCTTGTGTGCGATGGAGACTCACAATCCAAGTAAAATCCCGTTAGGAATAAATGAGAATGAGTCACATGCTAGGTGCTTCTTCGATGTTTGTCAGCCATAATAGCATAGAACCGATAGGGTTTCGGAATAATAGAAAGTGGCATTTAGAATACGGAAATAGATAATAATAATAATAAGAATATACTGCCAAGGAGCATTCGAGCGTGTGGTGGATGGACCGAAACGTCGAGTTGTGGGATGGTTGTGAGCTATCCGGCAACGCAATTCAAATGGAAGTCTGTTAACATGAAATAGGAATTGGCCACAGGTTAGATGCACCTCATATTGAGCAGTTCTACTAGATTGTTCTAGTTGTATCTAAGGCGCAGCACTCATAAACGTTTAAGAACCTGGAAGTAGATAATGATAAAAACGTAAGGCCTGAGGGACTTCAAGCATGAGGCGGCGGAGGTAGGAGAATGATGAAAAGTCGGATGGTTGTGAGCGATGAAGCATCACAGTCCAAATGCAACAATGTAACTATGGAATAGCTTCAGCCAGGAGTTTGGTGGCTATATAAACCTTAGCCAACCTAACGGATGTGGAGAAGTAGCAGCGGAGAATGACTATCAGAATCCGGATGGAGAAATTTCTGAGAATATAAGGTCGAAATATCATCAGGCATTAGGTGACAGGAGGAAAATATTTGCAAGCCGGGTGGTTGTGAGTAGTGTGCCATCGTAGTCCTAAAGTAAGTCTGTTAAGATGAAATAGTAGTGGGCCACATGCTAGGTAGTTCTTGGCGACCTAAAACTCATAGTAGAGATAAACCAGAGATAAAATAGAGGTAACCTAGCTAATAATAAAAATGCATTGATAAAGAGATTGCAAATATAAGCTGAAGGAATGCATATGCCTAGT
Organism: Dicrocoelium dendriticum; assembly: GCA_944474145.2. Classification (NCBI taxonomy): domain Eukaryota; kingdom Metazoa; phylum Platyhelminthes; class Trematoda; order Plagiorchiida; family Dicrocoeliidae; genus Dicrocoelium; species Dicrocoelium dendriticum. Next base: position 5,684,809 of record OX104065.1, on the reverse strand, counting down.
CGGGTGGTTGCGACTGCTGCGTCATCACACTCAAAATGGAAATCTGTTATGATTAAATGGGAATGCATCACAAGCTAGGCGGCTGCTCAAAGCCTAGCAGTCGTACACCTGATGACCTGACGTAGCTAGGGAGCTACAGGCATCATCGTTCGGTGGCTGGAAGTAGCTAATAATAAGAAGGTAAGGCCAAAGTTACCTGGAGCATAGATGAAGTGTCATGGATGTTAGTAATTAGGATGTTTCTGAACGATGAGGTAACACAATGCAAATGGCGGTCTCTAGAGATGAAAAGGTAATGGGTACATGGCTGCGTGATTCATCGAGGCTTTGCGGTCATACTAGCCTGAAACCGATGAAGTTTAGAAGCAGCATTCAGTAACATTCAGCACCCTTAAGTAGATAATCATGAGAATGTGACAGGGACCACAAGTATAAGAGGAAGGCATAAATTGACGGCAAGTTGGATGGTTGCGAGCGATGCGGCATCACAAGCTTGGAGGAGGCCATTTGGTACGAAGCGGAGCTTAGCCACAGGCCAGGATGAAAATGGAATTTCGGTAGGTTGAGAACACTGTGGCTTCACAATCTAGATGGTAGCCAGTTATGGTAAGATTATTAGCTAGAAACTGATGCTTCGAGCTATGCAGCAGTGGAGGTTTGATGGAAGAAAGCAAGATGCAGGCTCTGGCGGCTGTTACTTATGTGAGGAAGAACAAATGCGTATTCAGAATGTGGTGAGGAGATTAGGATAGTGGTGGGTCGCATGGTCGTGAGCACCACGGCATCTAAATTCTAATGGAAGTTCACAAGGATGAAACGGCGATGTGGCAGAGGCTAGGTGGTGCCTCGAGTCTTGGCAATCGTACTAGATGCAATCAAGTTGTAGGAAGAAGCAGGCAGATAGTGCTATTCAGAGTCCTGAAGGAGATATTGTGGGAAGGTAAGGAAGATGATTATAAGCGGTCAGGTCCGTTTTCAAAGTGCTCGTTGAGCTTTCGTGTAGAACGAGGCGACCATGATGCAGGCACAGAGGAGCCGCATTAAACGGTAGCAAATCGTGGTCAGCGTCTGATCATGGCAAGCGCTGCCTTGAAAACTTTCTTGCTGCTATCCTGCTGCAAAGCATCGCAATTGCTTTGTCTTTAGGGGCAGGTCAACCTGACTAGTTGGAGCAAAAGTAAGACTAGGTTTTTATCGGTGTTATTACTTCTCCAAAGCTACGGGGCTTCCGCTGCGGAAGTCCTTCAATTAAATCATAAATAAATAAAGGTAGATTGCAAGAGTTTCTGGCTGCTGTGCCCGCAATGGATCAGATCAATATTTACACAAATCCCATGCGCTTGCATGTGGAATGAGAACAGTGGGGGTATATGTTCCTTGTTCACAGTTACGTATACACAAGTTTTATTTATATTTACCTTGAATTTCACCTGGCTCCTTCAGGCGATCTTTGTACTCTCTAACTTATTTGTGCCATAAAGCCGCGCAGAGCCGCAGTTGTGCAATATTCTTTGCAAACTGGATCCAAATCTTCGTGCACATCACCAGAAACCCTTTGGACTACTTCAGCAATCACAATCGTCCCACTTTCAGCACAATCATTGTTGCACATTGCACATCATTTGTCTCCACTAAATCTTATACCATAAGAATTTAACAATGTTTGTTTCCACTCCTGTTCTCTGCGGCCTTGTTTGTCTCTCACCTTCCCTATTCACCGAGGTCCGGCACTTATTGAGGATCTGGGATTGGACCTAGAAAGTTTTGCCCTGGACAGGACATAACCCAAAAGGACCTACAAAGAACATGGCTGTACGACAACTGGATACAACTGCAGTCGCTACCACGACAGTTGTCCAGTATGATAGCTGGACACAAGGTCTTCATTTTCCTGAAAGGGATACATAAACTTGAAAAATCCAGACGCAAGAAACTGACATTTTGCTCAGCTGGACACTCACAAAGACGACTCTTCGTGAAGGTCTCCCCCTCCATGGGCCTCAGCCATTATGGCTGCCCTGACCAAAGATACCTGATCAAGTAACAGAGGAAGCTGGAAGCCAACTGACTGCGGATAACCGAGGGTGAAATCAGTCGGCAAGCTGCTCTGCCAGTGTTACATTAGTGTACAAACGGATTTCTGACGATGTTTCACGACGTCATGGGTTTTCGCCTAGCAAGCGTTCTCCCTATAAAAAGCCACAAATGTCCGTTTTACAACACTGAGACGTGGCGGATGTGCCTTGCCACTGCCCGCAACTACATACTGGCAAGTCGACCAAAATCATAATTCATTATTTTGCTAACACGTTCAAAAGTAAGAGGCTCCTTGCTTACACGCGTCGTTTTCACTACACATGTAATGTCCAGAATGTTTACACTACGCACGCTTGAACCCACCGTGTCGTCATGCATTGACGACTTTATTCCTCATGCTTAATTTTTCAATTCCCATTGCCTGTACAACTTTCGGCTTACTGCCGAGTACATACATAGCAACGGGTTTGTTGCGAAACTGTAGCGCCCAAAAAGATAACTCTTATCTTTCGTGTACAATTTACTTGTTGACCGATTGTACATGACTCCTTCTTGTTTTAATTTTACAACCGGCTCGACACACAACTGCCTTGTAAGTCCCCGCGCTCACGTGTACGCTGTTGCCTCGCTTCATCCGTCCGTTTCTTGGTGTAGTCCCATCGAATACAGTCCGCTGTGTCCGACCCCAATTACCTTCTGATATCCGCGCTTAATTCCGCGTACCGTCTCGGACTAGTATTAACTAGTCCTACAAATTGGTGACCCCGATTCGCACGCGCGAATTCGACATTTTTTCGCGTTTGTATTTTTTGGTGAGTTCGTTCATTTTTCTCGATTATATACCTATATTCATTTGTTTCTTGCGTAATTTTGGTACTTTTATCGTATTTTGTTCGTTCTTTATCTTTCGACTCACATTTCGAGAGTTGCATCTGAGTCGTTTCGCAGCGTAACCATGCTTCCTTTGGCTGTTCCAAGTTTCATGGAACACAGTCCAGAAGTTTGGTTTAAGATATTCGAGATCGAACTAGAAAATAAGGGCATAACGGCGGACCGTCCAAGGTACAATCAGCTCGTCCCACGCCTTCCTCCGTCGGTATTGACGCTGATTGAGGACATTCTACTCTGCCCATCGAATGAGGCAAAGTATGAAACGATGAAGCAAGCGATTTTGAAAGTTACGACCCAGCGCACGAACACGATTTGAGCAGCTCAATGGTCTCAAACTTGGAGATCGCAAGCCGTCGACATTGCTCCGCGAACTTCAGCGCATCGCTGGTCCCTTATTCTTGAGCGAAGAAGGGATAAAGGAGCTGTGGTTTGCACGTCTCCCACAGCCATTACCGATAATGCTGTCCATGTTTATAGATGCACCCTTAAAAGACTTAGCTACCAAGGCAGACGCTGCGTTCGAACGTTTTCCGCAGCAGACGACCAGTAACTCCGGTGACGTATTCTCACCGATGAAAACCGAATCTAATGTTTGTTCCCTGTCGCTAGACCGATCTGACTCTAAAGATGAGGAAATTGCGCTACTTCGCAGCAGGATAGCAGCAATGAAGGCTTCAAAGCAGCGTGTGCCACGGTCAAATGCTGACCACGTTTTGGCTGCCGTTCATTGCGGCTCGTCTGTGCCTGCACCGAATACGTCATGTTCGGAACAAAAGCGCCACATTTTCCTTACAAGTTCTCAGTCAGATAATGTCAAGCCCGTCGAAGAAGTATGTTGGTATCACCGCCAATACGGTGTAAGAGCTAGAGGTTGTCGGGCTCCCTGCATTAGGCACGACCCTGGGAAAACGAATAGCCCGCATACTAGCACTACAAACGTAACATTTAATAACCAAGCAAACCGACTGTTTTACGTTAAGGATCGAGGTTCTTCCATCACGTTCCTCATCGACACGGGAGCGGAAGTCAGCGTCATCCCAGCGACCGCTAGCGACAAGCACTCGAAGCCTACGTACAATTTGCGTGCGGCCAACGGTTCTCCGATAGCTTCATTCGGTCAGCGCATGATGAACCTAGACCTCAATCTTCGCCGAGATTTTCAGTGGGTCTTCATGGTTGCGTCTGTACCCTTCGCAATTATCGGTATCGACTTCCTCCGACATTTTGGGTTGCTTGTTGATGCTGGTCGCCACAGACTTTTAGACGACCGTACGAAACTATTTGTTGGTGGTGTCCTTTCAGATGCACCGGTAATCATCCCTGTATTTCGGATCGCAGACGCACCTTCCGACTACTTGAGCCTCTTCTCCGAATACCCGCGACTGGTTCGACCGGCTGCATAGCTTCCACCAGTCACGACAGAGGTCGCTCACCACATAGATATTCGCGGTCAACCAGTTAGTGCAGGACCAAGACGGCTTGCTCCAGACAAACTACAAGCAGCACGAGCCGAATTTGACCACATGCTTCAACTTGGTATCGTCAGACCGTCCAACAGCCCATGGGCGTCGCCTCTGCACATGGTCCCGAAGAAGGTTGTGGGGGACTGGCGTCCTTGCGGTGACTATCGATCCTTGAATACGGTAACCACGCCCGATCGCTATCCGATCCCACACATAGTGGATCTCACCGCCAGTCTGGCGGGTAAAAATATCTTCAGCAAAATCGACTTGGTACGCGCATACAACCAAATTCCGGTAGCCGAGGCGGACATCGCTAAAACTGCCGTGACGACTCCATTTGGTTTGTTCGAGTTTCTGCGCATGCCATTTGGCCTAAAGAACGCCGCGCAAACTTTTCAGCGTTTCATCGACCAAGTTTGTCGCGGTTTAGACTTCGCTTACGCTTATCTTGACGACCTTTTAATCGCAAGCTCTTCACGAGAAGTGCACATACGCCACGTGCGAACACTTTTTGATCGTTTATCTCAACACGGGGTGACGATCAACGCAGAAAAGTGTTCGTTTGGTGTCGATTCGGTTAATTTCCTGGGCCATCGTATCTCTTCTGCAGGCGTCGTGCCACTGCAGGATAAAATTCAAGCCATCATCGACTACCCCGAGCCTCATTCTTTCAAACAGCTCAGGCATTTTGATGGCCTTGTTAACTTTTACCGACGATTTATACCCAACTGCGCCTCGCTGATGCAACCCCTCACGGACCTTCTCCGAGGGAAACTCAAGAAGTTCGAATTTCCTACCGCAGCACGCGCTGCTTTTAAGTCGCTGAAAGAGGCTATCGCCAACATAGCTTCTATAGCGCATCACGGTCCGGCCGCCCCACTGTCCCTCAGTACTGACGCCTCGGACGTGGCAGTCGGCGCTGTTTTACAGCAACGCGTAGCCGACACGTGGCAACCCTTAGCCTTTTTCTCCAAACGCCTACAACCTACCGAATCTCGCTACAGCACGTTCGGTAGGGAACTACTTGCCGTATATCTAGCGATACGTCACTTTCGACATGTCCTAGAAGGCCGCTCCATTGTCGTCTTCACCGACCACAAACCCCTGACTTACGTGCTCGGCTCGACTACCGACCGATACTCTCCTAGAGAGTCGCGCCACCTTGACTATATCGTTCAGTTTACGACCGATATACGGCATGTCTCAGGTGTGCACAACGCCGTCGCCGATGCACTTTCTCGTATCCAGGCTATCTCCGCTGACGCCGGCACTGCTATCGACTTGGCAGCCATGGCCACAGCGCAACTTAACGACCCTGAGGTTGATCTACCACACAGGTCTCCCTCATTGGACATACGACCCGTTCCGCTGACATCATCAGACGGCACCATACTCTGCGATCTATCTCTGGGCACGCCGCGCCCAGTCGTCCCACGTGAGTTTCGGCAGACTGTGTTCGACGCGTTGCACGGCTTGTCTCATCCAGGCGTTCGTGCATCGGTTAAACTCGTAACCGCACGATTCGTTTGGCGCAATGTTAATCGGGACGTCCGTACCTGGGCAGCTGCTTGCCTTCCGTGTCAACGCGCGAAGGTGCACAAGCACACGAGAAGCCCATTAGGCACTTTTCCGACGCCAGACGCACGCTTTCAGCACGTGCACGTCGACCTCGTAGGTCCTCTACCGCCTTCCAAAGGCTCTGTATATCTACTGACCTGCATCGATCGATTTACTAGATGGCCTGAGGCCGTCCCTATTCCAAATTGCTCCTCGGAAACAGTAGCGAAAGCTTTTATGGAGCGCTGGGTAGCTCAATACGGCTGTCCCGCCATCGTGACCACCGATCGAGGGTCACATTTCTCGTCGACATTTGCCACGTTGCTTAAGGACTTAGGCTGTCGCCACGTCCAGACGACGGCGTATCATCCGGCCGCTAACGGCATGGTGGAGCGATTTCATCGCCAGTTGAAGGCAGCGCTACGTGCGCACGCAGATCCTTCATGGTCTGAAACGCTTCCTCTCGTTCTTCTAGGCTTAAGAAACACGGTTAAAACCGATTTCGACGCCACACCAGCGCAGCTAGTCTACGGTTGCACGCTGCGGTTGCCCAGACAGCTGGTAGCACCGGCCCCATGTACTTCCACTTTTGACTACGGAGGTTACACTGATCGATTGGCTCACCAGATGCGTGAGTTACGTCCACCCGCTCCTCGATCGCAGGATACATCATTGTACGTGCCTGAGAAGCTGTCTACGCGTTCACACGTCCTTCTTCGCGCAGACGGTGTTCGACAGCCTCTTTAGTCGCCGTACATAGGACCCTTCAAGGTGCTGCATCGTGCGAGTAAGGCGTACACTATTGACCGCGGTGGTCGACACGAAGTCGTCACCATCGACCGTCTGAAACCCGCCTTCATGGAAGAAACTACCTCGCCTGCTTCGTCTAGTAGTGCCTCGTGCGACGTCACAACTCACCGTACCAATTTTCCGCATGCTATTGAAGTTCAACCAGACCACGCTCACAGTCTGCAAGCTTCAGCAGTCCCGACATCACCCGAACCTAGTCCGCCGCCTCCCACGACCAATCGCCGTGGTCGGGAGGTACGTAAGCCCGTTCGCTTCTCCGACCATGTACAGTGTAAATACTTTTAACTTTGTAGATATTGTATATATTTGCCTCATTTTTGGTCGATTAACGTTTTGAAAACAAACAAAAATATCAAAAATCCCCGAGAAACCTTTTTCGAAAAAAATATTCAAAAACCAAAAAAATATTTAAACACGCAGCTCATTCGTTTGTTCTTTTTGGCGTTTTCTGCGCGTGTTTTCTACTTTCTCGTCTTTACATGCCCCAGCCCTCCCCTTCCATCGACTAGCCCACACGAGGAATGTTATCGCGGACTCTGACGCGAACACTGGTCGCTTCTCCGCGGGATGAGGGTCGCTTCTTCGCGGGATAAGGATCGCTTCTCCGCGGGACGAGGATCGCTTCTCCACGAGACGAGGATCGCTTCTCCGCGAGACGAGGGTCGCTTCTCCGTGGGACCATGGTCGTTTTCTTCGTGGGACGAGGGTCGCTTTGGCGCGGGGCGGGGTGCGGCGGGGGGAGAGACCACTCCCAAGCGCACCGTTTGGCAGCAGCGGAGGTTGAGGTCCTGTCGGCCTTTTTCTGGACTAGCCAGTTTTTTTGTAGTCCGACAAGCCCGCTCCAACGGCTCGCCGAAATGCACCCTGCCCTGCATTCAATAAATAACAAAACATAAACGGCACAGCGGACTCCGACTTCCGACGAACCCCCATTCACACGAACTCTCATTCATTTTTACTCGGCACGGTTTCGCCTTACGAACCTCGTTTTGACATTCCTTTTCGATTTCGAAGGCTTTCTATTTTCAGCCTTCTAGGGGGAGCTCTGTAGCGCCCAAAAAGATAACTCTTATCTTTCGTGTACAATTTACTTGTTGACCGATTGTACATTACTCCTTCTTGTTTTAATCTTACAACCGGCTCGACACACAACTGCCTTGTAAGTCCCCGCGCTCACGTGTACGCTCTTGCCTCGCTTCATCCGTCCGTTTCTTGTTGTAGTCCCATCGAATACAGTCCGCTGTGTCCGACCCCAATTGCCTTCTGATATCCTCGCTTAATTCCGCGCACCGTCTCCTACTAGTATTAACTAGTCCTACAAAACATAATTGCATGTAAATGTTGATCATGCTTGTTTTGGTGTGTCTCGAAAAATTCGAGAAAATACTATTTATTTATTTATTTATTCAAATGTACAAATTGAAAGCAATATAAGTGTCGGAAGTAAAAAGAAACCTTAAAACTAAATTCTAAAATGCAACTAAATATACAACGCGTATTTAAGAGACAAAATAAAGCGGCGTATTTAACTAGAAAAATATGAATTACCCAAAATATAACTGAGCATACTTGCGCTAAGCTTGATCTATATGGTCAAACTTCAAACTGAGTAAACCTTTACAGGCTAGAGTATAAAGAAACGTAGAGTGTTGGGCGGAGCCTTGGATACTAGTCGGTAAGCAATGACCCGTAAGACGTGTCAAATACGACAGTATACATGTCGGAGGCCACTGAATTCAACGTATTTTGTGCGGGCTTCAAGAATAGGAAGCGTATCAGACAGAGCGAGAAACGGGCAGCGGGGTATTCACCAAAAGGTTTTGTGTCAACTGACGTGTAGTCAGTAAAACAAATGGACGTTTCGAAGGTTAAAACAACCATAAAATCCAAGGTTGCAGAATACTGAAAGTGCTTGTTTTCTGGTACACTACAAGGGCCTTCTATAGAAGGCTGAAGGAAGGAAGCCTTCGATGGAGCTGTTAGTGGGGAAAATGGAAGGTTAGTTTGGATGCGAATATTTGCATGAAGTTGAGTAAGGGCTTCCAAGGTATGGTGTGTAGCAGGATTCACTGGGTCCAGGTTTTGGTTAGTTGTTATTTATGATGATCACGTGGATCAGGGTGCATCATCGGTGGACCGTCGGAGCGGGCTGGTCGGACTGCAAAAATATGGCCAGTCCAGAAAAATGGCCGACAGGACCTTCCATTTGCTGCAGACCCGACGGTGCGCTTGGGAGGTGCTACTCCCCCACCGCAATTTAGTCCACGGTCCTCGTCCCACGAATTAATCCAGGCGTCCTCATCCTACGAAGAAATGGGGGCGTCCTCGTCCCACGAATAAATGCGGGCGTATTCGTCCCACAAAGAAATCCGGCGTCCATGGCGGCAACGCCTTGGCGGCGTTTGGGAACCAATCCGTTCCTGGGTGTCTGCTGCCGAGGGCGACTGTCCTTTCCTTGGGTGAGGAAGAAGCTTTGAGACGGCTGGCGAGTCACTCGGGGATTGCGTTGAGCCGGTTGGCGAGTCAATCAAGGGTTGCCTGGGCAGTTACGGCGGTTGAGTTTCTGGAAGGTAGAACGCAGAGGGTGTAGGCAAGGGTTGGGGAAGTGGCTTGAAGCCGGAGACGGAACATGGCATGCATGATAAAAGCAAATATGCTTTTCAGGTTTCCAATGTGTTTTGGGATTTTTTGGTCAATTTTGCAAAACCTTGGTGGAAGAGACGCAGGATAACCACTAAAGACGAAATAGGCGTGTTAATGGAAATAGTAAACGTTTACAAATCTGAAAAGCGGACGGAACGTTTAACCTGTCCACCACGTCGGTCGGTTGCTTGGGGTTGAGGCGGGATAGGTTGCGGGTCAAGGGTTACGGTGGGTTCCGGGCTATCCAGTGCTCGGGAAGTCACCACAGGTGCGGGTGCTTGTGCGAGAGCATCAGGATGGGTGCAAGTGGCTCGTCAAAGAAAGCCACTTTGAGGCGGTCGATGGACACCGTTGTTCGGTGACCATTCTGGTCTAAAGTAAAGTGTTTCGGAGTCCGTTGCAGAACTCTGAAAGGGCCAGTGTAGGGAGGCTGGAGAGGGCGCCGCACTGCGTCGGTGCGGAGGAAGACGTGAGTGCAGGTAGAGAGTCCGCTGTGCGTGTGCGCATCTCTAGACTGTTTACGAGGCGGGGTCGGGCGCAGTGAACGCATGCGTTGAACTATGGAGGACGCAAAGTTAAGCGGAGGCATACCCGACGCTGCAGGAGGTGAAACAAATTCTCCTGGTAACTTGAGCGTCGTGCCGTCAACCGGCTCTGATGGTGCAGATTGCAAGTCAGCTTTGATGCTGCTGCGAATGCCTAAGAGTACGAGCGAAACGTTTTCGCTCCAGCTAGGGTCGGAGGAGGCGCAAAGAGCGGCTTTAACCTGTCTATGGAAGCATTCAACTAACCCGCTGGCTGCTGGGTGATACGCTGTGGTATGAATGCGGTGACAACCTAAAGATTTGCAGAACGTATCGTATTGTAGAGATTCGACAGGCGTTTCTCGTTTGGTTGTGATGGTGGATGGACATCCGTAGTGCGAGACCCACCGGATAAAGATGGCGGGATAACCGTCTCACCTGTGCAGTCTGTTACCGGAATGGCTTCTGGCCATCTGTTGAAGTGGTCGACACGTGTAAGAATGTATACGAATCCGTTTGAAGGAGACAACCGACATACATGGTATAATTGTACATGCGAGAACCAAGAGTCCGAAGCAGAAAATGAACCAAGAGGGTTGGGGGTGTGATGATGTACTTTAGAGCGCTGGCATTGAAGGCAGGCGCAAGCCCAGGTACGAACATCTTTGTTTACGCGTGGCCAAACGAAACGTTCGGTGACCAGTTTCAAAGATGCACGGATACCGGATATGATAGTGAGTGCAATGAGTCAAAGACTGGGAGTCTGAAGGAGACGAGCACGACGAGTTTAGGACAACCTGTGGAAGTGTCACAGAGGATGGTTCCTTCCGTGGTTTGGAGAGGAACAGGTTGCACATGCAGCGAAGTGGACTGCAGAGTGCGCTGTATATCTTCGTCTTGAGCCTGAGCCGATGCCATGGCAGCAAGGTCGACGGTATGCAAATACTGGAGTGTGAGGTCGACGCGTGAGAGAGCGTCAGCAACGGGCTTGTTGACACCTGAGACATGACGCAAGTCAGCAGTGAACTGCGTGACAAAGTCTAGGTGTCTTGTTTCCCGTGGTGATTATTTGTCTCAAACAGAGTTGAAGGCGAAGATAAGGAGCTTGTGGTCAGTGTAGACCGTGAAAGTGCGGCCTTCGAGTGTGCGCCGGAAGTAACGAATCGCTAGGTAAATGGTGGGCAATCCTCTGCCAAACGTGCTGTAGCTGGATTCCGCTAGCTGCAGGTGCTTGGAGAAGAACCAAAGGGGCTGCCATTTGTTACCAACGCGTTGTTGGAGGACGGCTTCCGCCGCGACGTCTGAGACATCAGTAGTAATAGAGAGAGGCGCAGTCGATTCGGAATGAGCGAGGATAGCTATGTTGGCGATAGCATCCTAGATCTCGGCGAAGGCTGCCTGTGCTGTGGCAGGGAAAGCGAACGTACGTTCGTTTCCTCTGAGTAGGTCAGTCAGAGGCTGCATAAGCTGAGCGCAGCGTGGGATGAAGCGTCGATAGTAGTTGACCAAGCCACAAAATCGACGGTGGTGCTTGAACGAAGTCGGAGCTGGGAAGTTGTTGATTGCCTGGATCTTATCCGTTTGGACTTCGATACCAGACAATGAAACGAGGTGGCCTAGCAAATATACCCCTGATTTGCCGAGTTCGCACTTATTCGGTTTGACGGTGACACCGTGTTGGGACAAGCGCTGGAAGAGAGTTCGAAGATGCTCGAGGTACTCTTGTTTCGATGAACTGGCTACTAAAATATCATCAAGGTAGGAATAGGCAAAGTATGGGCCACGAGTAACATCGTGGATGAAGTGTTTGAAGGTTTGTGCGACGTTCAACAGTCCAAATGGCATGCTTAAAAATTCAAGCAAGACGAAAAGAGTGATGGCGGCTGTTTTAGGAATGTCATTGTCTTCCACAGGTATCTGGTGATAGGCGCGAACCAGATCGATTTTGCTGAGGATCGTATTACGTGTGTGGCATGCGGTAATGTCCTGCACTTGTGGAATGGGATAACTATCCGGGACGGTTAGGCGATTGAGTGCACGGTAATCACCGCAGGGGTGCCAGTCACCAGCTTTCTTGGGGACCATCTGCAGGGGCGAGGACAAAGGGCTGTCGAAAGGGCGGATTATCCCGAGTTCAAGCATGTGCTCAAACTCCGCCCTAGCTACCTTTAGTTCCTCGGGCGATAGTCCTAGTGGACAGCTTGACACAGGTGGGCCATTCGTCCGTATGTGGTGTGTGACTTGAGCTGCCACGGGCAAAGCTGTGTTCATTGGCTGAACGAGCTTGGGATGCTGAGGAAAGAAATTAGCGTAATCTGGCGAGGTCTGGGTAAGTGCATAGACCGGGGAGCTAGATGTGACATCGACGGTGATGCTACGTACACTGAGTTTCGTTGCAGTGTCGACTAGCATCTGACGTTTTGCGTCGACCAAGAGGTCGAAATGCCTGAGAAATTCAAAGCCCATGATGGTATAGGGGACTACAGCGACAGTGAATACCCGACGGAACTTGCGCCCAAGACCTAGGTCCAGGGTAAGCGACCGATGACCGTAGGTGGCTATTGGCGTGCCACTGGCAGCACTTAGACTTGTCGACAAAGACGTGCTAGGCCCACCTGGTATAGGCAGAATGATGCTGATATCCGCCCCGATAGCAAATAAGAACTGGGTCTCGGAATCATAATCCCTAATGTAGATGGGACGACTTTGGGCTTTGCCGACACCGTTGGTCGCCATTACGGTCCGGCCTGGCAGATCATCTGTAGCGACGTAGCTACATGGATTACACACTCACAGGCTTTATTACCGAAACGCGAGTGGTAAAAGCAGTAAGCTGGGGCACAAGGTTTTGTGTCATGGGGCGATGATCCAGAGCAGCTGCGGTGCTTACGGTTTAAAGTGAGTTCCTCGATTTGGCGCTGAAGTGACGCTATCTGCGATGATAATGCGTCGATTGCTGACGGCGGGCTAGTCGCGCCTGTCGTTGTGGTTGTGCCAGCGCAAAGCTGTTTAGGCGCTTTGGTTTCAGTCCCTGGCTGTTGCCGTTCAACGACGTGGTCTGCTAGACCTGCAATTGCTGTGACTAGCAAGTCACTTGCTACCGCAAGGATAGCCTGAGTGCTTTCAGGAAGGCGTTGCATCCACAGCTTGCGGAGAATCCCTATGCCCATGTCAGACGTGCGGATGAGCTGTTGCATTTCGCGCAACAAGCCTGAGGGCATCCTATCTCCTAGCTGCAGATCACTAAATATTTGCTGCAAAAGGACCTTGTCAAAAGGCGTGATTAACTGAATAATAGGCTGTTTAAGAGTCGCGTATTTCATTATTAGAAGAGAGCAAGTTTTGATGTCTCTCACCTGCGAGGATATCCTCTGAGGAAGGCAAGCTATTAGCCGATTAAACATGGCGAAATGAGAGGAACTCCGACGTATATAAAATACGGGTTCTAGGTGCAAAAGCCATAACGAAGGATGATTTTCCCAGGAAGGTGGAGGAGCTATGGCAACGGAATTGACCACGACAGGCCGAACGGCGTTAACCGCGCATGGAGGCGGTTTATCTTCTAGATATCCCATTTCAAAAACAGATAAAATATGTGGCAGGTGAGAAAGCGATATGATCACAAGTAATGAATCACAAAATCACTGGAACGAGCTCATCAGAATGAAAATGCAAAATGGCGGGCGGCGTGTTCCTGACAGGGGGTCACCAATTGTTGGGCGGAGCCTGGGATACTAGTCGGTAAGCAATGACACGTAAGACGTGTCAAATACGACAGTATAGATGTCGGAGACCACTGAACGCAACGTATATTGTGCAGGCTACAAGAATAGGAAGCGACTCAGACAGAGCGAGAAACGTGCAGCGAGGTACTCACCAGAACGGTTTGTGTCAACGGACGTGCAGTCAGTAAAACAAGTGGACGTTTCGAAGATTAAAACAACCGTAAAATCCAATGTTACAGAATACCGAAAGCGCTTGTTTTCCGATACACTGCAAGAGCAAAAGTAGCCTAACATAATCAAGTTTTATCCGCTGATGACGGTAAAAGTATGAGCAATGTGATGCGTGCGGTAATATGCGATTTATGTGCAACTGAAGCGCCGTCCACGAATTACGCCGTTACTTGGTTTTGTTGAACCTGGCTTTCTGCTTTGCAAGCAGACCTCAGAAATATATAAAATGTGCGGGACGCCGAAACGGTATAAGTTTTAACTGCGCGTAACTATGTAGCATTGCCCTACATGGCTTGAAAAGCCTGACAATGACTGGGTACACCGTTACTGGCCGAAAAGCATACTGTTCGGGTAAACACAGAAAATTTGGACAAATAAGCGATAACATTTCACGTAAGCGCTAGGGACCTAGGAAAGAATGTTATATATGCAAGCAATTTCATGACGGAATTCAGAAGTTTTCCTGCACCATTTTCAGAAGATACTGAGCCACATGAACCATTAGATGGGATATAGAATGCAATGTATTTTAGCTTCTAAGTTGTTGTAATTACATCACGACTTAATATGTTAGGTTTAACCAGGAAGACAGGAGATCTTAAGGAACATTTGACACGTGTTGGCCTTACTAACACATATTTTAGAATAATATGGCAAGTTGTATCTCTTAGTGCCTATTTTCTTTATTCCTAATGCTACGTCAGCAATACCAGCGAGCTACAGGATCCATACCATAATAAAAAGGAAACGAGTACAGGTAAACTTAGCAAAATTCTACGGGCCTAAATTTGCTTGGGGTCTAGGCTGGTGTGACATTAACAACCCTGCTTCTTGGGCCTGAGTTACCTCGTGTATTGATACACACTATTTTGTACCTGTTTGCTTTATTTCGAGCCTTTTTTTCTTCAATTTGAATGTCTGAGGTGAGTACCAGCGTCGTAAGGCAACGTGGCCATGCCAAATGGGACTAGGATATCTACTAAGCTATTACCTTGGTCGTTATTCTGTTGAGAGCTTTGCTGGCACCTATGCCAAGTAGGATAGCGCAACTCACCTGCAGAGAATACGCATAATCGGAGGGAGCTAGTAGTGCACCCACGTTAGAGCGTAGCCTTTAGCAGGTGCCCGGAGATCGGTTTAGAAGATAGATGGGGTTGCAGGGAAACCTTCATGTGTACGGTAAACCATTCCCTGTTGCCAAGCTATAAAATCTCGACACCGTTGGTGGTCCAGCTAGGGGAACAAAGACTGCCTAGCACACAAGCAATTGCATGTTGCAACCAAAACCGGCGTCAAGCTAAAATGGCGATTAGCAAGTCAAGTATTCGAACTCAACAAGCAGTTAAACAAACCACACCGGTCACCTAGTTGCATAATGAAGTACTTTTAGTTAGCATTGTACATAGGCAAACCAGGGAAGCTCCAGAAGTCCATATAGCCCTTCCCCAGAAGGGAATGTAAGCAGTCCTTCGGCCTACTTGTAGATTGTCCTTCTCGGGCCAGTTACCTGCGAGATCACGTTGGGAAACCTGATGCAGCTACTGGGAGAGAACAATACAACCGAAACCTAACGGGTTCCACCCGTGTACTCACTAAGGAGTCAAACGGGTAAAACGTTTATGGGGGCACAGGTTGTAAATTCCACGTAGCTGGTTGAACAGATACTTCGTTTTACATACACTTGACGAGCGAGGATCTAGCAAAAGGTGAATGCAAGTTGCAGGCAAGCGACCGCGTTTATGGAAGGCAATATGAGAAAGAGCAGCGCAAAAGCACAACAATAAACGAAAGAGTGCAAAGTATAAAACGTGCGAAGCTGTTGTTGGGCTTTCTAAAGGTTTTGCTCTTCTTGTGAGTTTTAATACTTTATGGCCTTCTGTTAGAATTTGGCACACGTTTGGTAGGCAAGGAACTTTGTGCAGCACGTTATATGTACAACAGTACGCGCAAAGAAAGTCCAAAAACGAACTGGCGTTTTGAACTACCGACCGCGTCGATCCATATTAAAGCTAGCAAGAGTGCTGGCGGTTGAGGTTGTAGGTTCCGCTGGAGCGAACCTACTGGTCGGAAATTTCGGTGTTAGCTGTGACGGCGCACGCTATGAAGATGTGCGTTACACCGAAGCGCCAGGTTCATCGACTAATGCTGGTTTGTGTGTATCGATGCTCTTCTCCTCAGTCTTATCATTGTAGTCAACAGTAAACGTTTTCTATTCTGTGTACGACAAGGTATGGGCCAGAATAATGAGGTTGAAATGGCCGGCGGACGTTGTTAGTGCGGATGAACATGTGAGTGCAAGTGGTTAGGCTTTCGTCCACGTTTGTACGCGAGCTCTGGGATCAAGATTGCACAGGCTGAAGCTGTGGCAGGTGCTGTGATAAACGCTCTGCGTAGACGCCATAATAAAAATAAAAAACAAATGGTATGCTCCCGGTAAAACGAGGAGCACCGATGAAGGCGCGATCAAATGTGTTTACGAGCATAGCGGCCTTGGAACAGTAAATCTTTTCGTTATGCAAAATAGTACCGAAAGCTGCGTAGTTCAACTAGGTGAGCATTTTGTCAGGTAATTGACCAACCAAGGGAGACGATGGCGCTGGGAGCGTAAAGAAAGACATAAGTGTTCTGTCAATATACAAGTACGGCGTGATTTTACCATGTAGTAATCAATAAGCGCAAGAGACAAAGTAAGCGTTCGGTGTCATCGGTCTCCAGTAGAACTCGGAAGATTCGGTGCTTCATCAAATCATCCTGCATAGCAAAATCGGTAGCAGTGGTTGTATATAGAAGCCTACTGACTGAGTCAGTGTGAACTGTTCGACTGTGACATTATTCAGTGGTGAATCACATTTGCCACGTTGCGGTGTTGTTAAGCAGTGATTTGTAGCTTTTTAACCGGAGGACGCTTGCCAAGCCAAAACCCACCAGTCCTGGAACGCTGCTGTAGGGTCTCTTGAAAAGTATTGCAAATCGGCGATGGATCGTACAGAACGATATTTCACTCTATTATTATCAGTCGATTGACGGCCAAATCTCTCCGTTGGTTGACCGATTGGCTTTATAATGATCCGGCAGTAGTCCTTGAAACCGGCCAAAGATACAATAGGGTCTTGGCGTCAATTGATGAGGGATGCAGGTGAGTAAAAATATTGTTAATGTAGGCTGGCATATTTTGTTATTTGATTTTCTGGTTGCGCAGACCGTGTCCAAATATCCACGCTGGAATAATCATGGAAATGGTGGGCGTGGTTGCTCCTCGAAGCTGAATAATTCCGTAACAGGCGAAAGTTTCCTTCCTTTGTCCAATGCCGGTTGTGTACGTAGTTCTTAGTCCGCAAAATAGTAGCAGAATTCCTTCAAATGTAAATAATAATTGTGTGTAATGTTCTCCATGCTCAAGGGAAAACTCTATTGAAGGCCATCGGAACAGTTGCTAGTAAATGGATATAATAATATTCTTGTAGAAATGAAAGAGGGTGAACCTATTTGTTCGAGCACCCTTGAGGAGCAGCAAAGCGGTTCAAGTGATAACGTTGAAAAAGCACCAGTTGTATACAGAAGCAGAATTTTCTTTCGGAACTGTAAAGCACAGACACCAAGCTTTTGAATGCCGGTGAGAATAAGCAAATCTGTGCGTGGCAGTGAAATTAATCACAACAGAATTATCTGTCTTTCGCTGTGGAACAGGAGATCCATGTAAACACTATTCCAGGTGAGTAAATTGTGATATGGTAAGTACGAGATGAGCTAAATCCATGTATTTAGATCCTGTAAAATGACGTCTCAGGATGGCGAAAAGAGCCCCATTTGGAACGTTGAGTAAGTTCTTCATATTCCGGCGAAAGGACCAAGTGTTTGAGCCAGCTGGCTTTGGAGGATGGGTCAGCTAGTCCCAGTGAATAAACCTTCTTAAATAAATAAATAAATGGTTTATTCTCGTCATTGCGAGGCACACCATCAAGGGCGTGATCATGGTGGTACAGACACGTATGATTGGCAATTGCAAAAATTAGTACCTTTTGACAAATAGCATAAGAATGTAGAGGTCTGTTGACATGAAGTAGTATGTTTATGTCTATATTTTGAAGTAGCCATGTTGTGTGATTAGGTAAATGCGACTGTTTGTTGTTCTTTAGGTTCGCCATCAAAGGTGGCTCAATGGAACGCTTCGTATCGGATGATGTTCGTGATGTGTGAATGATCCTCCGGAAGAGGGAAGAGGCAGTGACTTCATTTAGTGGCGTTCACATCCGCCATGACACAGTGTTGTTAAACGGATATCTGTGGTATTTTATGGGAGAACTCTTGCCTAGCGAAATCCCACCACATCCAGGAACACTGCCGCCGAACCATTTGCTGGAACAAGTTTTACCTGAACCACCCAGCTGGCACCACGGGGAGGTTGTTCGGCTAGCCAGGCGATGCAATTGTGGAGATCTCGGGAAAAAACGGGCAACGGACAGGTGGCAGTCAAACAGACAGACAGCAACGTATACAGAAGCACTATTGTAAGACTGCTGGCATGTAACCGTGCCTATCATATGCCAAAACCTACGTACGTTTGCTTAGTGCACGGGATTTTCAAGCGCCTTATTTACCTCACGTCCCCGGTGTGGCTCATGCTGCAACTGCTACGTAGGAAGAAGCCTTTACACGTGCAGGGAAAAAGATCGATATAACATAGCGTGGTTACAAAATTGAGCGAATAATACGGTTGTTGAAGAACAACGTAGACAAACCGATGGTGATGACAGCAGTCCAAATGCGAGAGCCAGCTTAGGTGAAACTAAGGCCAACTAGCTTGAGATCGAAGGCGAGAGCTTCCTTGGCAGAAAACGATATTCTGGGGTCAAGAGATTTAATGAAACTTAAATAAATAAATAAATATTTATTCTCGACTATGCGAGGCACGCCAGTTGAGGCATGATCAGGTATGTACAGCTGTACAGACATTTTATGGGAACTGTAGTGACAGTAGAAAATTGTTCGTATGTCCATGCTTGGAACTGTGCGATGGTGAACATGCGAAAGAACGATTTGTTTGGACATAATCGCTCTGCCATATATCGCAGTCATACCTTGAGTAATAATAGATAAAGAATCCTGAGTGATCCATTGGAAGATAATTGAAGAGCAAGCTATCCAGTATGATGATTCTAATTGAGCTGCCAGTGTGAAGTTATGGGCTGTGACTTTATTCGGTGGCGAGTCACGTTCGCCACGTTGCAGTGTTGTTAAACGGATATCTGTGGCTTTTTATATGGAGAACGCTTGCCAGGCGAAAACCCACCACGTCCTGAAACACTGCCGGCCAAGTAAGCATTTGGCGGGGTTTACAGTAGCACATTTTAACCCCAAGCTTTGAAATAGAGCGTAGAGGTGCAGAAACTGTTAACCTTCAAGAGTGCTGGAGCTGAGAAGGTCATCTAAAGAGAATAAACGATTTCGGGTCCTCGCGTTACCTCACGCATGAAAGGCTGAAACGTTTGATCAGCGTTGCTAAGGCCGAAAGGCGTTCTGAGGTACCCGAATAGGCCGAAGGGCTCGATGGTTTCTGTTTTGGCATTATGGTTTGGCGCTATAGGTATTTGGTGGTAGGAGCAAACTAGGTCGCATTTGCTAAGCTGGACTTATCGACTAGAGCTGCGATTAAGTCGTGCATGTGAAGAACAGGGTATTTATCCGGGACGGTAAATTTGTTAACTGCCCTGTAGCCATCAAAGTGGTATCAGCCACCGGATTTCTTTGGCAATCTCTGTACTTGAGGTACATCAGGGCTCTTGGACGGACGGATTATTCTGTTAGAGCGTATGCTCGAATTCCGCCTTAGCAGCTTTCAGATCGTTCGGGGTCAGTCTGCGAGAGAGCCAAATCAGGTGAACCCTTAGCTCAAATCTTGTGCATTAAGATTAACGTCACAGCAGGCCAAACGTTGGGAACGCGAACGCGTTTAGGCCGTTTGCTTTAAAAGGTCTATATAAAGTTGTGAATCTTGAGGCAGGACACGAATTGAAATGACCTCGTCCACGTTATGTGTCTTAGAGGCATTAAACTTCTTCCTTTTAGCGTCGACGGGGAGGTAAAAGCGTCGAGTGAAGTCTATGCTTATAATGGCAAATTGCACGGCTGCTGCTATTAAATACCAGCGGAAGGTTAGCCGAAGGTGTAATTTGATCCTTAGCAGCCTTTCGCCGACACGTGCCCTTGCTATGCCACTAGCACGTAGCTTGGTCGGCGAGGGTGAAAATACCTCAGTTGAGCTATGGAGTATAACTCTAACTTTGACTCTATTAGAGCCTAAGAGCTCAATACTGAAAGTTGAGTCACTAACGCGGGTTAGGCGACTTTGGTGGTGGCCGGCTGCGTCCGTCGTTCATACAAGTCAGCCGAGAACTATCTCTGCTGCTCGGTGAAGGTGTGAGGCCTTATAAACTTACGTGTAACAGTAGCAAGGCGTTGCTGATATTAATAGTGAGCTTGTCCGCCGCTGGAACTGGTGCGGTTTGTGGCCTACAGCGACGACAGCTAAGAGTGAGCTGTTGAAATTGCCAACTGGGTGTCGCACTGTATGTTTTCAGGGCTTCTACAGTTGCCTGTAAGCCAGTGGTATAAGTGCTCTAGAACTCAGACGCTCAGACGCTACCGTGCGGCCGCACTTTAACCCGTCTCTCGCCCTGCCAACTGTGGCCACTCCAATTCTTCCAACACAATACTGCGCTTGCGCTCTTTCGAACCAGTTCAACGAGCTCTACTCAGTGCTTTCCAACTCCTGGATCTAACCTATGTGGATTATACCCTGGCTCCAGTTCCCAGTTTTCGGCATATTCTTTGTCGAATTCCATTTGTGTAACTACATCAAACCAGTCTTTCGGAAAACATTTTGGTCTCATTCGGAAGAAGAAGTTGAGGGCTCCCGAACTACAAGGCAACCATCCCTGCAAGTTGCAGCATAACAAAGTTACAGCCTTTTTGCTCCGCGCATCAACTGAGCAGCTCTAGGGACGCTTATGAGCGCTCCACCCGCGTCGTCGCTTAAGGTAGGCCGATTAACACACGCTGCCGCTTTGTGTGGGTGTGTGTGTACCACTGCGAGTCGATTGACCGCTGAATCCGACGGTCTGCGCGTTACGACCTCCATTTGCCTCTCCGCATTGACCTTGGTGCGGTTGAACAACCCTCACTTCGTGTGCGTGTTCTGACCTATTCGTGCGTCACGCCTAGCGCAAAGGTGAGCGCTTACACAGGCCTTGCTGTAAACGATGAAGACGACTTTGTTTCAACGTCGCCTATGTTGCGCAGATAACTGCAGTAAAGAGCTTAAGGTCAGTATTACCTGTTATAGCTGGATCAGATCGTACTGTCCCCAATGTGCAGGCAAATCTGTCCAAGAAGTGAGACAGACAAACAACATTGCTGACACAATTTGGTTTTGCCCAACATGTCAAGTTATTCCAGTTGTCAACTGTTTATCTTTACTCATAAAAATGTGCGATAGGATGACTAAAATAATCGCACAATTTGTAAATACTAAGATCGCTCATTCGGAGGTAAATATGGCCACGATAATACCCCACCCGGCCAAAGTAAGCCCTGAGTCTAAACCGAAGAAGAGAGCTAGACGCTCCAACCGCACTGCTGCGTCTGTGTCTCTAAATCCACTGGGTCACCTCACTCCCATCAGTGGGCAAGCCTCAAACATGCGTGCGTCCACTTCTCCAACCATAGACGCTTCACTTGGAGATTCAGCCATGACACCGACAGCTGAGAGCCTAAGGAAATCCGGTGTAGATAACAAGCAGGTAACGTACGCATCGATCGCCTCGACAAACACACCTAGAGGGAAACACATAGGTCTATCTTCAGTACCGAGCACGCGTCGTGCAAAGCAGCTTACACCGTCAAATCCAGTGGTGACCTCTAAACAACCCGATTTGCCGGCAAAAAGTATAAAGCCAAAACTCGCTAGACAAAACCACGCTGCATTAACTCTCGTGTGCACCAATGTTCCCGAATCCAAATCGTCACAGTAAAAGGCAAGTTGCAAGGCGATCGCAACCAGTGGAGTTCCATCTACGAGGCAATTGGCATTCGGGTTGAGCCTGCAATGCTGCAACGCGTAGTGCATCACACGACCTCAGTGCACTCTGGTGAACCTCGAATTCTTCGAGTAACACTAAACTCAGCAGATGAGACAGGCTGTCCTGCTCTCAGCAGTTCGTCTTCGCAACTCACCGAGCGGAGTGCGCATATTACCTGATCTACCTTGGAAAGATCGCGCAAAAGAAGCAGTTGAGCAACGTGGCACTGCTAATAGGGATAGCAAGAAAACAATATTTGTTCATGGCGTTCCTGAGCTTCTGCATTCTTCTGATCACGATGCAAACACATGACCGTGAGCAGTGGTGCTACATCCGCGAAGCACTCTCTGCTGACAATGTTATTGCCAAATCCCTGACAAGAGTGCCGTCATCACCTAACTACAAGGGCTGCGGTCCAAGGCTAATGAAAGTAATACTGCACTCCGAAGGAATGACACAAGTTCTGTTGGATAGCTGGTTAGAGTTTCGAGCTAGGTTGCCAACGGAGATCCGTCTAAAGGCAGCAGGCGAACGATCAAAAGTCGGAAGCAATTCGATGGAACTTGCAAACGCAACAAATTCTTTATTTGCACAGTCTTGTGAAGAGACCGACACAACAGCAACCACGGCACACAAGAGGACCGAGCACGGCACGAGTGAAACGCCTGTTCAGGAACGCTCAATAATGCCATACAACACGACTGAAATACACAAACCAAAAAACGAGTAACGGTCGGCCACCTAACGGCCGGCTTAAAAACTAACACAAAGTTAACATCTATCAGTGAACTCCCAACAACAAAAGTCCTATCTTGCATGTACACAAACGCCCAAGGCCTTCTAAGCAAGTTGGCGGAACTTAGAGTACTCCATACCTCACAACCGCGCGACCTCGTCATGATTACAGAAACATGGTCAAACCCTGAGACAACCGATTCTGAGATCAATTTACCCGATATGTCGCTGCTTCGGACCGATAGAACCGGAAGGGGTGGCGGT
The DNA here is from genome assembly GCA_944474145.2 of Dicrocoelium dendriticum. Classification (NCBI taxonomy): domain Eukaryota; kingdom Metazoa; phylum Platyhelminthes; class Trematoda; order Plagiorchiida; family Dicrocoeliidae; genus Dicrocoelium; species Dicrocoelium dendriticum. The sequence goes on along the minus strand of OX104065.1, from coordinate 5,661,851 downwards.
GTGATTCTTTACTATAATACAAAGCTCCGATGTGAAGTTATCGATCACCCGGAAATCCGAGCTCCCGATTCGCTTTGGTGCCGCCTTTGGTTGCGAAACAAGGACATATGTCTACCAGCCGTGATTTATCGCCCACCAAACTCTACGTCGGAAATGGACTCCAAACTGAACCATGTTTTTCAGTTTGCTTTGAACAAGTCCTACACCCACATTCTTATCGCGGGAGACTTTAACGTGCATGACATAAAAACGCCGGCAACCGACGGTATGCAGTTTAAAGCCTGCTTGCAAGAGCTTATTGCTAGCCACCCTCTTTACAACCACGGAACCACTCCCACCAGATTTCGAACTGCGAACAAGCCGTCGATACTGGACCTAGTGCTAACCAACGAAGAACTCATGGTTGACGGGATAGTCACAAGCACACCACTGGGTCGTAGTGATCATGTCACTCTACTCTTTGACTGTATATGCTATGCGGATTACCCTGAAAAGGAGGTTGATACAGGGCATACTGTCACCCACTACAATGTGTTGTCTAAGCTTGTTAAGGATACATCTTGGACTTTCTTAACCGAATGACCCCAGAAGTTGCCTGGGAAACCTTTACAAGGACGTTTAGCGCACTGGTAGCGCACACATCAGAACATAAGTCCTTTCAACCCAAAAACAAGCGTAAGTCATTGCTGAGGAGTAGAGCACGTAAATGTATGTCCCGGAGGGATTTAGCATGGCGAGATCACCAGGACTGCCCGAATGCCGAAACCTGCACTGCATACGTGATGCATCTTAATTTCTGTGTGAAACTGACCCGTGAAGACAAGGTCATGCATCAGCAGAAGTTAATGAAGAGATTCTGCACCAACCGCAAACGTTAACCGTACGTTAACGGCCTTCGAAAGGTAAAGCGAGGGGTTCCGACGCTAGTCACGGCTGATGGGTGCACGCGATCAGCAAAGAAAGCAGCTGATCTCCTACGGTTTCATTACTCCCAAACTTTCCAGCAGGTAACGAGCACAAACATTCTTTTCATTTCTAATACTCCACCATCTGGTTTAAAAGCATCACCTTCACTGCGGAAGCAGTGTTGAAGAAGTTGCTGTCCTTGCGTATCCACAGTTCTCCCGGAGCTGATAACATCCTACCAAAAGATCTGCAGGCGGTAGCTAGTGATCTATCAAAACCACTTGCAGTTTTCTATCAGCAATGTCTAGAAGCGAACCGTATTCCACCAGTATGGAAGCAAGGGGTCGTCACTCCTATCCATAAAGGAGGTAGCCGCCCTGATCCTGCCAACTACCGTCCAATAACCCTACTTCCAGTACTATCCAAAGTGATAGAATCAATCATCGCAGACGCGCTGATGCAATACCTGGAAAGCCGGGGTTTAATAGCCCCTGAGCAACATGGCTTTTGTTAAAAGCATTCGTGTAATACCAACCTATTAACTGCACGTAATAGCTGGACTGAAGCTGTTGATAATGGAGTAAGGGTCGATGTCATCTACCTGGACTTTTCAAAAGCTTTTGATCGCTTAGACCATCGAATTCTCCTTCAGAAGCTTCGGAATTACGGCATTGGCGACCCAATCCGGAGTTGGATTGAGAATTGTCTGCAAAAACGGCGACTAGTGGTGAGAGTCCGAGAATCATTATCTGATGCAATCGATGTGGCGTGTGGAGTACCACAAGGCTCAGTTCTTGGACCTCGTCTATTCTTGGTGTCCATTAACGATTTGGCGAGATCAATTACTTCTGATTTCCTATTTTTCGCTGATGATATCAAGATATGACGAAGGATCAGAGGACCGGATGACCATGAACGGCTCCAGTGTGATCTTAACACAGTGTCGAACTGGTCACTTCAAAACGCCCTAACGTTCAACATAGACAAATGTCGCGTTGTACAATTACGCCATAGACATAACCACACCTATTTCCTTGGGACAAACGGATTGCAGAATAGCTCGCAGGAACGTGACCTTGGTGTGATCGTACAGAGCGAACTCAACTGTTCAAAACAGGCTGAGGTAGCTGCGAAAAGAGGCAACCGGCACGTCGGCATGCTGCGAAGGGCATTCGGGAGATTTGACCCATCAATTTTCACAATGATGCACAATTCCTACGTGCGCCCGCATGTTGAATACGCTATCCAAGCTTGGCAACCTTGGCTGAAGCGCGACCTAGAAGCGATAGAGGCATCACAACGAAGGGCAACAAAGTATGTAAAGGGCATGTGCCACCACGCTTACCACCGAAGGCTGAAGTTGCTGGGAATTTTCAGCGGACGCTATCGAAGGCTGCGCGGCGATCTCATTTTGGCGTATCAGATATTGAGTGACCCCAACCACGTATGCCGTCATTTGCTGAAACTTAGCCACAACACGCAGCTCAGGGGTAACAGCTTAAAGTTGAAGGAACAATATAGCCGTCTAGAGTGTCGACGGAATTACTTTTCCCTTCGGGTTTGTCAACCCTGGAACGCACTCCCAGACTCAGTTGTATCCTCTCCTACCTTGGATATTTTCAAAAAACGACTAGATGTTGCTCTCAGCTCCCAGCATTTTGTTACCTAAATTACTCTATTGTGGATTACTCCAAGCATGTTTTCAGCATGATTTTTGTATCAAATAGACCTAAGTGAGCGACCATATTTTATTTTCTCACTCCCTACATCATCGATCACTGCACCTCAGTGTCTCTCTGAACGTTTACGCTCGATAATATTTTTAAGTTTACACTAATTTTACTTGTCAAAGTATTCATATCGGTAGACGTTCGATAGATGACCCAGGCATATTTGATTTCATCATATTCACCCCAACCATCCTAAGGGACGTGTCAAGCACTTGCTTTTATTCCGTGATAAATCATTGTTCATTGTTCAACATAACGGATTTAACCTTTCTGGCGTCGGATAGTGGCTGTGGACGTTGGCTGACGCCATCTGTTAAATCGGATAGTTGGGTGGACGAAACAGAGCACATGGTTCCTAGCATTGCCTACGCCTTTTTCGGTAGCCGCAATGACCACAGTACGCGAAGTAAAGTCTAGTCTATGTTTGTTAAACCAAGGAGCTGCTACATCTCTTGCAGCAGGGTTGAAGACAGCGTTTGCTTAACTGCAGATCCCTGTAAAGCTGCTGTAAGCGGACTCTCGAAGAGCATATAGCGCTAAATGGTGGCCTCCCTGAGGGCCTCATAGCAGGTTTCGGTCTGCAAAATGATAACGTCAACGACTTGCGTGGGCATCCGAAGTTTGGTTGATCCGTTCACCTCAAGGCTGCCAATTTAGGCAGCAGACGTTAGCAGGAACCCGAAGAGCGATTCAGCGGCGTTGCTGTGTTGTTTTCGAATACTTTTCATTGTTGTTGCCCTCGATTCGCTTACCCTACTCCCGCTGCTTTTTAGCACTCGTTGGCCAATCATGTGCTCTTGCATTTGATTGGTTATAATTCGAACCTGTATCGGTTTAATGGTATTGCGCGTGTGTGTTGACAGTATTCTTTATACATTCGTTCCGGTGCTGCTCTGGTCTACTACTTTTTCCGGATACAATTACTGGCGTCGCGTATTACCCGTGTTATTGTGTGCCACTGCACCTTCACCGTTCTGGATTGACACTGCAGTCACCCCAGATGCAAAATGCTGGGAAGACTAGAAAAATAGTTTTTAACATAATATTTCCGTGCTACCATTTCTCAATCCATCCGTGACGCTGAAAACGAAGGTGAGTTTAAAGCGTTTGCGATTGCACCACGGTTCAGGGTGTCGACGCATATTTGATCATCTCAGCCTGCAAGAGAAACACGTTGACGGTGGCCTTATCAGCCCTCGATAAATATTGGGGTGCTTGCATGGACATCTACACTTCTCGGTAAAACTTTTCGCAGCTGTAACAAGCAACTGGAGGATCCGCGGATGCATGCATTTTCCAACTTGTTTGTTTTGTTCGAAAGTGTTACCGAAATAGTATTCCCAAGAAAAACGTAAAATGCACTACCAAAAAGCAACAATTTATTTACGACAGGTTAACAATACGATTGCTCTCGTCAGTCGCCACGAAATACAGGCAAAACAAAACACGCAATGTATAGGGTCCACAATTAGCAACTTAGATAAGCAGGTAAAACTGCTAAGCATGACGTAATCAGGTCCAAGGCAAAATAAATGGTTGCCTCAATTGGTTCTGGGCACAGAGCACGGAACAATTCAACCTTATCAGTATCGCCTCGCGAATTGCCAACAACCTCGGGTTCCTGTTGCGCAACAACACCTTGAATGCGTCGATTGGGTTCACCTGATTACGAGTCGTCATTAGGTGTTTGGTGATAGACGAGACAGGGTTTCGGTTCATTCTTTCGTCCGCTCTGCCTTGGTTAAACAGCAACTGCCTTAGCCACATTGGGAAGTGTTCTGCCATCCTTTGAGCCAGCCGGCGACCAGTCTTGCCTATGTAAGTGTCACCGCAACTGCAAGTGAACCGATAGATGGTGTTAGAGGCCGAGCTGATTGGCGAGCTACTCGGACGGCTCTGGAGAGGAATCGTTTGTGTAGTGTGGATAAGTCGTAGTTGGGCGGTAGAGTAGGTGCGCGTTAGAGTTTACCTGAGCTTGTGACCAACTGCATTTGCCACGTGATCGCCTTGAATGGTAGGGACAAATAAACATCTTTCTTCTTCGCTGTTTGTATTGGCAGTTTCTCCTTGGGAGGGGGGTCTGCTATGAATCTGAATGAATTTTCCGGATACCCTTTGGCCCGGTGTTAGGCGAAGCTCCTAGAACCCGTGCGTTAGCTCCTGTGCACGCATTTTCTGAAAGACCATTTGAATTGGAGGATATATAAATAAATAACTAAACAACTGGTACATTCGCGTTAACATGAGGCACACCAATAATGGCGTGATCAAATATGCATATAAACATAGCTTCCATGGAATGTTAAAACATTTCGTTTTAATGAAATGTATAACCGAAAAGATGTCCATATGAGTGATCACATTGTCAGGTAATGGTCAGACCAAGGAATATGATGGCGCTGGAGCGCGCAAAAAGCAGTCATAACTGTTACGTCAAGATACACGTTGGGGGCAATTTCGCCATGTAGTGATCCATGAGCACTGGAGCCCAAACAAGGTTTTGGGTGCATTCAATGGCCATTACAAAGCCGGGATGATCTGTGCTCCATCAAAGCATTATTCATAGTAAAACCAGTTGCACAGGTTGGATGTAGAAGGCTAAAGACTGAGCCAGTGTGAAATGTTTAACTGCGACTTTATTTTGTGGCGAGTCACATCCGCCACGTTGCAGTGTTGTTAAGCGGACAGTTGTGGCTTTTTATAGGGAGAACGCTTGCCAGGCGAAAACCCACAACGTCCTGGAACACTGCCATAGCTTCTGTTGAAAGCTAGTGCTAGTCGGCTATGCATCGTATAGACCGAGTTGCACTCCATTATTCGCAGTCGGTTGACGGTCAAAATTCTTCCTTGGTTGGCCGAAGGGCTTAGAAATGATCCGGCAGCAGTCGTTAAAGTCGGTCAATGATGAACACGAGTAGCACCGTCAAAAGACAAATGATGCAGGTGAGTAAAGACATCGTTAATAGAGGCTTTTTCTAATATATTCCTCTCCTGCTCGCAAACCGTGTCGTGCTATCCACGCTGAACTTTTCATGGGGACGGTGAGTGCAGTTGTTTCTTGTGTCTGAATAGGTCCATAACAGGCGCAAATGCCATTCTCCGCAAAGTGGCCTTGGAATTCCTTCAAATGTAAGTAAGTGTACTTGTCTCCATGGCCAAGTAAAAACTCCATGAAAGGCCATCGGAGCAGCCACTTATACGAGCGCAACGCTGTCCGTGAAATGACATCAGAATAGCTCCAGGTGACTGGCGAATAGGAATGTTTGAGGCAGTGAAGGTACTCACGCCAGGATTGTTTGTCTTCTGTTGTGGAACAGGGGATCCATGTAAATATATTATTCCCGGTGAGTAAATCGTTCTACTGTGAGAACGAGGCGAGCAAAACCCATTTGTTTAGACCCTGTGAAGGTAGCGTCTCCAGAATGGCGGTAAGCGCTCCATTTGGAACGATGTGGGGTTCTTCATCTCCCGGAGAAAGGAGCAAGCGTGTAAAACAGCTGGCTGTTGAGGATGGGTCGACCAGTCCCAGTAAATAAACCTTCTTGATTTGGCGGAAGTAACTGTGAAAATCTCGGGAAAAACGGGCAACGGACAAGAGGCAGCCAAACAGAGAGACAGCAATGAATCAGGAAGCACTAACACAGGCTGGTGGCGCCCAACGGTGCCTATGCTACATTAAACCTTATATAATTTTGTTTAGTATACATAACAAACAACACTGGATGCGGAACTCATGTATTCCATAGACGTGGAATCGCCTTTCACGAATGTGTCCCTACGTGAAACGGTCGACGACTTATGCCAATTTCTTTTGAGTCGGAACCTCACTGTGAGTCTTCCTCTGGAGTTCCTGCGAGACTTGATATTGTTGTGCAGTGAGAATGTGCGATTCCCGTTTAAAGGGACGGCATACAAACAGATTGACGGCGTCTCTATAGGTAGTCCTTTGGGACCAGTCCTGGCAGATATCTTTTCGGGTATGATTAAAAGGAAAGTTGCTGCCTGCATAGGTGATGCCAAGCCTTACAAACGGTATGTAGATGATATTCTCGTCTTCACCAATGTTGAACATTTTGACCGTCTTTCTGCCCTCCTGAACTCAATTCAAAGTAACCTTTCTGTATCACAGGAGAGGGAACAAGAGGACAGACTGCCGTTACTGGACGTGCTCATCAAGAGAACGACCGATGGCACACTGCAGCACACCGTGTACAGAAAAGCCATCTGGGGGGATAAAGCCTACATTTTTCCAGCTTCGCTCCAGTTGCATACAAGAGCAGTCTCGTAAAAGCTCTCCTCTATAGAGCCAGGCGGAGTTGCAGTCCGGAATTGCTCAAGGCTTAAGAAGACATTTTACACCGGACGTTGCTAGCTAACGGGTATCCGGAAAATTCATTCAGATTCATAGCAGACCCCCCCCCAAGGAGAAACTGCCAATACAAACAGCGAAGAAGAAAGATATTTATTTGTCCCTACCATTCAAGGCGATCACGTGGCAAATGCAGTTGGTCACAAGCTCAGGTAAACTCTAACGCGCACCTACTCTACCGCCCAACTACGACTTATCCACACTACACAAACGATTCCTCTCCAGAGCCGTCCGAGTAGCTCGCCAATCAGCTCGGCCTCTAACACCATCTATCGGTTCACTTGCAGTTGCGGTGACACTTACATAGGCAAGACTGGTCGCCGGCTGGCTCAAAGGATGGCAGAACACTTCCCAATGTGGCTAAGGCAGTTGCTGTTTAACCAAGGCAGAGCGGACGAAAGAATGAACCGAAACCCTGTCTCGTCTATCACCAAACACCTAATGACGACTCGTAATCAGGTGAACCCAATCGACGCATTCAAGGTGTTGTTGCGCAACAGGAACCCGAGGTTGTTGGCAATTCGCGAGGCGATACTGATAAGGTTGAATTGTTCCGTGCTCTGTGCCCAGAACCAATTGAGGCAACCATTTATTTTGCCTTGGACCTGATTACGTCATGCTTAGCCGTTTTACCTGCTTATCTAAGTTGCTAATTGTGGACCCTATACATTGCGTGTTTTGTTTTGCCTGTATTTCGTGGCGACTGACGAGAGCAATCGTAATGTTAATATATCGTAACCCATTTCTTCTTACTGACTTAATGAGGTGGTTGAAGGGGTCTCATTGTTTCAAAGGTATTTATGGTCTCACAGATTCTCGGATCAGGGAGACTCACAGTCGAAAAGGCATGAAGGCTTAAATGAGACAGGGCCTGTGAGGTGGCACGCTCAGTGCTCGCAGTCACGGAAGAAAACTAAATTTCCCGCTTTATCACCTGAGATACTAAAACTGGCTATTGGGATTTTGCACGCGCTCCGCCGCGATCCTCAGTTAGAAATAAGTGTTATCGCTATGAAGATTCTGTACATCGTGCAAATGGAACATCACGTCCTGCAAAAGTAGGAACTGCTGGAATTACGCTAAGGCCGGTCATTGAACTCGGGTTTGTCGTTCCCGTGTCATTTCTTTAGTTGATCCTACAAATGACCCTAGAACTTCTCCGGTCACCACTGAACAATCCCTATATGTCCTTAGTGAATTCGCACACGCACTTTCGTCTCCAATTCAAAAACCCAAACTGATTTGGCCATGTATTGGTCTTGCGTTTTTTAAGAGTAGAAACAAAGCCATTTGGCTGGAATTTGCATTAGATTCCGCGTCACCTATCACACTGCTATATATTTTCACAAACAACCACTTGGTCAGCTAACGGTACATCCTTCCGTTTACACTTTTAGCAGCTTCTCCAATGAAGCCTTTTATATACTCGTTTTGTAAAGGTTTCAAGGTTGCTTATAAACAGCATGCAGGGTATAGTTGAAGGTTATGTTCCTAAAACTGATAATAAGCCACTAGTGGAAGGTAATGCCACCGTCTTGTTGGGCGTAGCACCATGCGTCAGCCGGATGACCACTACCAGTGTCGACATTCAGTTGTTAAATTTCAGTTAGCCAAATCACTTTCTTCCGGATATTGGTAGAGGTCAAAGGCAAAGCACGTCATCCGGTTGAGCGGTGCTTATAAACCTTGCAGCGGTTCACAACCTAGGCCTCTTCCTCTGGCCAAGCGTAGGGCGTTGTCGCAAGCCTTAAAAAATGGGCATGAAGGACTTGATAGAACCCATATAGTGTTCTGAATATGTTCATCCATTAGTTGCCGTTCAAAAGAACGATGGCTTTACTCGTCTATGCACCGAGCTTTGAGCGCTTAATCTACAGATGTCTGTGGACAAATTTCCTATTGCTTCCTCGATGAATTGATAGCAAGGTTTTCAGACTCCAAACTTTTCTTAATGCTGGATATTTGCAGCACACACTACCACACGCCACTGACTCAAGTTTACCGACAGTTGACTGCTTTCCCTGCGCAAAGAGGCTGTATCAATACAAACTGCTGCTAAGTGGCCAAAGTACTGCCCCAGCAGCTTGGCAGAAATTTATTACGCTATCGTTATCCGACCTCGACGGATGTGTTGTGGATATCGATGATATTTGTCTTAGGTAATAACCCCACAAAAGATCAGGAAAACCTTACTAATGTGCTGCATAGACTGAATCAACTCAATCTTCGCCTGAGTACCAGCAAAGGCCAATTCAGTGCAACAGTCCAGTTTATTGGACATGTTAGTTTTACCTCGGGTATTAAGCCTAATGTGCTGAACACCAGAGCCATTCTCCATTGTCCAAAGCCATTCAATGCTGCACAGATGAAACCTTTCATGGGTTTGGGTTATTAGTACCGACATTTACCGAATTTTGCGACCATTGTCAAGCCTTTACGGAGGTTGACGAGCCAAAACCAGGAGTTTCGTCGGGCCACTAAAAAAGATAATGTTTATACGACCATACGAGCGATGATTGAAGCTACTTCCAAGCTAGCGATCTACTTTGCGTACCGTCCAAAGTATGTTTTCACTGTTCTATTTTTATTTTTAGTTGGTAATCCCCGAGTTCAGTGGTTGGATTAAAAAATCAGTGGAGAAAACTGCGATTTACGGTTAGATGGGGCAATCTGCTATCGGAACAAAATATGGAATTCCGATCAAACATTTTACAGAAAAGCAGGAATTAGTCGTGCGGTTTAGAGGTTGGCATACCAAACACATCTTGAGTTCATGTAATATCGGACCGGGATTCTAACCAATCCGTTATGGGCATAATGTGGTGAGGGTTGCATGGTACGCTAAGCTGAAAGCTGGTTATGTTGACAGTGAAGGTACAAATGCATAAAAGTAAGATGTACATGGCAATTACGTCTAGGTGCTGATATAAATGTATAGCAATTATAACTACTCCTTGGTTGTTCAAGTGGATAACAATAGGCAATAAATCGCTGTGGCACCATCTTGGAATTGGGCATCATGGCGGACAATATGGCTACCTTCCAACGTTTGTTGCATACTTTTCCCTTAAATTTGCTGATACGGAGCAGCATTTGAAGAAACTGTAACAAGCAGCTGCGACGTAATTCTACAACTGGTGACTATTTTTGTCACAACATTGACTTTTAGGTATCTTCCTTACGGGCGGTGTAAAAATTTAACTCGATTCCACCATTTTTTGATCGCTGTCAGCATGACGAACGTTTTTTGACCTACCATCGAACTCTTCCATTGTCCCGTCTCTGAGTCACGCGGAAAGCATCGTCAGAAGCCTGTTTTTGGTATTTTTCCCGCAAATATGGGAAGGCATTAAACGAGGCCTAAGCAAAATATGGTTGGCAATGTTCCCCGTCTACTTGCGCAAACTCATTTCAGCCTCTAACCACCTGAAAGAAGCGTATGCAAATGCATGAAAATGCAGTGACCTTATTGCTATTCTTTCTTCTTATAGTATAAACGCAAGAATCGATTATCACGTCGATGTTCTGGGAGCACGTCTCGCTTATTGGAACACGAAACGGGACGCTGGTTGATCTGAAAGGTATTTCGTCCCTGGATCCTCTGTCCTGAACCTTAGAGGTTGCTAAAGCCTTGGATGGTTACCGTCTTATGATCACTGGACGTTAAACAGCTACGCTCCGCTTGTGCGCCATTAATCATTTGCAAAAGGCGCATTTCCGTTGACTTCTTGTGAGTTGATCATTTCGGTGGCACTTGTCTGCGTGCCCTTGGTTTCTTGGTTGTTGTGTCTCTGTTGTTGCGCAAAGAACCAGTCGTCACATGCTTGGAGTTCATGTTGACTTTGTTTCGCCCGTTACGACTTGGTGAGTCCATTTCAATACATACGTAGACACGTGGTATTTCCGACTGGTCCTTTCGTCGATTACATACCTGGTCACCGTAAACTTGTTCAAACCTTTTGCTTATGTCTTACATTTAGTTGCTTTTCTAACTATTATATCGAGATGGTTGTGAGTGCAGTCCTACCTCTTCGTATGCTTCCGACGGCTGGTTTGTTATGAATGTCAAAGCCCAGTGTCGCAAAGCGGTTACAGACTTGACCAGGGGCCTGCAGTGCGGTATTTGTTGCAGTTGGTCCGTAGTGGACTGTACTGGTTTACATCTGATGCAACATGCACTTATGGCTAGTCGCGAGAGCATACCGCATATTTTGTTGCCTGCTATGTTCGGAGCACTGAGACTTATACGCCAGTAACTGGCAGTACGATGTCTCTGGAAAGCATAATATCTGCTGTGTTAGCTGGACGGGAAACTTGGTTGCTTTGTTACGTTTCTGGATGGGTTAGGTCTCCTTCAGGAGGCAGTGGAAGAAACAATTTGCCGGACCCGGCGTCTACTCTCAGTCTACTGTCAGTACACAATTTAGTAGCAACAAGCTTAGGAACGAACTTTCAGGTACCGTGTTTGATCTGTCTGTTAGCCAGGGATACAATCAAGCTTCTGTTCTTGTCAAAGTGAAGAGGAAGATGGTTAACAAGTGGCAAAACCCAAGGCAGAGGTGCCATGTCCGTCGGGTGCCGTATCCCCATTCCCCTCAATTTCTACCGCAGCTGTGTCATCCAAGGTTGTTACGTTTACGACGTTGGAGTATAAAATATCGGACGCTAATCCGAACCCTCCAGCATCAGCAGAAAGGTTACCAAATACTCGGCGTTGCTGAAAGTCGTATACCAATTGCTTTGTTATTTTCAGTATCGCCACCATGTCACGCTGTTTTCTAAAGCAGCATATGCTAGATGATTTTCATTTCTTTAAGATATGCGTTAACAAGCTTTACCGCTGGGCTTTACCGGCGTCACTGTACGAAGACTCGTCAGACATGGTAGCTTGTCGATTGGGAAGGCTGTTGCGTGTTGCAAGGTCTGCACCAGAAGTACGCCAAGCTCCTCTACGTTTTGCTTTTAAGCTCAAAGGCACAGGAGTCATGTTGCACTTAGACCTCGCTTTGACGGAAACGTTGAGATTGTGGGTGACTGTGCGATATTGAAGTCCGTCGTGAAGCAGGAGAAAAGACCTCTTAGTTGGTTTTCGGATACCCTTCCTCCCTGACAGCACGGATGCCAATGGCGCACGATCCCGGGCTCACGTTACCAAATGCATACCTGTGCTCTTCAATAATTCGCGTATCCTGCGAAATAAGCTCTTCCAAGTCAAAGCCTTTGTTGACAACTGCGTTGCAAATATTCTTGTATTTACTGATGCACCGTTGTCTACCGATCCGCGTAGGGGCGGGTGTCCTCGCGGCATACTCTGCCCACGCGCGACTGGTGGTGGTCGCGTGGCAGCGGAGTGCCGTTACGGCGTACAGCTGGCGATTTACTTTTATGTCCACCGACGTCACGCAGACTGAAGTGTGTTTTCCTGGCTACGCACTACCCTGGTTTGTTCGCCATCGCAATGGAGCTGAACGTTACCGTGGTGCGATGGTTTGCGTGCTTCAGAGATCCACTGAGGTATGATGGGTGTTTCAATTTCACCTCCAGAAACAATCATACATGAATGGTCAATGGTTAGGGGCGAGACAAACTCATCCTCCAGGTTGGGGGTTAGAATGTGGCTGCTCCTTATTCATAAAACGGTATCTTTCTAGCCCAATTCCGAACCCACTGCTTTGCGGTCAGGTTTTTGAACCAAAGACTGTTGTTGAGAACCCTAATCCTTCACCTTATAGGGCTTGGCAACCTGACAGTACCCTATCCAAGCAATTCAATGAATGGTAGTTCGAACAGATTCTCGAAGTTCTGGTCACCGCAGAGGATAACCAGCGGTGCCCTATCTGCTGCATCGAGCAGGGTGGATAGGGGTTTGGATGCTAATTCTCAAAACTACCCTTAATCTTGTTCCCCCGCTTACGCTTTTCACACTTACCGTCGCGTACCAGCTTCACTTTTATCCTCCTATTTTCAGCCCCCAATTCTTGGCACTCCGCCATCTGGTTTTGATGGGTTTTTACCTTTTGGTTTCCACTCACATGTGAATGTGTAGCGTCGTTCCTGCTCTGTCGACAACCTTATGTGCAAGCAAGCGGCCAAGCCAAATTCGTCGGCCTCCATTTGGAGCTCTCGATCAACTCTTAGATTGGCATGCCTCGATGTACGCACATTGCTACAGATCGGCCCACAGGCAAAACTTACCCCAACTTTAAAGACTCTGTATGTTTGGCAAGTGCCCAGACAGAAGAAGGTTTTAAACGATGATTGGACAAGTACCTGCCGAGCATGCCTGGCTTCCGCTGTTTTTGCTGCAGCTGTAACAATCCCTCAGGAACACACCTAAGCAACGACGTGTCATCCAGCCAATGTACGGGAGTGATGGAGCGGACACGGGTTTCCCTTTCCGCTCTCTACAACGTTATGAACTCCATCGATATCTACTGCTTATCGGAGACTTGCCTGCAAGACCCGAGCTCTGGACTAACTGCGATCTCTTCCAGCGACACCGGCAGCACTTTCTCATTGCGCCTGTCCAGTGACGATACAGCTTCGAGCAGCGGTCAAGCCGGTGTTGGTATTGCACTGCGTTACCTGCGTCCATCCGCTACCGGTGGCTCAGCTGGCTTGCACCTGTTGCATTTTCGTCCCTTTTTTCTATTAGCTATTGCCTCACAATAACTGAGGTTCTTCTCACCTCTAGCTAACGTGCATAATGATGATAATGATGGTGTGACTGCACCTTCGATCGTCGCGCAGGTAGTGTTGCTTTGTACGTCAACTCAGCCCTTACTGTCTTGACGACGTAAAATGTGCCCACTCGGGGATTCTTTTTATATTTCATCCGTGCAACTGAAAGTTCTGTTGGTCGATAAAAGCTCATTAGGGTTGGGGGTGGTCTAGTTGATATTATCCGTAAACCTTCAACGTGTAGGTGTGTAATAATGATGAAGTTCATTTGCCCCCACCTGGACTGCCAGAATTTCTCCTGCGATGCTGTTTCAATTTGTTTTGCTACTGCTCTGTCTACCTAGTGTTGCATGCTCCCTTGCATCAGTTCGTTGATTTGCCCACTAAATTTATGACGGGACAAAACCCGTCCCTTTTGGAACTTTGCTAATCAACTCCCTAGATTCGTCATGGGCTTTTTATACAGCTTAGAATTCGAAGTACCGGGGGCCCTTTTCGCTTACCTGTGCAAGAAACAAGACGCTGGTTAGTCGGAGGCCTGTATCGTCCTTGGAACCAGACCTGACCTCTTGATGCTTGCAACCAAGCTCATCAGTAGCTTCAATGCGCTGTTAGTCGTATGGCGAATAATGGTCCCCACGGGGTCCATATATATGGCTCCCCAAGCAGGTAGCTGAGTCCTTACCCGAGGCCAAATTAGAAGTAACGGCATTCATGCTTATAGTTTGTGGGGTGTAGGTAGGGATGATAATGATACTAGCCACGCGCGACGTCAAAGCTTCGAACGCGTCTGCCAGTCGGATTGCACACATTTGTCTACTGATTAAGATGCAACTCTGAATGCCAAATGGTATCCACCTACAATGATCCATTGCACATGTCGTCCGCATCACTGCAAGTAAGTGCACCGCATTTATAAACATTGGCTTTTAGACCGCCAGTAGAAATGCGTCGCCCGGATTCCTTTGTTGGTGGCGCAATCCTGTCTCGGAGTGTGTGGTGCCATTCTTTTCACGGATACAACCCATTTCGCAGTGTTCAAGCTTTGTGGGTTACGAGCGATTTGCACGCTCACCCGCAAGGTCGGGAACATTTGTGAGTGGTTTGAACGTCATAAAATGTTACTGCATTGTGCTCCTGTACTTCGATTAGACAATTCCGTCAAACATTGGTTAGCATGTGACGAGTTACTATGTCGTTCAGATAATCCTGTACTTGACGCACATTGGTGACTACCATCCTCTTGCTTCCAACATTGCAGTAAAGCTGCCTCACATTTATGCAGTGCACGTCTACTGATCTGAGGTATATCTTCTAGCTGTCCACAAACTAGCGGATAGCAGCAACTATGTGTGGCAGCAATGGACATCACCTCATTTCGGAAAGCAACTGCAGGTGAGATCGTCTGCTCAGTAGGTCCGCGCTTGTGGTCTTTTTCTTCTACGTTGCACCAGTTCATATATGACCTAGTCACAGGTTGCGAGGTGGCACGGCCATGCTAGGCGATCTTGTGTTTCTCACCGAATCCAACGGGCTTTTTTATTTCCAGATAATCATCTCCTGGACATATAGATTGTGAAAGATCCACGCTGACTACCTGGATGTGCGCAACATCGGTACCCCTTGATTCTGGAAGTCAACCTAGCGTTACATCTGTGCGTATTGTTTTCCTGAGTGCTTGTAACACTGTTTGCAATACGCCGTTCTTCAATGCTGGCGCGATGTGGGTCAAAAGCGCAGGAAACGCTCCCCATGATGACGTGAATATTTGGAATCAGTATAAATGTTTGCGTTGCATTTCATGCCATATTTCAGTGAATATACAGCGAAAGGGATGTCAAGCATTTACTTTCCAAGACCCACCAAATTACATTCCGTGTCACCCGCGTATGCCTTGTGTCCATGCCATTGATAAACCTCATTCCATGCATGCTTCTCGAAGCACCACTTCCGCCCAAGGCATTGGCTTCCCTCGTAGCGATACCGACGTCCGTTATGGGATCTATATTCCCTTAATCTATCGTGGATACTTTGACGGTACCAATTTTGATGCCGCTGGTTTAGGACCTACATAAGCCCGTCAGGAAGGCATGTGAAGCCAATAGCTGTTACTTCCATAGTAGCGTTGTTGATGCAGCCACCAAAGGACTTTGATGGGCACAGTAAACAACAACCATGGAGGCGTGTGAAGCTCAAAGTATATGTTGTTAGCGTCGGTACCTATGACATGGCTGTACCGCCAACATTGGCTCAATAAACGCCGGTCGTGAACGTCTGTAGAGCCATGGATATTCGCTATGCCAGTCGCCATAATGGAACAGATACTATAGGACAAATATAGGAAAACTACGAATACGTTTTGAGGGCATGTGGACCCAATAGTTGAGGCTTAGCTCGCGGTAACGTTGATGTCAGTGTCTTAGGACATGCGTGGAGTACATAACCGCCGTCCGTGGATGCGCGTAAAGCTGCCGGCAATATTAATGTTCTTCTGTTGGACATTCACAGGCTTAAGCTGGTAAAGCCAATTTGAATACTAGTTAATTTGCGAGCATGCCGACCTAGTTAGGTAACTTATAATACTTATCGGTGCATTGGTCATGCCGTCGAGGCAACCAAGGGGGTCTCCTTGAGTGCAGACAGTAATGCCACAGCTGTGACAGGTATAAAATAAATAAATAGTTTATTCTCGTCATTGAGAGGCACCCCATCAAGAGCGTGAGCATGGTAATACAGACATGTATGATCGACGGTTACACAATTAATACATTTTGACAAAACGCGTTGGGATTTATGTGTGTGTTGCCATGTAAAAGTATATTATGACTGTAATTGGCAGTAGCCATGTAGCCTGAGTAGGTAAATGTGACTCGGTGTGCATTATTGTTCGTTGGGTTCGCCATCAAAGGGGGAAATCAATGGAAAGCTTCGAAGCGGATGACGTTCTTGACGTGTGAATGATCCTCTGGAAAAGGTAAGTGGCAGTGACAATATTTAGTGGCAAGTCTCATCCGCCACGCCACAGTGTTGTCAACTGGACACATGTGGCTTTTTATAAGGAGAACGCTTGCCAGACGAAAACCCACCACGTCCTGGAACACTGCCGCCGAACCATTTGCTGGAAAGGGATAATCCCGAGCCACCCAGCTGGCACCACGGGAGGTTGTTCGGCTAGCCAGTCCAGCAACTTGGCATGATTATCCAACTATACAGCACCATGTCTCCCGCGCATCTTGCCCACCGGTTTACCCACCTATCACCAGCCACTTGAAACATGCGGGGTCCCTGTACCTTATTCATGAGTGCTCCAGTAAATGACCATATGGGAAAATATAAGTGTGCAGGTAACTGATTCACGTTTCTTTGGTAGTAACTTGTGCGCCTCTTGCCCTCTTTCTTACCCGCATGCCACGAGCATTCCCGGCTACAAACGAACGGCACATGAGAATCAGCCACCGAGTAACTAGCTAAGTAGCATGTACGAAACGGCAATCATGCAAGACGACGATGCTCTAAGGAGCGGACCATGTGCACAAGCAACCTGGACCGAGACAGATGTATTCAACAGCGCGGCATGCGAATAGCGTGGTACACGGCAGACAAGTATACAAACAACGAGTTTACAAGGTACAGTTACTGGGGCAGGGCTTCTGATTCCCTTCTTTCATTGTGCATTCCGTCCACCAAGCCCTGTAAACTAAGCAAAGCAGACAGTAGTAATGGCGGTCAATATAAACAGTACTTTGCGGTTTCGCTGTACTACATTACTCACGTTGAAATTTCGCGTCAGAAAGCAATATCAGCGCAAGAATATTTTGGCTATATATTTTTGTTAATTTGTATTTTTTTAGTGTATGTCTATTATGTCTCTTACCCACTCCTCTTTAGTTTCATTTGCATTTTTCGATATTAATTTTTAACTTGTATCCCTTATAATTCCCCCACTCATTTCTCCTATTTGCACACCAACAATTATGGCGATTAAGTGGGTCAAAAATGTCCAATGAATTTAAAGTGAACTTGTGTTGAATTGGATCCTGTTCCAAAAAAGGGCTCAAATACACTTCTGCGCAGCTTTCACAACAAAAGAACCGGGAGCTCAATATCGCCCGAAGGAACCAGAAAGCTTTCAAGGTGGGCGCCAGCGACCCCATCAGCTGTACGCCAAACAATGCCAATGCATTCGTTATTGACAACGTGGAACATATGCTCGTATTTTGCCTACTTCCGTGCAAGCGCATAGGATTACTGTAAAGATTGATCTGAACCCTTATGGGTGCAACCTCTAGCCGGTCTAGAAATATACCTATTTATTTATTTATTTGTTTATGCGACGTTGCGCTGAAGCCCTGTAGCTTCTGTTGTTAACTTCCTATTTCGGTGCTCCTCGAATAAATATCTTAACCCCATATGGTCGCTAAGCTTGTTACTGTTTTGCCGTCAATTAACCTTGCAGTTACCCGCCTCCATAACTGTTGATCTCATCCGCATATTTGCCTTTAGTATGCTACCGGCTTTGCATTACTTTACTCGCCTTTCCTAGCCTCATGTCGCAACATTAATAGCTTTAATAACTTCGCGCAACGCAGCACCGTAGCCATGCATATACAGGCATATACACCACCTTCTGCAGTACAACCGCTGACGCTGCAGTAATGAGGCGCCTGACTTACCTACAGTCTGCGCACTTCTCAAACTACACAGCGCTTATTTCTAACTACTATGAGGACTTATCTACAACGTGTGCGGCAGTGCACTGTTCTTTCCACATCTACCATGCACTTATTATTTACTAGATTCTTCAGCTTAGGCACTTAAGCTGGGGAAGTGCCGCTCAGCCCGCTACTGCCTTTCTCTGACGGAACTTTACCTACCCACCTCCACCGCCTCTGGTCTTTGCTTGTAATTGGCGCTCCGCAAGCTACTGGCTTTCCATCATTTCCACGCAGGGCATTAGATGTGTAGGTAAAGACGTTCACTTTCCATTTCCACCTATTTTCCTCGCAGCTTTCTACTGACCTTCCGACACTTACCATGCCTTTGCTACCATCAATCGGCAACGCCGTTCAAAGTAATAACCACGAGAAACGCAGCGAGATAGCGGTAAACAGCTGTAAACGAGCCACCAACTTTACCTCAAAGCTTGACGTTTTCATACATTATGCACACGAATAACAAGTTTATGTTACACATACGACGCCAAATCCACATACTCGTATTTTGCCGACTTCCATGCAAGAGCATAGGTGTAATGTAAGGATTAATCTTAACCTTTAAGGGTGCAGCCACTAGCCAGTCTAGAAATATACCTATTTATTTATTGTGCAAAGCGTTTTCAGTCTCAGCGTTTCGTTGCCTTACGTTCGTTTCCTCTTGTGCATTTTCATTGCATTTCACTTGGACTTGCTCTTGTCCTTTGAATCTCTTTCCAAGTTTCCAGCAGATATTTCCTCTGCAATTTAGGGATTCTTCAACTACTGGACGGTACAAAATATATCGACTCTGATCCAGGCGCACCGAACTCATCGCTCAACTGGACAGGATTGAAGTTCCTTGCGACCATGAGCTAAAGCGTCTTACGCCTGAAAATGGAATTTGGAGAGCAGACGACTGCGATTAAGTGCGCAAGAGATCTGCTTCATGCCAGAACAGCAGTTACTTGGAACAAATTCCAGTAGCCCATAACGTGCTTACCAAAATTTTTCATTTGTATTAACAACCAGCTGCAACACTGAACAAACTGAGAGGTCGAACCGTTGACACAATATTAAATCGTTGCTTGAAACACTCAGCTGCTAATTCCCAATGTCAAGACCAAAGTTCATCGCATTTGCTCGTCGCAGATTTATTATCACACCTTGCACATACGTGGCTGCAGTGTCTCGTTCAGCAATGAGAATATATAAATTTAATTGTTTGCCGGCTTATTGGTTAAAGAAAGGAAGCATATAAGTGCGAATGAAAAAGCTAATAATGAAGACATTGTGGAGCGCTAATGTGAAGCAAACTTGTTACTTTAGTTATCCTAGAGTTTTGCTCATTTTAATATGAAATGCCAGTGGCCATAGACGTAGGCAAATCCAGGAGATATTCAGACATGTGTAGGTGCCTCAAATGATCAGACTGGGTTATGATAAGTTCCGCTGAATCGTTGTCGGACGAATAAAATAAATAAATAAACATTTATTCTCGGCTATGCGTGGCATGCTCGTAAGTGCTATTATGCAGACATGTCATGGCAATTGTAACACTGAAAATCGAAGATTGTTCACATGTTCCTATTTGAAAATGTACAAATAAGACAGAAATAAAACTGAAGAAAGCCCATTTTCTTGAGTTGGGGAACGTTCGTGTGGGCATAGTCGGTCGGACATAAAGTGCAGTAACAATTAAGGAGGAATGGATCGGGAACTAGAACAGATCAGTTAAAATAGAGCTGGTGAAGAACTCGTTCAATCGCGATTGAACGATGCATTGGGTTCATATGAGTGTAGCGTAAATAAAAAAGGTGAATGAGCAGGAAAAGACGTGGCGACGAAATATGCAGATAAGAAAGTGTCGGGGCATAGCCATCATGATAGTATATAGGCATAGTCAGCTTGTCAGTGTAAGCTTATTGGCGGTGACTTTATTCGGTGGCGAGTCACCTCCGCCACGTCGCAGTATTGTTAAACTGACCTTCGTGGCTCTATATAGGGAGAACGCTTGCTAGGCGAAAACCCACCACGTACTGGAACACTGCCATCGACGAATTCAAACGACAAGCTGCAGTTGGCAATGCTTCCTTTTGACCGATTATTGGTTCTGTTAGTCGCAGTTAGGATACACCCATAATTTTCGCTGGCTGGTGCATGATGGGCGCGGTGCTGGATCATCCATGGGTCCTGTCGCTTCCTGCCGGAATGGCAGGACCCGTAGGTAGGTGAACGGCAAATGGAACATGCTGGAATGTTTGTAGCTGTTCTCTGTGGAATCGCGTAATATCTCAGAGGGTTATCTTGTAATGTCGTTGAACCAATTAGTAGCGGAAACAGAATGGCCAAACGCAATCGTTCATGCACGAAACAGCTGCAAGTTGTCCTGTATAATGAACCGAAAATCCTCCCAGGGTAAGTTCTGTTGATTGGGGACACTGGCATTCACAACCACATCGAAGGTAAGAGTAGTGTGGACTGCTCCAGATGTGGTAAGTGCAAAGAATTTCAGTAGTGTAAAGCGCCAAACACATTTATTCTTGCCACAGTGAAAGTATTGTGAGTAAAGTATTGTGTTGAGATGCTTCCAAAGCAGATGCATAGCACAGGCAGGAAAACCTGCCCTCCGGTTAGATGAAATGTCCAATTTGACATTAAAAGTCAGCAAGTGAAATCCGGGTAAGTGATGTGAAGAAGAAGCGAGCTGAACCCAGTTGTTTAGGACTCAAAATAGTGGCATCCATCCAAGGTAACAGATAAGTGATTGTCCTTTCGGTAAGTGACAAGGCAGCGTAATAATTATCCATCCATTTCCAGCAAAGGGAATATTTTGCTTCGTTGAATTGTTGAGGTTCAATGCAGTGGACGTAACCTCGGTTGCTGGCCACCGGATTTGCGGAACTCTCGGAGAAAAGACAACGAACAGAGGCAGCCACACAAGCAGACAATCACTATGCATCCAGAACTCAGAGAAAAAGCTCAGTCGCAAAAGTGCTTTCACTAATGAATCTCACATTATATGCATCATTATAAACTAAATACCTCATGTGCCTGTGTTCCATAGAAGTTTAGATTAGCCGTACCGTAAACAGCAACGTCTCAGTGAACTACGTGATATCAGATAGCGGAAGGCCGATCCGAGGGGTTTGAATTAGGGGGTGCAGTGCGATTAGGTCGTTTAATTAAGTAAAGCAGGCGAATGGTGAGGATCAATGTTAGGTATGAAAAAAGCTGTGATAAAAAAGCATGCGCAAGTTCAGCAAAGTTCTCGAGGGAAGCAATGTTTGGGTATGCAACACTTAGACCATATACGTCTCAGTCATCATCATCATCATCAATAGCAGTGCATCAGCCATTTAACTGTATGCTTCGCTGCCATACAACCATGAGGACCTATGAAATAAAGAATAAGAAGAGGGAGAGAAACGGGACTTACCTGAAAACCTTAATGCCCTAAGCAAACATTCTGGGTCAAGGCGCCTACACCTTGTGTAGACAACATACCGTCACAAACAGCTGGCTATCGTGCAA
The DNA here is from genome assembly GCA_944474145.2 of Dicrocoelium dendriticum. Classification (NCBI taxonomy): domain Eukaryota; kingdom Metazoa; phylum Platyhelminthes; class Trematoda; order Plagiorchiida; family Dicrocoeliidae; genus Dicrocoelium; species Dicrocoelium dendriticum. Next base: position 5,639,940 of record OX104065.1, on the reverse strand, counting down.
AGATAAGGCGGCATCGGCGGTAAAGCTTCCTTGCGGCTTTTACTGCCACGCGTCATAATCAGCCATTACCCCGCAGATAACTCAGAACCAAACACAGTTTAAACAGGCAATCCGATTAGGAGACGGCAGCAGACGCGCCACTGGTGTCGGTTGCGAGCCATGTCCTGCAAAGTCTCGAGCCAAGCACAAGGCGAGTCACGTGGACTCCAATCCGGAAGGCGAGACGGACCAACGGCACAAAGTTTGGTCGTCAGTGACTTCGTTTCCCGCTGCCAAGTCAATTTCTGTCCACCTCGAGCCTTGCGCCACCCTACACCTGGTAGACTCAACAACGCCCTCCTAGGTAAGCGGTGACCAGGCATACGTAGCACGTGCCCGAGCCAACGCAACTTATTCAGTGCTAACTGTTGTTCTAGGGAGCTAGCATGATTATCACCTCCTAGTGCTCACCTGGGCACGTCATCGTTGCGGAAACGCCGGTGCCATCCGACTCCAGCAATGCTTCGCAAACAATGATGATCAAAGACTTGAAGGCGTCTCAGACCTTCAGACCGAAGGGGCCAAGTTTCACTACCATAGAGCAGAACGGCCCTCACTGTGGCCTTGTATACACGGCTTTTCAGACGAAGGGAATCTCCCTTCTGTCGCCAAAGATGACGCAGGTTCAAGAAGGCAGCTCCGGCTTTTGCAATGCATGAGCTTACGTCCGTTTCTATGCACCCATCATTGCTGATGCAGCTGCCAAGATAAGATAATTGATCAATCACCTGGAGTTCTTCGTTAGAAAGCGTCAAGGAGTCATCAAGTGGCTGGTAGTCCTACAGCAACATTTTCACTTTGGTGGTGCTAAGTGCATACCGAATAATGGGACCATTCTGGATAGGCTATTCAGGGTTGATTGTGCCGCCTTAACATTGTCGAAAAGCAAAACGGTATCGTCCGCATAATCTAAATCAACTAACCTTTCACCAGGCAGCACTTCAACGCCTACGTGGTGAGATTCCGCAAGGGAACACTCCATGATAGAATCCACGACGAAATTGAACAAAAACGGGGAAATCGGACAACCCTGACGAACGGCACTTGTAGTCGGAAAGCTATCCGATAGGACACCATAGACCCTGACTCGGCCTGTAATGTTCGAGTGTAAAGCACGAAGGATGTTCACATATTTCGTGGGAACACCTTTCCGCGCAAGTGTTTCGAACAGAATCGATCGATCGACTGAATCGAACGCACCCTTGAAATCGAAGAACACAGCTATTGTCGGTCTGCGGTCTGCATGACACTGCTCTAGCACCTGCCGCAAAGTAAATATATGGTCTATACAACCACGTCCTGGGCAAAAACCTGCCTTCTGTTCCCTAATCCGAGATTCCCGTTCTGCATTGAGGCGACGAACGATAATCGAGGCCAGTAATTTTGTCATAATTGGCGTTAGGCTAATACCCTTGTGGTTAGCACAGTCTGGGCGACTGCCCTTCTTGTATATTGCCACTATAATGGATTCGCTTTTATTAGCCGGCACACTCACTTCTTTCCAGATATGTTCGAATGGGGAGGTCAGTGCCCTGCAGAGGACCTCACCTTCAACCTTAAATAGTGCAGGTGGAAGGGAATACGGGCCAGGGGCCCGAAAACGATTGAGGGCTGTGATCGCGTTTCGGACCTCGGCCTTCGACGTAGACTCTAAACTAACCGTCCATGGCACGTCTTGCATCACCTGAGTAAATAAATAAATAAATAAATACTTTATTCTCGTCACCGCGAGACACACCATCAAGGGCGTGATCATGGTATTACAGACATGTATGATAAGCAATTGCACAAATGAGTACATTTTGACCAATAGAATGGGAATTTATGTGTGTGTTGACATGTAAAACGATGTTCAACTGTGTATTTGGAAGGGGATATGTTGTGTGAGTAGGTAAATGTAACTGTGTGTGCTTTTGTTCGTTGTGTTCGCCGTCAAAGGGGGAATCGATGGAACGCTTTGAATCAGATGACGTCCGTGATGTGTGAATGATCCTCCGGAAAAGGGAAGAGGCAGTGACTTTATTTAGTGGCGAGTCACATCCGCCACGTCACAGTGTTGTTAAACGGATACTTGTGGCTTTTTATAGGGAGAACGCTTGCCAAGCGAAATCCCACCACATCCTGGAACACTGCCGCCGAACCATTTGCTGGAACGGGAAAAACCCGAACCACCCAGCTGGCACCACGAGGAGGTTGTTCGGCTAGCCAGCCCAACGAGCCATACGGCGCTTCTTATTGCGTATCAGCGCACCCGCGCTGTCCCTGATCGTCTCACTGACGCCTGGTTTTCTCGGACCAGTGGTGCGTATTAGCTGGAAGAGCTTCCGGGAATTGCCTACTGCTCCTGCCTCCTACATTTCTTGAGTCCGACTGGTCCACCAGGCTTCTTTGTCAGCACGTAGGCTCCGCTTTAGTTCACGCCTAATAACCCGTCTGGTCACATTGTGTTCAGAACCAGCCGGGAGGTGTCTTCTAGCTTCCAACAGGTTCACGGACCTCTCGGATATCCAGTGACTGGTGCGGTGATGATTGATAGTGCTACAAACAAATGCTCCTGCGTCGTGCATAGCGGCCAAAATCCTATTCCACTGAAGTTCAGTGTCATTAGGACAAGACAGCGGAAGTTCGCTATGCAGTGCTTCTTGATAGGCCTGCTTTACCGAGGACTGAGACAATTTCTCCGCTGCCAATCGTAGGGGACGCTTTGTGCGCTTTCCGCTAAAGTTCATGGAGAAACGGCGGCGCACCAAGGCGTGATCAGAGTCGACACATGTACTCCTGTACAAGCGGCAATCCAGCATGGAACCGCGCCACCTGTAACCTATGGCTATATAGTCAATTTGGGTCCATCGCTTGTAAGCTACAGGAGGACGCCAAGTGACACTTCGGCGCCCACTGTGTCTATAAGCAATGCTACTAAGAAACAACTGGTGCTCCGCACACAGTTGCAGCAGACGCTCACCGTTGTCAGTCCGTTCGGAGTTAAGTCCATAATTACCACCCAGCTGAGCTTCTGAAGATCTCAGACGTCCTACTTGTGCGTTCATATCCCCTGCATTTACTATAATATCAGAGCTAGTAGCACTGCGTTGTAGGGCGTTCAGTTCGTGATAGAAATTGTCCTTGATTGCATTTGAACTGCAGTCGGTGGGAGCGTAAACGGAAATCACAAACAAACAGCGTTTTGTTTTTCTTCGCGAATTCACCTTAGCTGATATCGTCAAACGGGCTGCACATAAACGGCTGTTCTCTGGAATCCAATCAACCAACGATGGCTCGACCTTCGAGCTGACAATGCTACCTACACCAGCTTGACCCGTGAGTGCCGCATCGGCGTCTCCGAATGCGTGCAACTAATAACGAGAGGAGAAACCGGGTGCAGTCAATTCAACAACCCCATTAGGGTCACTGACCCTAGTTTCTGACCCACAACACACATCAACGCCCAGTGTGTCCAAGGTGCGTGCGAGTGCAGCCTGCTGACCTGTTTGTCTTAGCGTGCGGACGTTGAATGTCGCCATGGAAACGGGACAGCGTGGCCTTATAAGGGACTTTTGCCGATACGCGTCCGATAGTTGCTGTGGGATGGTGGCTGCAGATGGTACTACTCCAGTAGCAATTCGGTTGCTGTCAATTAAGCTGGGAATTATAGAAGGAAGTTTAGTAATGGGGGCCGGGATGGGAGTAAGAGAAAAAGTTGGAAAAGGGTGAAGGGAGGCGCCAGCAGTAGCATGTTTTCCTTATCCGCCCTGCTGTATGCAACAGATAAGGCGAACCTTGATAATCTGCGCGACGGCCGATGCAGGATGAAGTTTATGTTTGAAGATTGTATGTTTGCTGGGATACTGCCAGGGCGCCCAGACCTAGACAGGAGGACAATTAGGGTCCTTATCCAAAGCCTTTGGCTCAAAAGCCCGTCCGCAAGGCAGCGGGGTGGCAGTGATTTAGTTTTACAGAAATGGACACCAAGCCATTTAAAAACCCTAACCTGGAGGACCAGGAGACTGAGTTTGTTTGACCTCTCACCATTGACCAACCTGGTAGGAGTAGCTCTCAAGATGCTCGGGAGGCATCACCTAGTATAGCTCAATGGGTCAATGAGGTACGCAAACCGTCGCACCACGTTAAGGTCCAGTTTCGTTGCGACGGATAGGTCTCAGTAGTATGGATACAGTCTGAACGCACAAATACGGTCAGAAAGGAATAGATTAGGACAAAGCCCAGATGTGGCCGTCCAATTGAAAAGCAATCAGAGATCGAGATAAGGTAAATACTGAGTAGGGTTGAGAAAGGCTGTTATTGAAAGAGTGGGAAAGTCAACGAGGCGTTGGAGGAAGTAGGCTGTCCATTAGGTCAGCCGAACCAGGAAAGTTAACGTCTCATAATTCTGAGTAAATTTGGAGAGCATGGGGCCGGCCTAGCGAGACTGAAATGGTCAGCGCTTTGTGCTGGGGACTTACAGTAAACAGTAAACAAATCTAGCAGGCCCTAGAGAAAACGTATAGCTGAGTCTGCAGAGCCGGTACAGCTGAGGTCTCAGTTACCAAAGAGTAGTTAGAGAGAAACTGACGGGTCAAGGGAGGATAGCTCACGGTAATGCAATAAAGCTGGCCGTCCGATTGAAAGAAGGAATGAAAACAGAAAGCAAGTGAAGAAAAGGTTAGTGTTGGGGTTAGAAGGGTGTATTGATAATGAGTGGAGAAGCCCAGGAGACTCTCCACGTAATGTAAACAGAACCATTAGGTCAGCCGAACCAAGAGAAGTGAGGTCTCAGAGGACTAACTGTATTCATTTAGCACGAGGCCGACTAAGCGGAATTGGCTTAAACGACGCTTTGGGACTAGGGCGCACAAGGAAAGTAAGAAAAAGGCTGTAGCACTAACGAGAGAACAAGTCTTGCAGTCCCTCAGAGTAGGGGTAACAGAGTTAAGTCTGCGGAAGCCTATACCGTTTAAGTCTAGGTATCATGGGAGCAGTCAAAGAGAAACAGACTAGTCCGGTGAGACAAGATCACGGCAGAGCGGTAAAGCTGACCGTCCGATTAGAAAGGTAATGAAAACAGAAAGGGCGATACGAAATAGAGTCAGAGTGAGAAAGGTTTACTGATAAAGTGTGGAAGAGCCCACGAGGCTTTCAAGGTGATGTAAACAAAAAGTTGAGTCAGCCGAACCAAGATATGTGACGTCGAATAACTCTGAAATCGGGTAACAAGTCCAGCTGGCGAAACTGGATTAGTCGGCGCGTAAGAAGAGCACGTACAATAAAGGCAGGAAAAAGGGTCGCAACAATAGGGGGTGAAGGAGTCTAGCAGCCTCTCTGGCTAGGGGAACAAGAGCGTTGCGTCTGCTTAGTGTATACCGCTTAAGGCTGGGTAGTATAAGCGCAGTCAGAGAGAAAGTGGCTGGTCAGTGGGACTAGATCACCTCAGAGCAGTAAGATCTGGCACTTCAGTTGAAGAAGAAGTAAAAGCAGAGAGCGATAATACAAGTTAGTGTCAGGATGAGAAAGGTTTATTGACGAAAGTTGGGAAAAGCCAACGAGGCTTTCCAGGTAATGTAATCGGGTAGTTGAGTCAGCCAAACTACTAAAGGTGACGTCGCAGAAGTCGGAATGAATCTGTAGAGCAGAAGGTCGGTCGGATAAGGCTGGATTAGTCGACACATTTGGACAAAGACGTATAGTAAAGGTGAGAAAAGAGCTAACAATAAATGGTGCGTTGGTATAGGTAAGTATACGTTCATGAGGGTCGTCTTCTTGGGTGGTTAGAACATGGGTAGACAGAACTGCCTCAGCGATTAATCCATTATCGTCAAAAGTTCAGAGGCAGAACAAGGAATAATTACACGTAGGCTGAGGCGTTGCATTGGAAGGACTAGTGCAGAGATAAATCTAATGATGAAGTAGGTAACCCTGTATGTGCTATGGTCCTCGTTCCCATAACTCACCTCTAGGGGGATTGATGTATAGTATGGTAGCTATGTGGTTCGGATTGAGGAGTCTGATACCTTTTGAGGGAAATTGTCCTATGTTAGTGGATGCGCTGACAGCTATGCGTGATTTGTTTTACCTATATGCGTACCTGAGAGGGTAAACGTTTGCACGTACATTGCTGTGCGCTACCGGCAATTTAAAGCAGCGTGACTAATTGCGGAGTGCTATTGCCTGTCGTTATTTAGCTAGGCCAGCTTGGTCATATACTCAGGTGTACTGGTAAACTGATACATGAAGACGAGGTTCATTTTCAGCCTTCGGAGCCATAAGGGTTTGAGTGAAAGTAAGTTAACACGCATGCGCTTAGTAAATGGATGCTGCACCTTACTGAGAGCGACACTATTGTTTTTACGCAAATTGAAATATATTATTAAGCAGAATTCTAGCCCTGGGTTGGCACAAAATTTGTAGAGCCTACGTCTGGATGTTGTAATCGTCATAGTTGCAAAGCTGACCTACGAACGAGCAAGCGTTTGCTGAACAGTAGCTTACTTCTTCAGCAAAGTTTGGCGAGCTGGAGTAGTATATTCCGAGGTCCCATATTTTAAAGCAGTTGGTTAGTAGTGAGTCGTTGATTGAAAGGCCGTTGGGCGGTAAAGTGCGGCTATAGGACCAGACTGAATACTCAACTAAGCTGGCCATTAGCCAACAAAAGATGTTGTTGGCTCCAAATCATGTGTCAAAGCAATGCTACCATATGCAATAGAGCTAATTGACTACTCACATATGCTAGGCGCTGGTAATTATTAGATGTTGCCGGCTCCACAGTATGTGTCACAGCAATGCTACCAAATACAATTGAGCTAACGGTCTACTAACGTGAGCTGGCCGCTAATAAATGAAGAATGTTGCCGGCTCCAGTTAATATCTGACAGCAATGCAGCATCAGGGCAATACCAGCGTAAGGGTGAAGATTACGCAGCGGAGGTGTGGCTCAGGCCTTTGCAAAGTGCTCACGTTGAGTTTGAAGACAGTATTGGTTTGTGGCCTCAACACAGTGGATCACTGAGGTCCTGGCTATATTCCATGCCATGGCACTAGGGGTACGAAATAAATGCTGAGCGTGCCTAGTGAACGATGCCATTATGGGCGTTTCGTACGGACATCTGTGGGCGTCATGGAACGACATGGGTATACAAGTTGAAAACGTAGTAATGTATGCATGCATACGACGGGAAGAAAATGAGTTACCACTACATGTTTCACGCTAAGCTAACTGAGCAAATATGTTTAGCGGCGCTATGCTTGCCATGCGGTATATATGAACTGCAACTCAGAACGGGGTTCTGTTGTCAAACAAATAAACATTAAGGTATAACGGTCGTTCGTAAAACCACTAACTAGGTTGCCATGCGGTATGTTCCAAGCCGTATCCAGCTGCTTACAAGCAGCGTCGGTTACCACTTGGGGGAAGCATATCACTGCAGCACCAGAGAATGACCATAAACGTGGCCGATTTAGCATTCTCATGAATATACGTAAAGGGAAACTGGGTTAGGAAGACGTAAACTCACATGCAAATGATGCATGTGTAGAGCACCTCGTCTGCGCTGTAATCCGCACCTACCTGATGAAGCCATCTGTTGTAGTTGCAGCACATAACCCGGTGAATGACGTCTCCGCTGGTTCAAGGTCCACCTTCCGTGTCGCAACAATGGACCCAGTGCCGAACCCTGGGGGACACCACTGTAGGCATGGCCCACACTGGAATTCGTTTCCCCAACCCTAACTCTGAATGTAATTGCAAGCAAGAATTCAGCGAGCCACAGTAATAGTTGGGGAGGTAATCCAAACTATGGCAACTTCTCAATTAAAATCGAGGATTCAGTGAGTCAAATACTTTACCGAAGTCCAAATAACGTACCTCTACCGACATTCAACTATCAAGACATCGGGTAATCTCATCTAAAAGGCACAATAAATTGGCTAGACAAGACTTCGTTTTAAGAAAGCCGTACGGTTCTGCTCTAATTAGATTGCGCTTAATAAAGTACCTACAGATCCAATTTATTATAAGCTTTTCCAAGCACTTCAACGTGATGCTGATCAACTTAACAAGTCTGTGGTTAATGTCTTGGAACATATTTGGAACCGATCGGGAAGTCATCATTTCAGAAAACTTGCTAAACGACCGGTTAATTTATTTATGATGATACATCTGTCTGTGATTAAGAGGCAGCGACTTAGAACACCTTTGTGGATGGCTATAACGGTTGCCTCCTTCCAATCGCGTGGCATCTTGCCTTCTTGAAGAGACTGATTATAGAACCCCACGACAGGATCCTGAAGGATATCGGCCACTGGATTGACTATGGCGCGCTAAGCTCTGTTAGGACCAGCTGATTTATAGGGGTTCAACCTGGCCAGCATTGATGGCTATGATCGATTTACAACCGTGAATGACATAGCTATGCAACCTGAAGTAGAGATAACACAACTTATCGACTGCGACCTTCTCCTTTCCTATTACAACGGACACAGCGCTCTTGTACCCAGTTATAGCGCATCCGTTCGGTAGCTCTTGATCTGACCTCTTCTTTTAAGACACAGCGCTTAAAACGTTATATTTGTAAAAACTTGTCGCCGCCTGAAATTGTAACCGCCTTAACGCTTCTTCAAATCCAGCAAACCCCTTATAGTATTGGCGAAAAGTAGTGCGGAACGCAGCCGGATCATCCACAGTCACTGCAGTCATTTCCGCGAAACCGTACCACCACCTGCGCAGTAAATCAAACACCCTTCCATATACCGAAAAATAATGTACCATCCTTTTCGGTTCCCTTGACTCAATATACGTTTAATAAATCCTTATCAAGCTACTACAACATATTTCACAACATTCCTCTTTAGCATCAGGTCTAGCAAACAGTACCGCCCCCAAATTACAATCGGCTGTTTTCGATTACACCGACGCTCTCGGGTTTAAAGTAGACCTATGTTGTTGGACAAACAAATGGCGCTTTTACCTGATCTAATGATAAAGAAGATCCATTTTGAAGGAGTAGATACATAGTGCTACATGTAAAGTGAATGGGGAAGGCATATTACGCTTACTTCACATGGGCTTTGTGTTTTCGCTTTTCGCGTATCTCCTAGGCAGAAACGTTAGCAGGATCTGGGAAATAGGCAAGGAAGAACGGAAATGACTGTGAGAATAACATGTTAACAATGGGGTAAACGGAGGCGGCACAAATACGCAAGTAACCCTGCGATCTGTGCACACCCTTTTTAAAAGGGACCTGTTACGGAATGCATATGTGTAAAGGAAAAGTAACCCGGCAACGTCAGTTGCATGTCCGAATGCCTGGGGAACATTAAGTTAAGTGAGCTAAGGTGAATAAGATGTCAAAATGCATTTCGGTCTCTGGTCCGTGTGTGGTGCCTTAATGCTCGCAACGGCGGAACGAGATTTCATAGGGTGTATAAATACTTGAAGAAACTTGCTACATATATGGTTGACGGTATTCGGTTCCGGATTGTTCAGTCACTGTGGCCAGCCACAGGACGTCTGCGCCTGCAGGTCGACCATGAGTGGCTTGCGCTGCATCACCCACAGCTCCAACCACACAACCCATGTCCAGCGTAAATCCGAAGAAACAAGCCAGGGAGGCATGTGGACGGGAGCCACGTTTCATCAAGGGAACCGGCCCACGCTCCTTCACAGGCAAACGCAAGCACACTGTATTTGGGACATCAAGCACAAACAAGGCGGTGGCTGGAACCTAGTCCGCTCTAAACTGAATGCACGGAATCGCTCTTCGAGCCTAGCACAGCAACAAAGACCGTGCACACCGCCCCCTCGAACAACGACCAGCTGTCTCCTAGAGCCAGTATGGACGAGGTGGTGGGTAATAAACAGGTAGGCACCTTGTCAACATGCATACCAAGCGCAGCCACATCGGGGAGATCAAGCAACAGTCAATCACTTGAGAGAAAACTAACAAAGTAAATAAATGGAGTAATGCATGAGGAAACGGTGACCTAAATCATAAATTAATGAGCAAATGAAATGGTTTGTTTACCAGCGAATCCGAGATAAGTTTACGAGGTCGGAATGTATACGTTACGGAAATACCACAACCACGAAAAGGATACCGAAATTAACTACAACTAGCTTAAGCGACGTGTGCAAGTTTATAGAAGAGAGTATATTTAGGCAATTATATGAGAAAGAAAAGCATTAGGACAAAATTGAAAACCCACCTCCTGCAGTAGATAGACCTAGGATGCAAGAACGCGGTTACTAACTCGAATGCAGCGTACCTACAAAAGCTGCGCCGGTTCTGCCTACGTTCTCTGCAGGACCCGTCATCGCTTCGGTAGTGGTCCCGAGAGGCCTGGCTCATGGCTCACTAGGCCTGCCTGTCAGACAATCGCGACCGCATGTGTTACAGCGCCATGTTCTCAATGTCGACGGTGTACAACCCCTCAATGCTTGCCGCTTCTGTACTTGCCGCTTCTTCTCTGCATGTATGAAGAATTTCCGCCGCACATCGGCAACTGCCTTCGTGATTAGATCGCGCCACGCACGCCGATCAACCTTCTTCGATTCCCATTACCTGCTTTCACGATTAGAACGTGAGAGGCTCACTTAGCTCATGTCCTGGTAACGCAACTTTGGTTTCCCCACATGTCGCTTCCCAATACTTAGCTGACGGTATAAGAGTTGTTTCGGTATCCGCCTTGAATCCATTTGGCCCACATGACCGAGCCACCTCAGATGTCAGCAAAATTAAGCATATATATAAATATATTATATAGATATTTACACACATATATGGTTGCGGTTAATAATGCGCACATTTAATTATATATAATATAGTACGAAAGTGAATGCATATATTAATTTACAAATATATGAATTTCTAATTTTGCAAATTTGACATGCTAAAAATGGTATTGCACTTACTTCAAGCTGTCCGTGCTATTATCCCTATGTAGGAAGACATTTGTACACCTATAACGGTATCACAGCTAACCAGCGTTATGCAATGTAACTGGGTGATACATTATTTGTCCCCACTGAGATGGTCCAAGGCTATTCACCGTAACTGGAATCAATGGGCCAAAGTATAGGTTCTTTTTATTTCAGAGCTATATTCGACCGTTTTCGTATGTGATGGAGTAAATAAATAATTATATGTCTGTCAGGTTTCTTGGAGTTCAACCAGTATCTGTATTTATACCGCACAACGTAGCAGGAGTAGAATAGTGTGATAATTGTACAAACAATACTCAGTGGTTTTTTATTTTTATTCTTTTCAACGTTTTGATGTAGAATACACACCCGCGAAAATCGAATTCCAGTTCTGTAACGCAAATGAAAGCACACTGGTTCGTTTAAACCATACGTTATTTTAGTGCCCGCGTTATTCCCTTTCTTAGCTTGATGTGTATCTTATTCATGTCGAAACAAACGGTAAAACCATCGCCGCGTCGCCTTTGCCAAAGGTACTTGTTTTATCTACACTTGTACCGAAAAACACTTGCTCCTGTCGTGTCGCCGAATACACGCGTTTCCGCTCCGTTCGATCGTTTGTTCGTTCTGGTATTCGCCTCATCGGAGCATCGTCGTCGTATATGCGTTTACAGTTCGATTGTTGAGCTTCGCTTAATATTCGCTTACAGTCCGCAGTCCTTGTCGGTACCACGAACCTGCGCTACGGAACATATTACAAATTGGCGTCGCGGGCAGTTACCGCAGGATGTACAGAAATAATTCGGCACAGAATGTACCGCGTCAACCGCCAGTTTATCACCCGGATAACGATTTCGAAGATTGGTATTGGGGAATGACGAACTATTATTCCGGAGTTCCAGAGCAATTGCTGGGCCCTTGTTTTATCAGCTACCTGGGTCTGGAGGCGGTACAATTGTTCCGTACAATGCAAGTTCCAGTCGATGCGCCATTTGAACGTATCATTACCGCACTTTGCAGGTTGTTCCTACGGAGAAACCACGCCAGTTTCCTGTCCCGCGCGAAAGCTGCGACCGCGATCGGTGAGTGGAATTCTGTTACCTCACAAGCGGAGTCGCATACGAATCTTATGATCGGTACCGAACACATTGCTCTTTCGGAAGTGGATGTCGCTCTGCCAATGCCGGATGACCTTGCTCCTATCTATGGATCGCAGGACACCATCGCGATACTACCGCATTTCGTCTCTGAGATCGAAGATTTGATTGTTTGGGAAACGGCTACATCGTCATCCCAAGTTCCAAGGGAGGAAGCGATTTGTACTGCAGTTACCGATTGTACCGAACTGTCAACTCCGGTAATATCTTTCGCCACAGCTTGCGTCGTGCAGACACAGCTAACTTCGCACTACGACGAAGCAGTTATTTTTTCTGAACTCGCTTACTTATCTCCTTCGTATCATGACATCGACAACACTTGTGCCTACACGGTGGAGTCGACGGCGAAGCCATTTTCCCCTTCAGTACCGTCCATTGTAGTAGATATTTCTCGCCGACCACCGCATAGTGATTCGATAACTTTTCTCCAACCTCTGCCTCATTGCTTAGTATTATTTGCCACGCGTCGTACAGATATTGTCACGATGCATTTGCTACTACGAGTTGTGTCTCCGTCTATAAAACAGAGTTTAACTTTGTTTTTCGAAGCGGCTGGTCCGTTCATTGCATTTTCGCACCAGATGTTGCAAAGCGCGCTACCCCTACCCATTCTGCACGGACCTGGCCCACCATACAGACTTCTGATCACATGTGCTGTGGAAGCACATATATTGGCAGCTACTGCATCTGTTCTTTGGGCACTGAGGACAGTGCCTCTCGGAGAAGGAGGCAGTGTAACGCAAATGAAAGCACACTGGTTCGTTTAAACCATACGTTATTTTAGTGCCCGCGTTATTCCCTTTCTTAGCTTGATGTGTATCTTATTCATGTCGAAACAGGCGGTAAAGCCATCGCTGCGTCGCCTTTGCCAAAGGTACTTGTTTTATCTACACTCGTACCGAAAAACACTTGCTCCTGTCGTGTCGCCGAATACACGCGTTTCCGCTCCGTTCGTTCGTTCGTTCGTCCTGGTGTTCGCCTCATCGGAGCATCGTCGTCGTATATGCATTCACAGTTCGATTGTTGAGCTTTGCTTAATATTTGCTTACCGTCCGCAGTCCTTGTCGGTACCAAGAACCTGCGATACGGTACATTTTGCAGTTCTGGTGTTCTTATTCTGAGTCGTGACTGGTTTGGGTGGAGTTCAATTATTTTCCGATTCAGAACATTATAATTGGCGTCGTGGTCAGCGTTTATTTCCAAATGAATACAACCATCGAATTCTTAAACGTAAATGCATCTCCCCGGGAGTTACAAGAATACATGGAGAGATTCGAGTTGTGGTGGCTCACAAAAGATGACCTTCGCGAATCTTAAATCTGCCCACTTTTTAACTGTTATTGGACGAGAGGCGTATACACTTCTAAAAAACCTGACTTACCCACAGCTGCTATCGAAATTATCATATGACAAGTTGCGGGACCTCCTTTTATCTCACTTACTACCGGAAAATTTCGTGCTTGCCGAAAGAGTAAAATTCAACTTGCTGATCCGTCAAGCTAATCAGTCTATACTTGATTTTATTCTCCAACTTCAATCTCAAGCATCATCTTGTGCATTTGGAGACAAAGTTGACGAATGCCTCAGAGATCGCCGAATTGCTGGATTAAATAATCCCGATTTATATCGTCAGCTCCTATCACTTCCATGGCCAACTTACAATCACGTAAATCCATCTGCTTGCATTATCAGGATGTTTCTGATATTACAAGAAGCCAGATGACTGTTGATCATTAAGTCTTGTTTGGCTCAGCCAGTCGCCGAGTTCTTGCCCAGAAGAGAAAACCGTGGCAAATCAACTCTTTCAAACCACACGGAATGGGACCAGGACTCTCACATCTGGCGGGAACGAGTTTGCGGGCCAAGATGAAACGGCACAGCCTGGAGTGTAATGGTAGCGAAGGATACTGATATGTAGATAAATAATTTGTAAACATTCTAAATAAACCAGCAGCGGATGTATAAAGGAATCGGGGTCCTGTAGCCTTTATAGTACTATAGTTTACCGTAACCTTGGTAGCATGTGCCCAAAGGTTTAAATTTCATAAATGGGTCTAAATTGGACCTGGGTTATTGGAAAGTAAATAGTGCACTCAGCTAGTCAGAAAATGCAGAATAGCCACTTTAAGGTAGTATCTAATGAGTGATACAAATAAATTGAAGTGGAAATGAATATTTTGCTTACCTCACATGCTCCTATGTGATTTCTTTTTTGAGAAACGACTGGGCACAATGGTTGGCGTACTTCGAGAAATAGGTGGAAAAGAACGGAAATGACTGTGAGAATAATATGTAAATAACGGGGTAAACGGATGTGTCGGGAATAGGCAAATAACCATGCCATACGCGCATACCTATATACATATGGGACTTGCTACGGTATGCGTATTTATGATGGAAAAGTAACGCAAAAGCGTCAGTTGCATATACGAATGCCTGAGGAGCAATTAGTTAAGTGAGCTAAAGTGAAGGAGAAGTGAAGATGCATGTCGGTCCCTAGTCAATATGTGGTGGATAAATGCTCATAACGGCGGAATGAGCTTTCATAGGGTATATAAATGGTTAATGAAACCTTTATATATATATATATATATAAAGTTGCAAAATTAGAATGCATATATTTGCAATTAAATATATACATTCACTTTCAGACTGCCTTGTGTATACATAAATGTACGCATTATCAACCTCAATCCCATACATATATGGATATAGGTTAATAAGGCGTACATTTATGTATACAGAATGATGTCTGCAAAGGAATGCATATATTTCATTACAAATATATGCATTCCTAATTTTGCAACCTCAACGTGATTAGAAATGGTATTGCTCCTCCAATCTAACTAAGCTTATATCTTTATGTAGGAATACATTTGTATGCGTGTGACGGTAACACTGATCATCAGTTCTATGCCATTTAAGGGGACGGCACGTTATTAGTCCCCACTATGATTACCTAATGCGAATCCCCGCAACTGCACGTCAGTGAACCAACGTATACATTCTTTCCATTACAGAGATAGAAGTGACCTTATCCGTACGTAAATGAGTAAATAATTAAGTACGTGGCTGTCAATTTTCATTGAGTTTAAACGGTATCTGTAATGGTGCACATCAAGTTGTCAGGAGTAAAGTAAGTAGGTTACGCATTTCATTAATAAGCTAATACTGTGTTATGATTAATACTAAGGAAAATTTATCACACCCAGTATATGCAGAAGTTTTAGGAAGCATAGGGAACAATAGGATGGCAAAACGAAGGAAACAAATCAAGGAACGTTTTGCGATGTTTTCATACAAGTAGCCCACATATATACGCAAT